>CM076579.1:1174168167-1174580133 GCA_034641835.2 Pinus albicaulis | reverse complement strand
GTGAATTGTTCATTATGCCAAAATCGCAGTGACAACACCTTTCCAGTCGCTCAGGTTGCAAACATTTTTGAGCACTTTCGGGTGAAAATGTGAAGTTGGGTTACACCTTTTTGCCCTTTTTTGAGAAAAAAATTTCATTTTTTTTTATTCTTCAACTTTCTAAAAACTATAACAAATTTTTTGTTTAGAATTTCATTTTGCAATAAAAATAAAAGTTGTTAGAAATTATTTTAGCTTTCTATTACTTATTTTTTGGAATTTTTTTATGCACATTTGATATGTCAACTACAATCAAAGGATTCATAAGAAGTCATGTTAATACACAATTTTGTATTCTTTGAAAATTTGTGTTTTTGAGAAAAAAAAATGTGTTACAACAATCTAGACAGAGTCTACCTCAGTTTCGTCATATTTACAAAGCCAATGGATGCATATTATAATTACTAGAATTTTCTGAACTGGCCCAATATGAAAAAATTGCATATTTTGAGTATGTTTGGCGACGCAAGAAATTTATTAACATATAAGTTATAAACTAAAAATC
The DNA here is from genome assembly GCA_034641835.2 of Pinus albicaulis. Lineage (NCBI taxonomy): Eukaryota > Viridiplantae > Streptophyta > Pinopsida > Pinales > Pinaceae > Pinus > Pinus albicaulis. Next base: position 1,174,579,589 of record CM076579.1, on the reverse strand, counting down.
TAAAAGCTACCCATTAGAGACGACGGACCAATGTAATGACCCATAATTTTTTCAATTTTTTTTACAATGTATTTTGGGAGATACAGAATTTTGATTTCACTGAATCACAATGACCCTCAAAGATTGTTTGCACCCGTTTTATTACAAAATGAATCAAAATTAGTAAATATTTATGAAATTCCATAAAAGTTATATTTCCTGAAAGTAGATTCAATTCTAAAAATTCTTGTCTTGGTTTTGACAATTAATTCAGAATGTTTCATGTAGTTTAATCAGTTCAAAGTTACAGAAACATATTCAGAGCTTGGATATGCGTAATTGGTGACACATTAGCTTGGCTAAACTTTTCTACAAAGTTTGGTCGAACTAGTTTTTGCACAAACAGGCCGTTAAGTCTCACGCCTTAATAGTTCGGCTAATTTTTTTTCAAATTTCGGCCAAACTTCTGCCTACTTTTCCGTCGGCTGGAAAATTTTGCGGAGCCCCTCCCAAAAAAAATTTCACGGAAATATAAATTGTCACGAAATCATTCATAATTTTCGCACATTACACACATTTTGTCTAATTTTACAAAGGTCTTGGTTTGGGTTTAAATACTTTTCTTGGAGATTTGGGTTTAAGGAATTTTTTTGGAAGACATTTGTTGGAGGCGGTCTGATTTTGCAAAGAATTGTTTTGGGTTTAAGGAATTTTCTTGGACGTACATTCAAAGGACATTTCTTGGAGGTATGTGATACATTTTTTTGGATTTTTTTTGTTCTTCATTTTTTTTTAAAGTATAGATTTGGGCTTAATTTCGAATTTTTAGAGTATGTGTTTTGAGTTGAAGTAAATATTTTGAGCTTCGTTTCATTTTTATAGGACATTTTTTTCTCATATTTTTTAAAGTTAGTGTTTTGGATTGGAGTATGTATTTTTTGCAAAAATTTTAAGAAGATTTTTTTTTTTTTAAATTAAATCTTTTGTGATGCTTTTTCTAATTGAGTTATTATCTGAATTTTTGAAGGAAATTTTTTGAACTTCATACTCTATTATCATGGGAAATCGAAGGAATTTTGCGAGAAAATATGATCGAAAAAGAGACCCTGAGGAACGTAGAGAAGAGATGAGACAATCTCGCAAAAGAAAGATAGAAGAACTCTCAAATATTGAAGGGGAAAATCAACCTCAACTAGAAATTGAAGCAGGTATGTAAATGTAAATATTATGATCTATTGATATATTTAAAATTTTCCTAGTGTAAAATGTGAAGCTTAATTTTTATTTGATGAACTAATTCAAGAAAAATATTTTGCAATGTAAACATAGAGAAATATTCCTCAAAACATTGATGATGAGATACAAAATTTTGAAAGAGAAAGTGAAAGAGATATTGAACCAATGATTGAAGATGGTGAAAATATTGAAAGAAATTCAAGTGAAGAAATTGAATCACAAGGTATATATATATATATATATATATTGAACACATGCACGTATTATTGAAATTATACATATATTTATTAATTTAGTTATTTATTGAATATGTAAACTTATTATGTACTATTTATTTGAATATGTACAGATGAAATCAGTGTCGATGATGAGATGTTAGAAAATGTTGACAGTCACACATATGGAGATCAAAAAAAACCTGACCATTATATACGATATCGTGTTAACCGCATTTTTGAAACGTATTTCATAAAGGAGAAGGTGACAGTTCAAGCTCAAATGTTGAAAGGTCTCCTATCATTAAAGAAATTAAAATAAGCTACGACACTACTGGGTATTCAAAAATCAACCAAAGATAAAAAAATGAAGGAACATGTGATACAAAATATAAGTAGTGCTATAAATTCAATTAAGGGATCTAGACAGAAAAATGTTTCAATTATACGTGGAGGAATACATATGGAAATGGTTTCATCAAATACTAAAGAGAATCATTTGGTAACATCTATGACACGAGCATTAGGAATCTCGCGAAAAACTTTGCACAATGATCGGAAATTTCAGGTGCAAATAGATTAAATGATGAACTCGCTTGTTGGAGAGCTATTTGTAGGCAACCATATAAAGATAGACTTGGAGAAAATGTTAAAAAAATAATATATGAATATTGGAAGAACAATTCACATGCTTCGCCAATTACAAAGCATGTGATGCGAAGAAGAATAGCACGAAATCAGTATGAAGAACATGAAAAATATTTCTTGGAAACCACTCAGATAGATTTATTCAACAAGTTCAAAGAAGAAAATCGTGAAATTCATGTTTCAATTAGTGCTTTTGTTCAACAAAAACCATGGTATGTAAAACCTATCACCGTACGCGACACTTGTTGTTGCCATTATCATGTGGAATTTGAGTTATATTATGACACATTCCTTGATTTTGGTAGAAAATTATGGAAGGATTCACCTCCTTCTTCCACTATCCATGATTTGATATCTCAAATTCTATGTGAAAGAGAAAGCGATGAACTATTTTACAAAAAGAAATGTGTTGGTGGTAAAAATGTGATGATTGTGGAAATTTGACTAAATTTCAAAACAAATATCGTATTGATATAAATGATCAATCATTGTCCAACATGAAAGTGAAATGGAAGAGATATGAATATATCGGTACATCGATTCAAGGTGCAAATAGTGTTAAAAGAATCGAATTACGAGAAGACGAAATTTTTCTGATAGACTTTTTGAGAAATTTTGAGGCAGAAATTTACAAATACACCAAGCATTCCCATAGAGCTCGATGGCAAGACTTGCAATTCAAAAAATCTCGTGAATTTTTTCCACTAGGGACCATTTTGTCAGTGATTGATTTTGCAGAAAACTACACATTTGTTCCACAAAAAGAAATTCAGAGTGAATACTATCATTCTGACCAAGTCTCCATGCTCATCCATATTCTATATAGACTTGTTGAACAAAATGTTGATCATATAGAAAGCACGAGTGAAAATCGACATATCATTAAAGAATATCACTTTTATATCAGTGACGATCGTACACATGATACATATTTTGTACAACATTGTTTTGGAAAAATTTATGATTCCTTGAAAAATTGTGGAATAACATTCAATGAACATTGGATATGGTCAGACGGATCCGCAGGTCAATTCAAATCTGCACGATCATTCTTTTGGTTGTGCTGTCTTCATAAGAAAACCTGCATTAAAAATTGTTGGAATTTCTTTGAGACTGGCCATGGAAAAGGAGAACATGACAGTGTAGTGGCATGCATAAAACGAGCACTTCGAAGATATCAAATGAACCCCTCTACAAGCTGATTTGTGGATGCGAAAGAAGTTGTTCAATGGTGCATCGTTGATCTAAGCCATGAGACTAACCCATCAAGGGAAGTGTGAAGGTACATTCAATTTAATTTTTATTGGAAATCTAATTTTATCGTGCAATGATTATCTTTGATTGTATTTTGATATCATATTTACATTCTTTTTTTAATTTTCCATATAAAGGTTTTTCTGGCATATTGGGATCGAAGACGCAGATAGATCAATTGGAAATGACATTGAAACAATAAAAGGGACTAGAAAATTGCATTTAATTAAAACAAAGTCATCTAGAAATGTGTTTGCATTGGATAAAAGAAAATCTTCTTGTTTTTATTATGTTTGCATAGACAACACAACATCCAATGACGTTTGTGAAAACAAAATGTATGTAAACAATTGGAAACATACAGAGCTAAATGCAAAGGTAAAAATTTTTGTTGCAATGTTTGAAGAAATGCAATCAGAGGAAACTAAAATACCATTCGATGGTGATCGAGTTTCTGATCTTGTTAGAGAAGGTAATATTTGAATTGATTTCTAATGATTTAAAGATATAGAAATAAATTTAAATATATGTATAATTTTGTTAAGTTTGTTTTATTGTGTAGGAGATGTTTTTGTTGTAATTGCACCTATTGACAATAATGAAAATGTGAAGTATTATTTGATGCGTTGCACTGAACGAAAAATGAAATTATTAGAAACCTACAATGATCATGGATTTCAATATGAAAGAGGATCAATTATACTGAAAGGTTATTTTTCAGACAAACTTATCAAAGTGGGGATTTTGTTTACTTTGAAGACTATGAACCTAATTTCATAAGTTGTCAATATAGTCACTTGGTGTGTGCAACACGCATAAACTTGAAAGAGGTTCAATCAAAGAAAAAAATGAAAAATTAAGAAATGGAAAATGTTAAAATCCGATCATGAACACATTATTGAAGATGGCATTCCATTGGAATTTTTTTGATTGAAATGCCCAACAATTTATTCTCTTTGGATTAAATATGTTTTAGAACTTCCAGTACTCAACTAAAAATTGAGATGCTTATATGTTATTTGTGCAAGTGTTTTCACATGTGCAAATTGTTTTGGTATATGCACGTGCTCTAGTATCAACTAAAAGTAGCTTTTCTATACATGTGCATTGATGAAAAATGTTACATGTATTGGATATATATATATATATATATATGTTCTAGAATGCAATTAATTGTTCAAGTAGTTTTACTATGTGCATTATGAAAAATGATTCACGTACTCAACATATATGTTCTAGAATGCAATTAACTGAAAGTAGTTTTTCTATGTGCATTGATGAAAAATGTTGCACGTACTGGATAAATACACCAACTGAATGTGCCCAATTTTTCTTGTGGGATTTTCTGATAAAAAATATCCACAATGTAAATAAATCATCCACAGTATAGTTTTGTACGAAGATTCCTTTCAGACAAGAGACTCAGAGCACTTCTCCGACTTTTGGTGGGATTTGACCCACATCTCTATTCCTAATTGAAAATCTAGTACAAAATTTGTCTGTCCAATGGTCAGATATGTTCTATGTTCTAGAATGCAATTAACTAAATGTCATCAATTTACCAATTTATAAATCAACAAGGCTACCTATTTGAGTGCATTAATGACATTGACCCGAATTCAACAAACATATATGTACTTCTTATATTTCCAATCAAAATTAAAGGGATAAATACATATAGATACTTCTTTACTTTTTTTTCAATTAGAGCTCAATTGATATGGTTAGTTGCATTGAAAAGCTATGTTCTTCCTATTGGAAATTTTTTCACTCAAACAAGAGTATGTAGAGATCAAAAGCAATCTTAAGATGCCAAATGTACTTCAACCATCCAAAACTTGAATTTTAAAAACTTTTTGATTAAATCAAAACAATACTTCACATGGGAGTCCTCCATCTAGGAAAAATGTACATTGAAACCATCCAAAATTTAGATCAAAACATTTAACATTTAACATTAAATCAAAATTAAAGGGATAATGTACAACTTCTTTACTCTTTTTGATTAAATCAAAACAATCCTTCACATGGGAGTCTTCCATAGGCCAAATGTAGATTGAAACCATCCAAAACTTAGATCAAAAAATTTAACATTATATCAAAACATTAAACATTTAACATTAAATCAAAATTAAATAGATTTACATATAACTACTTCTTTACTCTTTTTGATTAAATCAAAACAATACTTCACATGGGAGTCTTCCATAAGCCAAATGTAGATTGAAACCATCCAAAACTTAGATCAAAACATTTAACATTATATCAAAACATTTAAAAAATTTAACATTAAATCAAAATTAAAGGGATAAATACATATAACTACTTCTTTACTCTTTTTTATTAAATAAAAACAATCAGAGGGAGTTTGAATAAAAAAAACAGAAAAGGGGTTGCCCATGACCGAGAAACCAGCCTAGAAGATGCTGCCCAATATTGGGAAACTAGCAGACATAGAGTGTTCAGAAGCACAGTGATTGAAAAACATGACAAAAGTTAAAAAAAGCTAAAGAGGACCTAACATCAAGCTAGCTATCAATGTGTGTAGGGGGATTCTCCTCCACAATTGGAAAACTGTAGTCCTCCGGATCATCAACTACTCCCTTGGAGTGCTGGGAAGAGCTCTCCGAAGCAGAAGAGCTAGAGTCGTCTTTAAGATTTTTCTCTGCTCAGGTCAAGCTGCTGCTGCTTGCGCCATTGCTGCTAGAGCTCATCGAGCCGGATTTGACTAGAAGAGCTGCTGACTTCCTGGTGTCTTGGGGCTGATGGGTTGGGATGGTGGACTTTATCCGCTGATTCCTGGAACCAGAGGCACCTTAATCTTGGTGCTCCTCCTGAAAAAAGACAGAAATGGTCACCGTAATTCGAGGTCTGACCATAGCACTGGTGAAGTGGAATTGTGCAACACTGCTTATTGAAGGAGGGTGCCCCCTTGTGTCATGGATTGAAAGAGGTGGGCGAGAGCCAACACTCTTGCCCCCTCCACCCCTACCCCCACCTCCCCTTCTGCAATGCATCCGTTGTCTATGCATGGGGTCTTCCATAGGACAAATGTAGATTGAAACCATCAAAAACTTAGATCAAAACATTTAACGTTATATCAAAACATTTAAAAAATTTAACATTAAATCAAAATTAAAGGGATTTACATTTAAAACATTTAACATAAAATCAAAATTAATGGGATTTACATTAAATGTAGATTAAAATGGTATCCAAAACTTAGTTTTAATTTTTTTTTTTTTATATCACAACATTACTTCACATGATTAATGTACTTCAACCATCCAAAACTTGGGTTTTAAAATTTTTTTGATTATATCACAACATTACTTGACATGCCATCCAATTGTAGTTCAAATATCCAATAAAAACATTTAATATTATATCACATGTGCAAAATGTAGATTGAAACCATCCAAAACTTAAGTTTTAAAAACTTTTTGATTATATATCGTGCAAAATTACTTCACATTCCATGCTAATTATAGTTCAACTATCCAATTTAGAAAAATTTAACATTATATCACATGCACCGAATGTAGATTGAAACCATCCAAAACTTGAGTTTTAAAATCTTTTTGATTATATCATATGTAACATTACTTCACATGCCATGCCAATTATAATTCAACAATCCAATAAAAAAATTTAACATTATATCACATGCCAAATGTAGATTGAAACCATCCAAAACTTAACTTTTAATTTAACAAAAAATTATAGATCACAACATTACTTCACATGCCAAATGTACTTCAAGCATCCAAAACTTAAATTTTAAAAACAAATCAAATTATAACACATCATTACATAACATGCCAAATGTAGTTCAGAAGAAAAAAAAAACTTAAATTTTAAAAGCAAAACAAATTTTATCACATTATTACATAACATGCCAAATGTAGTTCAGAAGAAAAACATTAATTTATATAGGCAAAACATTAATTTATAGATAACAGCATTACTTACTAGTAGTTCAATTAAATACAAAACTTAAAAGTTTTAAAAACCAAACAAATTATATAACAACATTACTTCACATTCACATGCCAAAAGTACTAAAACCATCCAAAACTTAACTTTTTGGAACAAAACAAATTATATTAACATTGTAATAAAATATGTCCAAAAATTGTAGATCTCATAAAATATGACCAAAAATTGTAGATCTCACAAGTATCAAACTGTATCAAGTTATATATATATATATGACAGTGCATCTAGATAATATATAAAAAAAGTAAATTTAAGACTATCTAAATCTTGAAATCAAATCTACAAATCATGTCCATCAAATAGAGATGGATGTAGCGTCTTTCCTATCAGGGTCTCAATCCGCGCACTATCATGCGAAGCATGGGAAACCTGTACACAATGCACATGTACTTGAACATTAAAATTTGATGTTTTAAAAATGAGTGAGAATATATATAGAACTTCATGTAAAAAACAAAATATAAAAAAAAAATCATGCAATACCTCATGAGGTTCCCTCTCCATTTGATAACCTGCAACAAGTTCCGCCCCCATGGGAACATCTGCAACGGTAAACTGTACAATATACATGTATATATATATATATATATATTAAAAAATTTCAAATGAAAATGCACGTGTACATATATAAACTTATTTTCAATAATATTAAAAAAAAAAATTAGACAACTTGTTCAAATGGTTGAAATGTTGTGGATGTTCCTATCTCTCTCGCTAGAGTCCGTGGATTAAAGAAATCTACTATAGGAACCTAAATTCAAAAAATTTAAAATAACTCAAGATATATATATATATATATCAATTTTTAATGGAACTTTTTGAGGTGTAATATATATATAAACATAAATTTTAAAAGTGAAAAATTGTCCATACTTGTGGCTCATCTCCTAAGGAAGTAGAAGGTACATCTCCCAAGGAAGAAGAAGGTACTGCCATCCCAAAAACATCGGATGGAATCGGAATCTGTTAAAACATTTTATCATTATATATACATACATGAACATGTGTGCACAATTATTTATTTTAAAATATCACTTAAAAAACAATAGCATTTGCCAACATATCTTGATGGTGAGACCCATCTGCATTGTTTGAACTAGAGGTCCCGAATGTGATATTAAAATTTTCGTCATTCATCATGTGTGACAACTGCAAATGGTGTTTTAACATATAATGATACATTTTTGTTAGATTAATGTACATACAAATAAATGTATACATGTACATACACATGTATTTATTACAAATTGTACACATGTATACATGTTAAAATAATTGAACCCTAAGGTCATTAACACATACCGCTCCTGTGCCCTCTTCCTCATGAATAATTAGGTCTTGAAAACCATTGCGACAATTTTTGCATATATTCGGAGATCCTCAACATTCATGTTGTCAATCTCTTCATTTGTACAATACACAAAATTGGAATGTGCATTTTCACATGCTCTTTGTTGATTTAAACAAACATCGACTCCAACCAATCCGTTGTAAACATTGTCGATCATGACATCCCTTGCTTGTCGACTTATTTGAGAAGTTGCATCCATCTCTGACCGCAGAGTTTCGACCCGAAAAGGTCGACTCACCAATGGCGGCTCAGGGCAAGGCAACTCCACATCTCGCTTAACACCCTTACGGTCATACAATCGACCTTTCCCCGGACCAAAAAATTCTGACGGAAGATCATTGTAGTTGGGTTTCATACCCAAAAAAAATTATGCGTAAAACAATTGTGCAAAATAAACAGGAACCTCGTCGTTCTATGGGAGCCTTCCATAGGCCGCAAGGTGCCTATCGTACAAATAGCGAGCTATATTTGGGTGCTTGAAATATTGCACCTTCAACATTTTTCTTTTTGGCCCTTCCTTGAAATTAAGCATTGACTTTGCCATATTTTTTGTAACTCTTTGTTTTCAATCCTCCCATTTATCAGGACCCATTAATGTTTCCTTTCTCTTTCTCATCACTTCTACATATGTATCAGTCGTTGGCCCAAGATTTTTGTACACATTTACAATTTCACCCAATGAATGTGTAAACTATTTCGAGGCTTTGTCAACTCTCAGCAGGTAGAGTCAAAGCCATGAGATCTCTCCGCAATTTTGCACGAAGGTTTTCACACCTTTGTAAGGTACATTGTGCCATGTTTTTTTCCCATGGTATATCAGAAATGTCAGTCGGATAAGTTGTGGTGGGTAGACAACCTTCTTCTTGAATGTAGCGTTCTGCCCTGCATCTATTTTGACGCATATTTGGAACATTTTCAGCCTTGCATCAATATATATGAAATTTTGTATATTATAAAAAACACATGTAAACAAATCTGTACAAATTCAATGAAAAAAATATTGAAATTGATGGCAACCTCGACGTGGCTGGTTAGCATCTTCTCCACCCTGAAAATGTTGAGACCCAGAATGACCCTGCTGAGAACTAGCACCACCAGCCATTTATTGGTCTTTGGGGGAATAAATATCACCACCCTCACGCAACCTGCTTCCACTCATTGATGGCCCTCTAAGGGTATTTGAACGACCACCAACCTCATGAGACGAGAGAGAAGCTTCATAAGAAAATATGAATTTATAATCAACTTAAAAATACATTCATGTGTACATACAAATACATGTACATATTCATTGATTAAATTGTGTGAACCATACCACGACTGGCTGAACCATGGGCATGCTCCATGGATGGAGTAGAGACCATTCTCTTCTTAGCCCCTAAAAAATAAAAAATTAAACTTATTAACAACTAATTTAACTCGCAAAGTTAATAAAAAATCAATTCCATATGTACACACATGTATGGAGATTTAAGATTATATTTAAATACCATGAACATCTCCCAATCCCTGATCCCCCATATAGGATTATATTGATCTTCGTCATTCATCCTCCATGTTATATATATATATATATATAGATTGGTGGAAATTTACACAAAATAAATTTCAGAAAATTAATGTAATTTAGTGTACACAAATTATGTAGAACACAACTTTTAAAGCACTAATTGATTTGTGAAACTCAATTTAAGCAAAAAAGAAAAATGATAAAAATGATAAGTTCACCAAATTGCACTTTACATGGTAGGAGCACACTTGGTATAAAATTGAAAAAACACATGGTCATTAAAAAACAAGTGAAACTACATTTAAAAAAACTCCATTTAAACAAAAAATTGTTGAAGTCCCCGCATTTTAATTTTATAAAAATGTGAAGTTCACCACTTGTTGCAAATGTGAAATTCACCAAGTTGTGCTTTACATGGTGTGGTGGGAGCACACTTTGTATATAATTGAAAAAAACACATGGTCATTAAAAAAGACGCATTTATAAGTACACAACACACACATATCCAAGATATGTTACAATGTCCATCAATAAATTTTGAAGGAGAGTGTTTCAACACTAATTCATCTTTGAGAGATGAATCTTGAATTTTTGAAGAAGAGCATCTCAAAACCAATTCATCTTTGAGAGATGAATCTTGCATTGGAATTGCTCTGTATAATTCTAATTCATCTTTGATAGATGAATCATGAATTGGCATTGCCCCACGCAATAGATCAACAGACATCTTATTCACATTTGTACAATGCCTTATACTAAAAAATTGAAATTGGCTAACAATATTGTTTTCTATTCCGTGCAGATATTTTAGCCTCTCCTTCTTAACTTGGCACACGACATTCATCTGGTTGCACACAAGTTCAAAATTGGTGAAAACTACAATTCCATTTGATCCATACTCCATCGTTGTTCCCAAGTCTTCTGTCAATCCAATATAATATGCCTCGTTGTTTGTTGTTCTTCCCAGTATATTCATTTTCCTTTGGACGACTTTTCTAGTCGCAATATTGGAAAGCACATATGTAATCACTGCTTTCCCTGGATTGGGATAGTAAGAAAATTCTATGCATAATTTCCATTTGTCAACCATATTTAATGGTTTTCTTATCCTTGAAAAAAAAATTCAATAAAAAATATATATATGACATGGGAGAAATGACACAAGATCATGAGGTAAATGACATATGCATGGTTTATCTTAAAGTTTGACTTAAAAATTTTATGTTCTAGAATTCACATGTAAAATTAATGGGAGGAAGCCTTTAGTTTGTGGGAGAAATGACACATGTACACAGTTTACCTTAAAGTGGTTGTGTTTTATGGATATTAAAATGAAGAACTTCTATTTAGATCTATTTCAGAGATTGATTGTAGGGGCATTTAATAGATATGTCACCTTTCATAAAAGATGAGATCCAGAGGCTACCTGGCCCTTTAAAAACTCTACCTATAGAACTTGTAGAAGTTAAGAAATTTACATTGACAAATTTACTTATATGATAAATTTACATTGACAACATATATAGATTCAACTAGGCTTGTGAAAAGTACAGGTGGACAATGTATAATTCTACTTAGAAGATTCTTTGGTTTAATGGTTAAGAAAGAAAGAGTCGTTACTTTCTCTATCTAGAGTAGAAGTGGAATATATAGTAGTTACTTATTTTTGAGTTTTTTGGATGAAATGGGCTCTACAAGATATTAAGGTAAGGTAAATTTATTTTTGAGTGTTTTGGATGAAATGGGTTCTACAAGATATTAAGGTAAATCTATATATCTATTAAGTGTTTCAATAGAAGTGTAATAATAATTAAAAAATATATATATATATTTTACTTCCTTCAATCACTATTTACATATCATCATAAAGTACCACTTCCTCACACAACAAGTCTTTGAGAAAATAGTGAAGATGGAATACATACCCACAAAGCCTCTTGTTAGAGAAGCATTTGAATATATGTGAGAAACAAATTAGGAATAGTTCTTGTAAATTATCTTGTTAGAGAACCCTTTGAACATGTGAGAAACAAATTAGGGATAGTTCTTGTAAATTATTGTCACTTATTTGACTTCAAAAGAAGAGCCTATGAAATTGAGTGCAATATCTATGTGGGAGAGTACAAAATATCTAAGGGGGAGAATACAATATATTTGACTTCAAAATAAGAGCCTATGAAATTGAGCGCAATATCTATGTGGAGAGTACAGAATATATAAAGGGGAGAATAGATATAAGGAAGGAATAAAAAGAGTAACAAAAAGCATATGATTGTGTCAATAATTTGAAGTAGTCAAGAAAGATATCAAAGGACCATCAAAATTGAGTGCAATATCTATATGATATCTATATGATCAAGTGTCAATAATTTGAAGTAAAGAGAGATAACAAAGGACCATCAAAATTGAGTGCAATATCTATATGATTGTGTCAATAATTTGATAATTTAAAGTAGTCAAGAAAGATAACAAGGGACCATCAAAATTGAGTGCAATATCTGTGTGGGAGAGTACACAATATCTAAGGGGAAGAATACAATATAAGGAAGAAATAAAAAGAGTAACAAGAAGCATATGATTGTGTCAATAATTTGAAGTAGTCAAGAAAGATAACAAAGGACCATCATCAAATTCAAATTGAAATATCAAGTAGTCTTTTTCATGAAGAAGAAGCATTAACTAGGTTCATCATTTAAAGGGTTCATTTTTTAATGAAAAAATTTATGAATAATATGGAATGAATCATTGTACATTATGATAAATCTTGTATTTAAATGACATTTGATCTATGAATAAAAAAGAAAATGGGATCATCTCTTCATATATATGTGTGTGTGTGTGTGTGTGTGTGTGTAAGAGATAAATAAAAATCAAAGGTAATTCCACCAAGCCTAAAGGAGCATGTCCTAATACATTAAATTATGTCCTAATACATTAAATTGTGTTTGGTTTCTAGAAGCATTAATCATGAAGAGTCATGAGATCCACATTTCGACCATACTATTTGCAAGTTAAAGGAGCATGTGTCCTAATACATTATTATGTTTGGTTTCTAGAAGCATTAATCACATGAAGAGTCATGAGATCCACATTTCCATCATACTATTTGCAAGTTCACATTTCCATCATGCTATTTGCAAGTTCTATATGAAGATATGTAGTCTAATAACTAATTAGCAAGTTGTGATGTCCTAATACATTATTATGTTTGGTTTCTATCATAATATTTTCAAGTTATATATGAAGATATGTAGTCTAATAACTATACATTATAGCCCATATAACATATAACGACCTTTGACAGTATGAGCAAAGAGTCAAAAAAACAGAGAGGCCTCCCAACAGAGTTCCACCTGTTCATCAAGGTAAGCAACATAATATCGGAAGTGAAACAATGACACCAATGAACATATGTGAATTTAGATATTAAATTGACATTTATTGCAAATGACATGTGCATGGTTTATCTTAAATTTTGACTTAAAAAGTTTATGGTAGAATTCACATCTAAAATTAATGGGAGGAAGCCTTTAGTTTGTGGGAGAAATGACGTGCATGTAAACAGTTTACCTTAAAGTGGTTGTGTTTTATGGATATTAAAATGAAGAACTTCTATTTAGATCTATTCCAGAGATTGATTGTAGGGGCATTTACTATATATGTCACCTTCCATAAAAGATGAGATCCAAAGGCTACCTGGCCCTTTACAGACTCTACCTATAAAACTTGTAGAAGTTGAGAAATTTACATTGACAAATTTACTTGTGAGAAATTTACATTGACAACATATAGAGATTCAACTAGGCTTGTGAAAAGTACAAGTGGACAATGTATAATTCTACTTAGAAGATTCTTTGGTTTAATGGTTAAGCAAGAAAGAGTCGTTACTTTCTCTATCTAGAGTAGAAGTGGAATACATAGTAGTTACTTCTTTTTGAGTGTTTTGGATGAAATGGGATCTACAAGATATTAAGGTAAATTTCTTTTTGAGTGAGTAGAAGTGGAATGTACATAGTAGTTACTTCTTTTTGAGTGTTTTGGATGAAATGGGCTCTACAAGATATTAAGGTAAATTTCTTTTTGAGTGAGTAGAAGTGGAATGTACATAGTAGTTACTTCTTTTTGAGTGTTTTGGATGAAATGGGCTCTACAAGATATTAAGGTAAATTTATTTTTGAGTGTTTTGGATGAAATGAGATCTACAAGATATTAATGTAAGGTAAATTTATTTTTGAGTGTTTTGGATGAAATGGGCTCTACAAGATATTAAGGTAAGGTAAATTTCTTTGAGTGTTTTGGATGAAATGGGCTCTACAAGATATCAAGGTAAATATATACATCTATTAAGTGTTTCAATAGAAGTGTAATAACAATTTCAAAAAAATATATATTCTACTTCCTTCAATCACTATTTACATATCATCATAAAGTACCACTTCCTCACACAACAAGTCTTTGAGAAAATAGTGAAGATGGAATACATACCCACAAAGCGTCTTGTTAGAGAAGCATTTGAATATATATGTGAGAAGAAAATTAGGAATAGTTATTTTAAATTATCTTGTTAAAGAACCATTTGAACATGTGAGAAACAAATTATGGATAGTTCTTGTAAATTATTGTCACTTATTTGACTTCAAAAGAAGAGCCTATGAAATTGAGTGAAATATCTATGTGGGAGAGTACACAATATCTAAGGGGGAGAATACAATATATTTGACTTCAAAAGAAGAGCCTATGAAATTGAGTGCAATATCTATGTGGGAGAGTACATAATATATAAGGGGGAGAATAGATAAAAGGAAAGAATAAAAAGATTAATAAAAAGCATATTATTGTGTAGATAATTTGAAGTAGTCAAGAAAGATAACAAAGGACCATCAAAATTGAGTGCAATATCTATATGATATCTATATGATCAAGTGTCAATAATTTGAAGTAAAGAAATATAACAAAGGACCATCAAAATTGTGTGCAATATCTATATGATTGTGTCAATAATTTGATAATTTTAAGTAGTCAAGAAAGATAACAAAGGACCATCAAAATTGAGTGCAATATCTATGTGGGAGAGTACACAATATCTAAGGGGGAGAATACAATATAAGGAAGGAATAAAAAGAGTAACAAGAAGCATATGATTGTGTCAATAATTTGAAGTAGTCAATAAAGATAACAAAGGACCATCATCAAATTCAAATTGAAAGATCAAGTAGTCTTCTTCATGAAGAAGAAGCATTAACTAGGTTCATCATTTAAAGGGTTCATTTTTTAATGAAAAATTTTATAAATAATATGGAATGAATCATTGTACATTATGATAAATGTTGTATTTAAATGACATTTGATCTATGAATAAAAAATAAAATGGGATCATCTCTTCATATATATATATATGTGTGTGTGTGTGTGTAAGAGAGAAATAAAAAGCAAAGGTAATTCCACCAAGCCTAAAGGAGCATGTCTTAATACATTAAATTATGTCCTAATACATTAAATTATGTTTGGTTTCTAGAATCATTAATCATGAAGAGTCATGAGATCCACATTTCGACCATACTATTTGCAAGTTAAAGGAGCATGTCCTAATACATTATTATGTTTGGTTTCTAGAAGCATTAATCATGAAGAGTCATGAGATCCACATTTCCATCATACTATCTGCAAGTTCACATTTCCATCATGCTATTTGCAAGTTCTATATGAAGATATGTAGTCTAATAACTAATTAGCAAGTTGTGATGTCCTAATACATTATTATGTTTGGTTTCCATCATACTATTTGCAAGTTCTATATGAAGATATGTAGTCTAATAACTATACAGTCTAGCCCATATAACATATAACGACCTTTGACAGTATGATCAAAGAGTCAAAAAACAGAGAGGCCTCCCAGCAGAGTTCCACCTATTCATCAAGGTAAGCAACATAATATCGGAAGTGAAACAATGACACCACTGAACATATGTGAATTTAGAATGATTTCAACTCTTTTTTCAAAGGAGAAAAAACCTTGTTTCATATATTGATAACAATTCATATACAAAATCCTCTTGATATACCCATAACAGGTTATCAAGTATAAAAGATCAGATTCTGTCTCATACAGAAATACATTACAGCAGTATAAAAGACAATATGTAGTCACATATAAAAGACAATATGTAGTCACATTACAGAAATACATTACAGTAGTATAAAAGACAATATGTAGTCACATTACAAAAGATCAGATTCTGTCTCATACAGAAATACATTACAATAGTATAAAAGATAATATGTAGTCACATTACATTAGTAGATCATTCTATTTCAATCATTCTAGCGTTGAGGGATCGAGAGAAGGCTCAATAACGGCATAAGCTTAACAGTGGTGGTAAATTTCCATGCACAAGGTGAGAATCAACTAGAGCGGATGAAATTGATGGATCCACAGGAACAGTAACAACTGCAGCAACCGAATGCATATCATACTACCAGAAATTAAACATACACCTTACAGCAAAAGGTAATGAAATTTAAAGCATAATTAACAACATAGATGCTTTGTTTGGAATTTTGGGGTTTCTCATTCCCACTTGGTTGTAAAGACAAAACTTCTACATGACACCAATCAACTCAAATTAAAACCAAGAATTCCAAAAGGTGCATTTGCAGTAAGAGTCCAAAGTTAACATAGAAAAGGAAATCCTTATATATGCAAGTGAACCCCCAAATCTAATGGACTCCCCTGAAGCCCAAGGTTACTTCTTACACATGGAAGGGAAGTGGAGTGTGATTCGGGGCCACAAAAGAGGTGGGATTGCATGGCAGTGCCGATTAGAAAAAGAGTGGATAGCAGTCCAGTGAGGCTTCTTCTAGCAAGGTAGCAATCACCAAGTGGTGGAGAACCGAAAGAGGAGACCGAGAAGCAGCTGTTCCCTGGAACTTGTGATTCAAGAGATGTCACAAAGTGGAAATTTTATGTTTCAACGAGGTTTTTTCATTTCAATATGGTTATTTTTTCAACAGTGCCCTCAAATATGTGGGACTGACTTAGGCATCCAAGCATCATCTTAACAAGCAAGACATTAGTGATACCAAAGTTGTCGAAAACAATTTATATGAAAAAAAGAACATTTTGGACTTGGCATGACATGCACTAGGCTTAATTAGTACTAAATGGAACTTGGTAATTGTCACCATAATTGGTAATGAATAATTCATGCAGATTTCATGTGAATCCGTTGATAAAGGTGCAGAGGAGGAGGAGAAATACCTGGTAGTTCGCTCACTTGACGTCACCGCAGATAATCACCAACAGAGCGGATGGAAGCAGCCCTAGACCAGCAGCAGCGCTGCAATAGATCACCGAACAGAACAGTAACAAAAAATCGTGCGAAGAAACAATGCTAAGAAACACAGACGCGGGAAACAAACAGATCACCGAATAGAACAGCAACATAAAATCGCATGAAGAAACAATGCTAAGAAACACAGACGTGAGAAACAAAGAGATCACCGAATAGAACAGCAATAGAAAATCATGCGAAGAAACAATGCTAAGAAACATAGACGCGAGAAACAAATGAACTTCGTGGGTGATACATTTATAAGAAGTAGTTTTGCCGAACTATTTTAAGAGTAAAAGTTCAGCTGAACTAAAAGTTTGGCCAAAATTTTGTTGCCGGTTTTCCCATATCCAGAAAAAATTCTGTTTTTCCACGCCGTCAGTGTGTCATCAATCTAAACAAAAGAACGAGTTCGACTGAAATTTCTCATAAAGTTCGGCCGAACTATTGCCGAAAAAAAAATTCCGCCCCCGATTCTCACAAAAGTGTAACCCAGCTTCACATATGCGCCCATAATCAAGGGCTAAGATTAACTTGGAGGTGATCCATGAGTTTATCTATAAGATTCACGCTTATTTTAATTAATACTCTTTAATTAATCAGTTTCCCTAATTTTAGACTTAGGAAAACATTAAAAAAAGATTAATTAATTTAATTAAACCATCTCTAAGTGGAATTTTCCAAAACCATTTCTGGGTTTTATGGAATACATGTGTCCTAGCCTATATAAAAAGTTACAAGGCTAGAGCACATCTAATGCTACCATAAATCAACACTCCCTCTTAGTGAGGAAAGTGCTCTAACAAAACAACTCAATGTGCTGCTCTGACTTTTGGAACATCTACTGCTGTGTTGTTGATGTTGCTCACCAACACTGCACAAGAAAAAAAATGTTGCATCTATACTACTGCTAACTCTGCATACTTCTGCCAACTGCCACTGCAATGAAACTCCCTCTGAATTCTGTAACCATGTTGTTGCACTGTGTGAGAACTGCTCTGCATTGCGTGAGCACTACTTTGCACTACACTGCACCACTTGTGCATTGCGTTGTTGCTTATCATCTGGTGTTGTTATTGCTCAACTACTTCTTCTTCAAAAAAACATTCGAAATTGGACAAGTAAATCTACAATTGAAAAATAAGACTCACTACTGCGAGCTTCTGCACTATCTCTCTGAAAATACTGCATTGTTGCTACTTTGCACTACATGAGCACTGCACCGCACTGCGCTGCACTAGTGTGCACTGCGCTGCTAATGTTGATGCTCCCTTTCTACGATGATCAGGCTCTAATACTGCTAGCTACTGCATTATCTTCTCATATTCAGCTGCAACTGTCCATCCTGCTACTATCTTAAGGCTGTCGTAGCTTGCATGTGATCCAAGAGTTTAGAAATACTCAAGGATCCTACCAGCTTGTAGATTCTGGACCTACAACTCCAAGTTGGCCCATTTCTCTCCTTTCGAAATATGAGCTAACATAGCACAATATATTTCTTCCTCAATCTTGGCAGCTCTTGCTTGAGGATCTTCCTTCTCCTCTTTATCCTTTTCTTGAGAGGACACTGTGTGGCATAATGTCCCATTTCCCCACACCAGAAGCATTTTATCTTAGACAGATCTTTCTTCTTCTGCTTTTTTTCCCCTTTGATGCAAGGGCAGTGTTATCTTATTATTCCTTCTTGAATTTTGAATCGTTGCTGCCATCCTCCAAATGGATTTTGAGGAGGTCTCTCCTCAACTCTTCTTGC
The DNA here is from genome assembly GCA_034641835.2 of Pinus albicaulis. NCBI lineage: Eukaryota > Viridiplantae > Streptophyta > Pinopsida > Pinales > Pinaceae > Pinus > Pinus albicaulis. The sequence goes on along the minus strand of CM076579.1, from coordinate 1,174,560,313 downwards.
TGCAAGGATGCCCACATCGCTTCCCATCCTGGAAGCCTTTCTCTGCCCAGAATTCTCTGGACAAAGACCTGATAGTCTTCTAAAATAGAGTTTAGAGAAATCCTTACAAGCTCTGAGTCTTTAGGTGTTGCCCCTATTGCTGACAGCTAATCTTGGTTATCCAAAATAGGAGAAAAAGAGGAGTCAAAATGCTCTCCCTTCTTCATTCTGGTATTACACATCTTCTCCTCTAGGTACATCTTCCATTGTTCGGAAGATCCTTGGTATAGTTTTTCCAGCCCTACCCACATCTCTCTAGCAGTGCCTTTTGCTGCTATGTGAGATATGATGTGATCCTTCACACCATCCAGGATCAATCACTTGGCTCTTGCCATATTCTTCTTGAATTGTATCAGATGTGTTGCATCCAAAGGTTCTACACATGTGCTCTCTATGAGGGCTTTTAGATCATGCTCATCAAGGAGAATCTCAATCCTTGATTTCCAAATGACATAGTTGGAGGGACCCTCCAATATATCTTGGTCACGCAGTCCGTTGCTGGCCATCTCCTCAACTGTCGACTTCTTTCTCTAACCCTATGCTCAACTAGACTTACGCACTCCTTGTGGAGTAAGTCACTGCTTCTGCTGCTGTATGGGAGAAACTGAGTTTCTTTGATTAAGAAACTCTCTCAGATCAAGAAACCCCAATCTATTTTTTTCAGAAATTTTTTGACGCTTTATGCACTAGCTCTTACTGTTGTGTAGTAACTGCATCCTTTAGTTATGCTAGTCTACTACGTTGCCTCTTCTACAACTGGAAAAATGATTACCCCTCTGTCAACTCTCTCAGAGGGAGCCTTTTTCTCCATTGGATTGCCCTTCTGGCCTGGACATTGTAATCTTTGGGAGGGTCTCCTACTGCTTACGCAGATCCCAGTCTCTTCTACACTGATCTGTTGGTTCACTCTTGTTTCTCCTGCACTTAAGCTTGAATACGCTCTGATACCATGTGAAAAATCTTATATCTGGATTCCTACTGCAACAAATATGAATTACTTCTCCTATTATGTTTCATAATTATTTCATTACAGTGAAATATTGAAGTAATTTCTGAAGCAATCTACACAAATAATACTGCAGAATAATCTAAGTGCTGAAACAATCTGAACAAAATATAATGAAAAACATCCATATTTGACATAGTTATTTTTGGACTAAGTACTCGGAAAAACCCAACTTGGGAAAATCGGTGCAGTAGATTTAAGGGTTTTATATTATTAAGCACTAGAATCTTGAGTACAATTAGGGTGCCAATATCCGGCTCACCCTTCAGAGAGATCTAGACAACAAATGTAAATGTGAGACATACCTCACTCTACAAGTCTCTGGCTAATCTAAATAGTGCTAATGAAGCCCTTCTCTACCTCTGTGTGAGTGCCTATGCTGGAACTGTGTAAGCCTGCATGGGCAAGCCTGAGAAACTGCGTCACATCTCTCTGCAATTGATCTAGCTAATCTGAGAATGGATTTTTGCCCTCCTAGCTCAGAGACCCCAGCCTCTAGCTATCTTTGGACTGACTCCAAGAGACATTGGGCTGCTTCTGCGTGATTTCCCGCAGGGACTGTGTCACCTCTCAAGAAAACTGCGTTGTCTCTCTTTGCATAAATGTTGCCTCTCTCTGTAATGTACTCCTGGTCCTCCTGACCAGTCTGTGCTTCTACCCCTCTCTAAATCTGAACACTAAATCAAAATCACTTAGAAAACCCTATCCTAGTGATTATATTTTGACCAAAAGCTGTGTCTCCTCACACAAACTCAAAAATGCCAAATGCTCAATGTGTTTAATGTATTTTCCATAGGCCCCTCCCCCTCCTTCTTATATTCTTCCATTGGCCCTTCAACGACCAAGATTAAAACATAATCAAGGGCTAATATTAACTTGGAGGTGATCCACGACTTTATCTAGAAGATTCACACTTAGTTTAATTAATACCCTTTAATTAATTAGTTTCCCTAAGTTTAGACTTAGGAAAACATTAAAAAATTATTAATTAATTTAATTAAACAATCTCTAAGTGGAATTTTCCAAAACCATTTCTGGGTTTTATGGAATACATGTTTCCTAGCCTATATACAAAGTTACAAGGCTAGAGCACATATGATGCTACCATAAATCAACACTCTACCACAGATCTGGCTTTTGAGACTGGTCTGGTGGACGACTACGATGATTTTTTATGATTGAATGTTAATGATGGTTTGATGAATCATGTTATTTGGATTGAATACCCTTTTGAATTATCATTTGGTATTTTTTTATCTCTACAAACAACAAATTATCTAGTGATAAGCTATGGTTTATGGCACTTATATTCGACAATGAAATGTTTTCATCTGTAACCCTTCCTGTCATAGGATTTAGTTAAACTCTCAATTCTCTCCTGATTAATTTTTGTGAGGGTTTTTATCAATTTCATACTTGATTTATCATATGATTAAAGGGATAGAAAAGTTCTTATATTATTTAGGTTTTACAGGTTATTTCAGGAGCTCTTCATAAACATCTATTGGCTAATGGATCTCTTAGGGTTTTTGCAGGTTGTTGAAGATCCTTTCAAAATACTTTGATAGTTATTTTTTTTTTGGGAGTTGGTAGAGGTCTTTTATCTTCCCAAAGGGTAAATTTGAAGAAATACCCCCTAAATTTTATATCCTTAAACATATAGTGTTAAGGCTCTCTGTAGGATTGATATTTACTTAACGGTTTTTAGATGTTCGAGGAAAAAAAAGAGCATGTCCACTTTGAAAGTCTCAAACCACTAGTATTTTGAATGTTGAATTCCCATATCAAACCCTTCTTAACCCAAGTGAGCATGATTAAAATGGTTACATTATTAATTTTTTTGACTAAGAGAATTTTCTTACAAGTCATTCTCTCAAGTTTTAATACAAGGGTTTCTTGTTGAATTTTTGTTACAAGGTTTCTTATTAAAGACACTAATTGCCAAGGAATCCACTAACACCATAGAATCATCTGATAGAGGATGTAGAGGTTCTGACCACATACCAATCCATACTTTTCCACTCCTTTTTAATCTCAAAAACTAGGGTTTACCGGATATTTAAGTTATTCTCAGTGTTTGGCATAATTTCTTTTTGAATAAATGTCTCTATTTAAGAATTAAACCCTTATACTAAGCCTATCATCAAAATAGTATTTATTTTATTTTCAAAACCACAGTCTACTGTTTCAAAATTTGGTTTCCAAGTTCAAGTGAATTAATATTATAGAAACAAGGGTTTATATTCTGAAATCCACCTTTCCTATTTTAAAAGATTTTAATCTCGACAATATGCTCATATTTTTTAATTAACCTTATGTTTCCAACATGTATTTTAGGGTTAATGCTACTAGGAAAAACTTTGTTTTCAAGGTTCTCAGTTTAAGATTTTATTATATGGTTTAAGTATCATGATGCAAATACTAATAGAAATTCCTTTTTTTTACTATTTTATTATAGGTTTAAACTCAAGATCCCAATTCAAAGTTAATTCATTTTAATACTTTACATTTACTTCTCTAGGTATGAATCCCCCCTTAACACCAATTTTCTTCTATTGGTATTAAATTGATATGGGGAAAGTCTATCGGTGATGTCCCTGACTGCTTCTTTACATTTTTATAGTATATGGCTCTTTGCATGCTTAGCCTCGAGTATGCTATTTTCTTAAGGGCTTCCATTCTTCTTAACTTGATTGTATGTTTCTGAACAAACTGTTAAATTTGACTCTAGAGTATGCATAAGAGACTTGTTCTCGAGTTGCTCATGTTTCTAATAATACCCTGTACCCATTTTGTATAACTAGAGTTCCTGGACCCACAATCTTTGCAAAATTAATGTATGTGATTTAAGAAATTTATTTGAATATGTTATTCTATATGAATACATTTAGTATTTGAAATTTTCCCTTATTTCTATGGCTTATTTCAAAATGGTACTCAACCAATAATATGAATAATATTTCCTTGTTTTGTCTAGTCCAATACTTCTTGTTTTATTGACAAATACCCTCTTTATTCCATTATGCTTAATTTTTTCAGTAAATTCTCTCCTCGATATTCAACCGAGGTCTAAACTCAGAGTTCTTCTAAGAAATTTTCATATAATTAGAATAATAAATTCTATAAGTCTCCTAGGAATTGTTTTCTTAGGTAAGTGTTAATCAAATATTAGAAATTATTACAGAGATTACCCCTCCAATCTAACTACTAGCATGTGTAACATGCTTAGTTCCTTCTAATAGCTATATGGTAGCTAATAATAAACAAATATACATAATTTATATATTTTTTATTAACTATAATAAGCAAAGCATCAATATTTTTGTTAAAGAGAATACTACCATATGTAGAATTTTCCAATTTAGACATTAAGACGCAGGAAAATTCGACTTTTATTGGAAATTCACCTTCTCTAGATCACACAAAAAATCAGTTCATCATCAAGCCCTTAATTTGTTATGAAAAAAATATTTCATATAAAAATCCTACTTCACTTACAGTTAATTGTAGAGCATGCACAAATTAGAACTATTATCAATCCCCTAGATACAGTAGACAATTTTTGAACATAATGAAAATTCCTTCCATTAATAAAATCATGTCCATACATTTACAAAATAATTATAGAAGTATTCATTCCTCTCTTGGCCTTATCTCACATTCATTTGGCCATTAGATTTTCCCTTAGGCTTGCATTAACTGAATACAAATTTTGAAGAAAAATAGATTTTCCTAGATCCCTAAATCACTTCATGATTTATTCCCTAAATTTCTCATGATTTATTCCATAATTCTCTCATGATTTTCAAGGAAAATTTGTTTTCTCCTTATGGAAAAAAATCTCTCTTATCTATATCTTTTCTAAAACTATTATCTAATAATTAAAAGAAACTAATAATATTTACAATTAAGGAATTATAATTCCTTTATAATATTAAACCCCTTTTAGATATTTTCTTAAAAATATTGATGGCTTGGAAGCTCTAATGCTCCTGCATCAGAATCCCAGGGTAGAAAATATTCATTACCTCCTGGTCATGTGTCATTAATACTTGAATCCTGCTGGATCCCAAAATTTGTATTGTAATTGATCATCTGCTTCTTCATATTGTTGCTATGTTTTGTTATCACTATCTTCTTGAACCTTCTAGGTTTCCAAAATTTATGTTTTAGCTATCCAATCTCTTTGTTGATGCACTCTTGTATAGTGATCTAGGTGGATCGAACAAGTCCAAGTACAAGTGGCTTGAGTTAAAGGATCAAAAATCAAAGTATATGGAATGTGGAAAACTTAATGTCAAGCTGTAGATCTCGTCTTTTTTATTCCAATGGCGCAGACAACACTCAATTCCGAGTCTGTACGAAGGAGTTAGGAGCAATCAAAGTTTGAGGGTTGACTTGGTGATGCGACAAACTAAGGAGGACACAAATTTTTTGAAACTCGGCCACCGGATTCCAGCCAACTTTGACCAGATTCTAGGAAAAATTGTGGGACAGGTGATGTCTTGGCCTTTCAGTATGAGTAGTTGAGGTATTGATTGTTTCTATGTAATCCTTGGCCAATGAATGTGTGTTATAAACTCTTGGCAAGGAGGGGTTGTTGAGTCATGTGTGGTGTGCATGATTGCAAATGATGTACTAGTTTTTCGTTCAAGAGATTGAAATTATGGTTTTGAGTGTGCTAATGATTTTGGGGTCCAAAAGATCTTTAGTGGGGAGGAATGATCCAGGTGGATCGAACAGGTCCAAGTACAAGTGGCTTGAGTACAAAGGCTAAAAAATAAAAGTATTTGAAATGTGGAAACCTTAATGTCAAGTTGTAGATGTCATCTTTCTGATTCCAACAATGCAGACGACACTCAATTCTGAGTCTGTATGAAGGATTTAGGAGCAGTCAAAGTTCGAGGGTTGACTTGGTGATGTGGAAGACTAAGGAGGACACAAATTTGCTGAAACACAGCCACCGGATTCCAAGAAAAATTGTTGGATAGATAAAAGAACTCCTTCGGCCTAAAAGCCAAATTCCAATTAAAACGTGTTGTTATATCAAAAAACAAAAAAATATATATAAAATAAGGGTGGCGGGCCACCAACCTCGCCACCCCTCACAAATCCGAAAACATTAAAACAAAATATGATATTGTTGGGTGGCGGGTGGTCAACCCTGCCACCCTTGCGGTCCCCACTAAACTTACATTTATGGCATTGTATGGTTGTTAGGGTCGGGCCGCGTGGCAGCATAACTGCCCACCACGAAAACTACTCTTTTTAATATGACGTTGGCCGACGGAGTTTATGGGGCGGGCCCAACCCCTTCCCACTTGCACAAAAAAATATTCAGTGGGGCTAAAAAAAACATATGGCGCAGTTTTTAAAACTAAATCTTTCTTTAAAAGGAGGGGGCATGGTTTGACCACCCGACCTCCTCCCTCCTAATCTGGATCAATAACCACTTCAGCTAGTGGCCAACTTAGGGAAGTCCACCCACACTTAGTTATATAAACATTCACTTTAGATGTGTGCCCAGCCAGGTCAGGAGCGGGCACGGAAACCGAGACAGTGGAACCATGATCTGCGCCATTTTCCAAAGGGGTCAGATTTTCACTTTGTCAGATTAAGGAAAATGTTATATGGATTCTGCACTACTTGATGCCATGAATCCAACAGTTCTGTCCATTTCTTCATCAGAGGTCTACAATTTTTGGGCACTTTCAGCTATGTAGGTATAAGGGTGTAATTTCTCATTTGTATACTTGTACTTTCATTTTTTTTCCACTTAATGAAAGAGGGCCTCCCCAATATTTGAGCAGGGCCTGGAGACGTAATCCCTCCTGGACAAACTTGGATTTCAATTATATGTCTTCTTGCATGATGTTAATTTCTTCTCTCTTCTCATGTTTACACCTTTAAAGTCTCTTATTGAAAGCTGCAATTTTCACATGTAATTCTTTAACACATCTGAAACAAAATATTTTGGATCATATAGTCCTTTGCATCCTACAATTGATTGCTCTTCTTACATCAGTGTTCAATTTCTCATGCACTGTCATCATTAGTATCCTCATCTTGTCAATTTCCATGTCCAAATTTTCCTCTTGCTCGTGCATACTACTATCACCACTCACTTGTAACTTAATCTTTGGATTTAAATTTTTTATGACCTCACTAGTCATTTCATTATTTTCATAACCTCTCTTCTCACACTCTTCTTCTTCATGCATATTTTACAAGATTTTTAGACACTTCAATGTCTTCTCCCTGGTTGCTCCACAACTAATATACTATTTTCTTCTTCAAAATTATCAATTCTAACTTCATTTTTATTACTGTCTTTAAAGAAAAATTCCTTCTTTATATCTTCTTGTTGAAAATGAAATAAAATTTCATTTTTATGAGACAAACTTGTCCCACCTTCCATCATCTTGTCTTCTTTTTTTCTGCATCAATTGTTCTTTAGCATTTCCCCCCTTTACATCTATGGCTTTAATGTCAGGTTATTTCAAACATTTTTCCAAAAATTTGATTTCCTCCTCAATTTTCATAAGCATTGAATCTGAATGTTGCTCCTGGTCATCTACTTGATCCTTCTTTTGGTTCTCTACATAATCCAAATTTCTAATATTTGTTTCACTAACAGGTTCCTACAGTTGTGCACCATTAGCTGCATTTATCCATTGTGTATAATTTCCACTCCGACTACCTGCATGAAATAATGCTATCTTATATTTTTTCATAACATAAATTTTCTTTTGTTCTTCTCTTATGCCTTTGTAAATCATATCTCCACTTTGTATAATATTTTTAAAAAAATTTCCAGCTTCATCAACACCTGAAACCATATACAAATCTTTAGCTTTAAAATGACAATACTGTATGGTCTCATTTGATGACTCAGTGATCAATTCCTCATATTAATTTGAAATTTCCACATAGTTTGGAAGATATTTTGTAGACCTCTTCTCATCATCCTCATTGCTATCCTCACCAAGTAATGGTATCTTCTATGGTTCACAAATGTACACATTCATCTTGGCTTCCTTGAGTTCTCCACTCATCCATTAAATACTTGATCTATGTTTCAACTTTACCTCCAACCTATACCACTTCAGCTTTTTCCATAGAAATCATCCACATATCTGGTCTTCAACATCTAGTTGTAGTAGCTCCATAAGCACATTCAACTTTTCCTTCATCTTAGTCATCTCTTTCTCAAATTCCTCATCCCTAATCTTCCTCATGCCAATTTCTTTGGAAATTTATTTTATCTGATTGTGACTTCACATTGAACCCATGACATGACTATCAATAGTCATTGCCAATTCCTTCTTTTGTGAACTTTCCTTTTCCACTTGTGAGTTTCAATCCATCCAACACCTCATTAAGCTATCTCCTCTAAAATTGGACAATGGGTCACTTCAATTGAAACTTATTTCTAAGCACTCTTTTCTCTCTTGTCCATTGCAATTACTCGGTTTACTTATTTTGAGAACTTCTACTTGTTCCCTACTTCCTGCAAAAATTATGTCTTCACTTTTTCTCTTTGTCACAACTTCCAATCTATTATCCACTATCACTCTCCTTCAACGGATGCATTCAAACATCAATTCCATTGCACAAATACATTAAAAAAATATAAAGACCAATTTACTTATTGCACTACTGCAATTCTCTAATATCCTTCTGATATGCAACTCTCTTCTCTTTTCTCTGAAGAGCTGACCAACTCTGATACCACTTGATGCACAAAAAATTAACTTTTCCTAGAAATTAACCTTCTCTAGATCACATAACAAATCACTTCATCATCACTTATCCCTTAATCATTTATGAAAAATTATTTCATATAAAAATCCTACTTATTTTACAATGAATTCTAGATCATGCACAAATTAGAAATATTATCAATCAAATATATACACCATACAATTTGTGAACATAATGAAATTTCCTTTCATTAATAAAATCATGTCCATACACTTATAAAATAATTGTAGAAGTATTTATTCCTCTCTTGGCTTGATCTCACATTCATTTGGACATTAGCTTTTCCCTTAGGCTTACATTGACTAAATACAACTTTTGAAGAAAAATATATTTTCCTAGATCCCTAAATCACTCCCTGATTTATTCCCTAAAGCTCTCATGATTTATTCCATAAATCCCTCGTGCTTTTCAAGGAAACTTTTCTTTTGCCTTAGGAGAAAAATCTCTCCTACCCATGTAGCTTTTCTAAAACTATTCTATAATAAAACTGTTCGTCAAAAATATTGATGGAATGGAGGTTGTAATGCTCCTGCATCACATTCATATAGAAATTTCTAGTCTCTTACAAGCATAACTATCTCTACTCTATTCAACATATAACTATATGTATTTTCTTACTATCAATTCATATGAATTTATGAGTATTTTCGTGCATCTATTGTTGCATTATAATCATTGTTTTCCTTTCTTTAAACACTAAATGTGTTGTTTACTATTTATTCTTAATGCTAACATCGATACGTTAATTAGCACTTAGTAGAAGACATGCTTCAACCAAATGTCTTAATAACAAATTGTCTATAGTAGTCCTTTTTAATTATATGAACCCTTGAAAATATAGTGGGAATTAACATGTTCCTCCCAACCAATGAATTGAAATCACAATAATTCCCCTCTAGCCTCCAATGTTTCTTCTGTCAGAAAATTGTAAAAATTTGATATTTGGGTGAAAGGGAAACACTTTTTTCCCTTTTTGATGTTGAAAATTGTAATTTTCTATGTTTTTTTCAACTTCAACTCCACTAAACTCATATTTTCAATGCAAATTACGCTTTGACATAAAAACAATATTTGTAGAGAATTGTCTTACCTCCATTCTCATATATATATATATATATTGACATATAGAGGGGTAAATTTTTTGTTTACTAACTGCATATACTTGAAATTTTTAGGAAAACATAAATAATCACTTTTTGAACCCTAACATTTTTTAGGGAAGGTTATTCATTTTTTGGAAATAAACCATATCATCATAATCTATATAGACTACACTAGTGAACTGGCTATTTTTCGGTAATTTTTAGATTGAATCACTATTTTTTATTATTTTTTGAAATGGACGAAGACAAAAAAAAGGTGATGTTTCAATTCATTTTATGAGTCGTAGATTTTCTTTTCAATGTGATCGTCAATAAGAAAAATGAGAATACCCTTTTGAAGAAGACAGGGAGAGGAATTGCAATATGATTTTTCTGATTTTTTTGGTGTTTCCATTTTAAAGTTATTGAATTTTCATTCAGTGCAATTTTCAAAACAATGAAATTCCACAGTGTCAGAGTTTAGTATCAAATTAATAACAAATTGAAATTTTTAATGAAACTCCACAAATATCACATCATTAGAAACTAGATTCAGAGATGAATCTAATGGTACCAGGTCTGAAAGATAACATTTTTTTTTTGTAGGTGTTTTTCCCCTCCAAAGTTGTAGGTTCTTGAAAACTACAAAATTTTCTGCGTTTTTCGTTGACCAGAAACTCTCGGTCGAGATAATTTCTCGGGAGAGACATTTATTAAACTCTTAGTCGAGAAATTTCAAACTCTCGACCGAGAGTTTAAACCACCACAGGTTACATTTAACCGTGCGGCTAAACTCTCGGCCGAAAATTTGATTTTCTTCTGCCGAGAGTTCAGTCCGAGGCTACCTGGGCCAACTTCCCATGAGAGTTTTATAACTCTAGGATGAGATTTTTATAACTCTAGGACGAGAGTTTTATAAACTCTAGGATGAGAGTTTTATATAAAACTCTCGTCCAAGAATTTAATAAATTATCAAGATTTAGTTATTTCTCCAAAATTCTATCTTTGATCGTTTACATATTACACATTCCCTTGTAATCTATATTTTGTTTTCTCAATATTTTGAAAGTTTCAACATGTGGTATGGAAAACATTCTTATACACTATTTTGTAAGCCATTTCCCTTTACTTGAAAGTTGCTATTTTAATTTCTTTTGGAAACATTTTTATGACTCTTTTCAAGTATCATGAATTTTCTTATTCATAATTGTATTTCTAAATAGTATAATATATAAATCTAACATGAATAATGTATGTTATTAATTGTAATAACAGTTTCTTCATCAATCATCATGGAAGTATCAAATGGTTTAAATATTTTTTCTCTGTTATTATTATAATCCAACCTCATGGGCATGGGTGGATTAAACTAGAAAGTGTTCTCTTCCATGTGTTGTACAACTTGTCATTGTCATCCTTAAAACTCTTTTTTTATTGAGATATAACCACACCATATAACCAAATTTGCATCAGTGGGTTGTTTTATGTTAATCATGGTTCTCCATATAACAATTTTAAGTTATGTGTAGGTTCTTGCACTTCCAATGGATTTCTCAAATCTTGATTGTGACCTTAACAATTTTTTCCTTCATAATTACCATTTGTAAATGGGTTTTTAGAAAATATAAAAAACAACCAATTAAACCAATTAATCCCCGAAATCTCACCATCCTCCAGTGCTAAATTAAAATTTCCTGCAATAAGCAAATTATCCAAGAGAAAAATACCACATCTCTCCAGTCTACGCCAAAAGGAAAGCTGATTGTGGTATGGAGCATAGATGTTAATGAGATGAATTTTGTGCTCAAAACCCCTGAAAAAACCAAAGAGGAGAATCCCTCCGAAGAAACCATAAGCCTTAAACGAAGCATAATTTGGATCCCACATAACAATTTCACCACCAGATCTACCGTCTGCATCCCTCGCCGCCAGATGTCAATCTGGGAACATGGCGCAGAAACAAGAAATAGATTTTTCAGCCCCGTGCATAGTTTCTTGTAAAAAAAAAAGTGGGTTTATTCAAATAAAAGGACTGACTCATCGAGAGAAAATTTTTCACCCCCCCAAGCCCCTGATATTTAGTGATAACAAGCTAATCATGGCACATCCTCCTGAGGGTTTAAAGCTCTAAGAACCCTGTCTAGTGCCATAGTAACAGGAATATATCTAAATTACCCACCACCTAGAATGTCATTACTGACAGATGAAGAAATAGGAGTTAGTATTACGAAAACTAGAGTTTATATAATTAGAGTGATTAATTGCTCCATCTATTTGGCTAATAATACTGTTATTTATAATAGGACAGTGATGATGTGAATTTATATGTCACAGTAATAATACATTTCAGACTGAAATATATATAGATAGGATTTGGCTAATAATACTGTTATTTATAATAGGACAGTGATGATTTGAATTTATATGTCACGATAATAAATACATTTGAGACTGAAATTTAGATAGATAGAGGGGAATTTACTTATTCAACCATTAATATATTTGAAAATATCAATTTTTATTGGCAATAATAGTATGATGACAAATTTCTCAATACATTTAACTTTAACTTAGTTGGAATACTGCCTATTTTAAACATATTTGACCAGATTAACTCCACCCAGATGGAAAACTATATATATATATATATATATATATATATATATATATATACATGTCCCATTTATTATTTCCAATCATTGATGGAAATCAGTAATAAAAATATAGTAAAATAATAGAAAATGATATGTAGCATAAATGAGGTAACTAATTAGTAGAAAATTTCTTCAAAATCAGGGAGTTACACTTCATATACTTCGTCTAGAGGTGGAAAACTCTGACCAATTCATGGAGTAACGTATTACAAAGAGGTGACATGAAGCTTTTATACATTGTGCTGATATGTAGTTGATCATGAAAAATTATAAAGGTTTTTAAGGCTTTGAATAACTATTAACAACATTCCACCTGTAAGAAAGCAGTAGATGCAAAATATAAAAGCATCAATGGTGGAGTTCGCACAATAATGTAGGACAAAATGAAAATGGAACTCATTCAACAATAAAATTTATCGCATACACAAGAACTTATTTCCCTTCTTTTGTTGCAAATCTAATAGACCAAACAACAACCATTATTTAATTGCATAAAAATTGTTCTGAAGCATGCAGTGGCACACTAAATAAAAATGGGTGTGCCTAAATATAAATTTTCCAATGAGGAATGCACGTCCATTGTCTAATGAAAATCCTACTCGACAAGGCAACATATAGTCCAAGGTATAGCATTTTCTTGGAAATGGAAAATGCATTTCACTTAAGCCTAAGAAAAGAGATTAGCATAGAATGGAGTCCTTAACAAGAACGTCATGCAAACGAATCATAGCAAGCAAAGCATTACTCTTCCTTAATGAATTTTTTCAAGAATTGATCTGGATTACTATAAACACAGTCCATGTTACTACCACAACCTGTAAGGTGCATTAAACCACCAATATTGCAACTAATCTTCGCTTTCATTGATTTTCTTGCTATATTCTACTTGCTTTTAAATATTTAATGATTGAGTTTCTTTTCTACAAAATATGTCTCAAAATTATATTAATAGCTAAGGAAATCAAAAATTTCAAGAGCTGATCTCTCTTCCAAGCATGGTCATGGAGTTCGCATCAAAGACTACTAGTACATTCTCCAACTCCTAGCTTTAGGGAATTTGGCATGGAAGTAAATGACATCAGATTGCAAAACCTCTCAGTTGCGACAAAAATACAGACAACATAAATCCTTCTTATATCTCATTCTGATAAATAGATTAGTGACTAATTAAACCCATGCAAAAAATTTTTGGAGCATACAATTGAATAGGTAAATTATTTTTCTAATGAATCCATTTAAGACTGCCAAAGAAAGATACCAGAGTGCATGGTTTGTGGAAGTGCTGATGAGATCTGTATATTTATAGAATATTGTAAAGAAATTATCGATACATCCAATGGAACATAAATTTGCATTAATCACAGTCTCAAACTCGAGTGTATAGAAATTCTTAGCTAAATGGAATTGAGCTATGAATGTTTCATATCCAAATTATTAGTGAAAAAGGAAATTAAAGCAACAACATAACATATTGAGTAGCAAATATTTCAGAGAATGTAAAGTGGAGTTGTTTGTAAGAGAAAATTAAGAAAAAAAAGAGAATAATAAACAAAATGTTTTGTGATTTTCTACTAACATAGATTGCAATGAAGAAAATGCAGATTCAAATTCTGCATATCCAATGAAATAGAGATTTGCATGAACCAACCACATGACAGGCTAGAAGAAACTTCCAACGACACAAATATCCATAAATAATGTCAAATCAAATATTACGATTATTTCATCATAAATAATCTTTGACTGCGAATATCCATCAATGTTGTCTATAACATATATTTGTGTCGAATAATCAGACTGTTCAAACTCCAATTTCAAACCAGACCATCCAATAACAGAGCTCTGATTGAATAATTGAAAAATCAGCCTAAAGAAGCCCAAAAAATATACATTTCATAATAAAATGTTCATTTTTTCCAAACTTTAAAAAGATATAATAAACAATTAACATGATTCTAATTAGAAAACACCTCATGACCTCGAAAAATATACAACTCATAATAACATGTTCATTAAAAGAGTCTAAACTTCTCAAAAGTATCATGCACTCACATCCACCTCTCTTCCTTATTTCCATTTTGATTGATACTTACTCCCAGTAAAATATATAACCGAATGCACATGGAATAGAAACACAAGTCTATCTAGCTACAACACATCTCTGTTGGAAACCTGAACAATTAAAAGGTTACCTAGAGGCTCTTTCAAGAAATAAGCTTCTCACACTCGATCAGGTCATCACCATGAGCACCCAATGCTCCTGTTGATGGCCTTGATTTATAAATACAAAGAGTTGAATCAAATATTTCCCTTTGCCTTGATTTGTTGTCTACCTTTACCATGATATCCTTTAGGACTCTGAAGTCTATTTCTCCTGCTAAACAAAGCATTCCAACAATCTCACCAAGAAATTTTGGTGCCAATGGAAAATCAATTTCTCTATCATCAAATTCATTTACAATAAACATTAGTCCAACTTCTATGTCTTTATCAGACAATGTCTTTTCAGAATACAAAAACTATATAAGCTTCCCATCAAGTTCAATGTGACATTCACTGTTCTCCATAGCTAATAAGATTGCTTGCTGGACAAATGTAGGATAGTAGTCTGGCCACTTCAACTCCTAAACACACAGCTTTACTTCTTCATAGTCTCGAATGCTAAAATACTCCTCCAACAAATATTTGACTTTTTATCTAAGTCAACAGGTGGTTTTCCTGAGGATAAAGGTTTTTCCATAACAGGCATGGGAGCTGAGAACCTATCTTTCTCAAATTCTTGGATTTTAGAAATACCTACAGTAGATTTAGATCCACCAGATAGACCTTGAATAAGAGGCTCAGCCACCCCTATATTCAGCCCTAAGGCTATCAACGGCCTAGCTGTAGAGTTTTGCAGTAGGGTACTTGGCTTACCGGTAAAAAAGCCCCCAGTGTCCTATGGAAAAAGCCTTGCATTACCAATTGAAGGCTTTAAAACAGGTGCTTGGGAACAACCTTGACTTGGAGGTAGAGCAAGAGATGGCACTAGATTTTCATTTTTGTTTACTAGTCGACCAGATAGGCCTTCCAAACCATCATTGTCCATTGCAGGCATCCCAGGCATTCCAGGCATCAAACCTCCAGGCCATCCAATGCCAAAAATATTTCCAACACCCATACCCATAACATTAGATGCACCACGACCATTGCACATGTTTGTTGATCCAGGCCTTAAACCAAGCTTTTGTTCAGATTCTGAATGGATCTCATTTATAGTTTTAGCTTTTATCTAAAATTCAATAAAAAAGTAGCAAGTCAACAATCAATAGGAAAGGGATATCCTGTGAGCAAAATAAGAGAAAGAAATAGAAAACATCATGCTAAAAGGCTCTTCAATTCCAAGAGATAAAATTTCATTTCCAATAATCATATAAAAAAATATATAGAAACCAACCTCTTCCCATCGAGGGATCCATTTATTACCACGCAATTTAATAACATCACGAACCATGAATCTCATTTGAGATGCCTTGTGTTGATTATTAGCTAGTTTCTTCAGGAGAAATAAGAATCTATGATAGAATGCAACTTGGGGTTTTCTTCAAGCTGTTTTCCAACAGTGTTGAAAATATGGCAAAGAGCCTTCACATTTTCTTTAGCTAGAGGAGACCTTAAATCCTGGCCTAACAAATGTTGTTTGATGGATAATGCAAGTATCAGACATTATTTAGCATTATTTAGCCACAGTTAGTGTTTTAAACATGCGAAACTTTTAAGTTGTGCAAAGTTTATATATCTGTGATAAGAATTACAGATTACTAATACTTCTGAATCTTATTTGAAGCATTAAAATGCATTCTTTAGAGAATAACAATTCAACCCTACTCAAATGGGCACACTTTTAGCAGCAAATAAATAAACCTTTTGATAAAATTATATAATGCAAACATATATTGTTATGCAACAAACTTGAATACAATGATGAACAATTTTTTTAGCTACCATTTTCTGCTTGAAGAGCTCCCCAATTAGCCTTATATTTCCCAAAGTGCGAAGCTTTACCATCTTCTCCTTGTCACGGTGTTCGAATTCTTGAACTGGGGCTGTCATTTGCCTCATTTTTGCTCGCACATTGTCTGCACCTTCAAATGCTTCTTGGCAAGTGTTAAGAAGAATTCTCCAGAATGCTATTGGTTTTTTGTCTGGTTCTTTAGGTGGAAATTGAGGGAGTGCGGTATTTAGATCATGGCACAACTCGAAATACATGGGGAAAAATATTGGTTCCAACATTACCTTGTCAAGAATAAGATGCATTACTCCCTGACAGCAAAGAAAATGCACAATCAGGTAAGATCTCCCTTGTGATGTCTACATGATGAGATAAACAAAAAATGTTCAAAAAAATAGTTTGAGAAGTTTAGACACCTCATCCACCAATCTAGTTTTTCAAATACTTTAACTACAACAAAATGGAATGCCATTACCTAGTTGATGAATATAAAACAAGGGAGTTAGGATTCCAAGATTGGCACAATAGAATAGATGGTAGGAACTCCAATCTAGGGTTAAGGATAATGCCACTAAGGTCAATTAGATAGAAGCTTTCACTGAGGGTTAAAGAAGATCTTATGCTTTAAGTGATGAGAGCTAAGCCACAAACGTTAGATCAAGCTATGTTATTGCCTATCAAATAGCAAAAATACATGTCTTGGCTTTGACTTTTTACATTTTCATACTACATCCAAACCCTAGCTAGATAGAACCATACTCCTAATAATTAGAAAACTGTAAACCCACCATGAACACCCAAAGAGACCCTCAAAAACGAAATGCCCAAGCTCCTTGACCTAATCATCCAAATGTGCAAAATCCTCCAAAGAATTAGTATACACTTGATACAATGTTTACATTCCAAGTTTCCCTAGCTACTATTGGAAATGATATTTCATAATATTTCCATGGGTATCCAAACTATATAAAATTATTAGTGCTTCTAAGTTCTGATAGCTGTTTGTAGCTGGAGTGTACTTTTTCTTATTTGGATTGAGTTAGGACAACTTACTAATCTGATAGATTTTTGTACATTGATTGCGGTTTTATTTATTTATTTATTTTTATTTGGGTTGAATTAGGACAAATTACTACCTATAAAAAAATTTCTGTGATTTACATGACACCCGATTTGCTTTTTTCATCCAAGAATAATGGGACCATAGCCCTGCTAAAATTGATGCATTACTGGCCAAATTGCAGAATAAGAAGGAAGCAGCTATGAGAAGGGAGAAGGCTTTAGCCTATGCTTTTTCACAACAGGTATGGATACCCTTCATGACATTTTACGAAATGTTGATACAAATTTTGGTTACAAAAGAAAATACATTGCATAAAATACAATGGTTTGCAATGTGCAATAGACCTGCTCTCCTATAACTAAGGACATATTTAAGCTTCAACTAATAAATGGGTCAGCAATTTAGGGTTGCAGATCCTAAATGCCAATAAATATATAGATATGAGTTCTGCAGCAATTTCTGTGATCTTTTGTTTAGTTTGGCATCTTGTCAGCCTGTACCTTGACTGATAAGAATTTTTCCTGATGTTTTATGTGATTTAAAGTTAAGACTTTGTACGCATAGGAAGAATCCAACTCTGGGCGATTTCATTGATCCAAATCAACCTCACTTGGGTTGCAATTGGTTGGAAAGATGGATGGCAGCTTGTACATCCGACAACATCGAAGAAGACTTTCAAAACAAATATCTGGATGAAAACCAATATGAGAGACCTCAATATGGAAAAATCAGAAAGAAGAAAACCGTTAATAATTAGCAGGTCCAATCTCCCACCAGATCAGTGCCATACAATTCCATGACCATGAAAATCCCATCCCCAGGCAAAAGCAGTTTGTCTGGAACACTGTGTAAAATAGCTTCTTTTGGTGATGAATGTCCTTCAGCTGGAAGAGCCATGAATAAGTGCGAAGATGCAGAGAGCGATACAAAAGGTGATGATATGGTTCAAAGGAAACTCTTATTTACATATTAAGGCAAAGAAGATGTGACTCGTAATGAGGAAAGTTGTGGTTCCAATGGCATTTGTAGTAGCAGTCCTAAAGCAGCTGATAGCAGTAATACTACTTTTGATTCCAAACTTGCTCGGGGTACATTCAAATCTTCTGGAAGTGGCTCTACCAAGCTTCGGATTCCGAATTACATGTCAACAACTCAATCATCCAAGGCCAAAATCCACCATTTAAGGAATGACTCTACCAAACCAAAAGGAACTATCATAGCTACATCCACATCTATTCATGTTTCTACTTCTGTTTGAAATATATAATAATCGACACACTATAGATCTTCTCACCTAATTTGATATCCCTTCATGATTTTAAAATTTCTTTCAATTTCATGTAGAAACAAAAAATAACAGCTTATGACCTTATTCAAGGATGAAAGCATGAAGCAGGTGGCCCAATTTCAAAAATCTTGTTGTAGGCTTTTTGGAAATGATATTGACAGTGCTGATCTTTCTTTTTGAAAATATTACAATATCATATTTTCCTGTTGTCCATTCCATTGCATTGTTCTCAATTATCATAGTCTCCACTATACCTGGCCAATATCTTAAAATCATTTTTAATAAAAAAGGAGACAACATTTGACGCAATCCACTTAACCTAAAAAAATTAGGCTAACTATGTTTCCTTTTTTTTAAATTTACTCGAGTTAAAATACTTCTTCCCTTTCTTACAACCTTCAAACACAATAGAACTTAACTACAAAAACTTTCAGCTCATAGATATATGTCCAGTGATAAGCAGCAAGGTAATTGTGTTGAGTATTAAAGCCAGAAGAAAATTTTCAAAGGCATAGAAATGCCACTCATAAAGGCATAGAAACACCACTCATAGCATGGACACTTCAAGTTCAAGGACAGATATAAATTAATCTGAGTAGCATTTTAAAATTAAAAAAAGACTATGCAAAAATCTATGAAAATTAATTGCAGAGGATGCAGTTGAATTAGCAACAATGGAAAATATTAAACACCATGCAGTGATTTAATCATTGGCTCACTGCTTTTGCAGTTGGATGAGATAAAGTGATATCCAATGGATAGGATGAAAAGCCAGTAAGCTGATTATTTGCTTACTGGATGGTGCTTAATGTTTGCTAGAAACAATCATCTTCATAAGGGATGGTGCTCTTTCATTAATGACGACAAAGTGATATCCAATGGATAGGATGAAAAGCCAGTAAGCCAATTATTGGCTTACTGTTGTGCTTAATGTTTTCCAGCAACAATCATCTTCTTAAAGAATGGTCTTTCATTAATCATCACACATTAAATCAATACAAACGTCACTTATAGCCTGGACACTTGGTTGAAGGACGGTTATCAATTACTCTGAATAGCATTTTAAAATTAAAAAATACTATGCAAACCCTACGCAAATTAATTGCAGAGGATTCAGTTGAATTAACGACAATCATTTTCATAAGGGATGGTGCTCTTTCATCAATTATTCTGAATTACTAGGATAGCAAAGGGGTACAAACCAATGTGAATGTGAATTGAATTCAAGCCTTTTATGAATGTTGACTATATTTTGTTCTTCATGTGGCAAAATTTATAGTTGTCACAATGTTCGGATAGGAAAATTTTCCACTATTCCCATTGCTTTCCGTCCTCCCTCCTTTTAAATCCCTCTCTAGTCGTTTTCATCCAAGAAGATACATTCCAAACCAAGGATTTCCATTCATACAATTTTTTCCTCATTCCATTAGTCTTGAATTACAATTCCTAGACCTTTATTCTAAGTAACTAATTTTGACTAATAAGTGAGGTATATAGAGGTAAAGAGGGAAATCACCTTACCTTTTTATGCTTTGTAGGAATGGAAACAATCACTTCTTATAAAATGGTCTCTACAAGAGTGGTTGTAGGTGCGCCCATGGTAGAAGTAGCGCTTTCTTCTTCATGGTCAACGAAAAAAGTGTCAATCAGTGTGCCTACACCTTAGGAGATGAGAAAACAGAGAATGTGAGCATCTTTCTATCAGGGTATTTCTCCCTAATCTTGGAGATCGAGAGGGTTCCCATTCCAGATTCAGTACCTCCTCCCAACGAGTGAGACACTTGAAACCCTTGCAGGAAATCACAGTTCTCGACCTTCTTCCTAACGACATCAAGCACAGAATCAATGACCTTGGCTCCTTCCATGTAATGCCCCTTGGCCCAGTTGTTTCTAGCCCCAGATTGGCCAAAAACGAAGTTATCAGGTCTGAAGACCTGTCCATAAGGCTCGGTCCTCGCACTTTCCACGGTGCCAGGCTCGAGATCCATAAGCACGGCTCGGGGTACAAATATCCCATAACTTGCCTCATTGTAGTAAAAATTAACCCTTTCAAGTTGTAGATCTGATGTGCCCTGATATCTCCCAGTAGGATCGACCCCGTGTTCTTCACAGACCACTTCCCAGAACTTGGAGTCGATCTGGTTGCCACATTGGCCCCCCTGAATGTGAAGGATCTCTCGTATTTTTGCTATCAACGCAACTCAGATTTGGATCAGATCTAAACTGGGAAACACACAGAAGCCCCTCACTCTACAGAAATCATAGACCCAAAATAACATTCAAATAAAACAAAAATAAACTGAGAATCGGTGTGCTGGTGCTCACAGTAAATGACAGGGCTCCAGTGTACAGGTTTGCAGAATGTCGAGGAGACAAGATTTTGGGGTTTTTAATAAGACTAAAACTCTCAGACGAGAGTTAAAAAAACTCTAGGCCGAGAGTTAAAGATCTCGTTTTACAACTCTCATTCGAGAGTTTACCCAAGAGTTTATGAAAATAAAACTCCCGGACGAGAAAATACTTAACTCTTGTCTGAGATTATTTTAACTCCGGCTAAGCCCAATCAAACTCTCGGGCGAAACATTAAAAATATCTCAGATGAGAGTTCTAAAAACTCTCGGTTGAGAAATTGAGTTGACTATTTTCTCGAACGAGAAATTAAAAATTTCACCCAAATTCTAGCCATCCGCCAAAAAGTGTTTTCCAACTTCGGGATTTCACACTAATATTTATCCTCTTTCCCCACACAAAATTTAGCAACATGCTTTCTTATCCATTCATTTCCTCTTCCTCCCTATGCCTATTATTTTATAGGGTATCTCTTTTCAACCTCCAACATCACATTTCTCTCTTGATCTATTATCCTATTACCCCACCCATCATAACATTTCTCCACTTATGTTATATCCTTAGTGGTGATTATTCCTCCTATAATCTTGGGGAATTATGGTAGGTTTTATCTATGACAACTACCACACTATCCACTACTTGGAATTGCATCCACTTAAACCTTATCTATTAACAAAGAATCCCAACAACTCACATTTTGACTAAAAAGAACATTTATATATTATTGCACATAAATATTTATATTTGTCATTCAAATGTTTAAATTTAGTCTTGACCCCATGGCCAATATTTCCAACATAATAATTACAAAGGAACATAAATTATTTTAAAGGTAATTGCAATAGGGGTATTACATTTCCCCTCCCCTTAATTTAAACACCATCTTTGACATTTTCTTTGCACTCATAATTTTTGAAAGAGTGAAGGGAATTATAATTTACTTTTGTATATGTAAATTCAACTGTATACGTAATCCTGTAAAATATGCCTTCCAAAATTTTTGATATGAACTTTACATCTCTATCATAAATGACTATTTTCGCACCCCATGAAATCTAAATATCTCCTTCATAAAAATATCAACTATGTGAACATCTTTAAATGTTGATTGCACTAGTATAAAATGGGTTTCCTTACTCAATATATCAACAAAAACCATGATAGAATCATGGGCAATCCTTTAAATTCAAGGATATAATTTCCTATTTCCACTCAAGAATGTGTAAGGGGTTTAATAAACCAACAGGATGTTGGTGCTCCACCTTAACCTTTTGACACTCTAGACATTTGATAAGTACTAAACCACTTTTGATTTTCTTATCCAATAAAAAAAAACATTTATGCCATTATTGCACACAAATATTTACTTTTGTCATTTAAATGTTTAAATTTAGTCTTGACCCCATGGCCAATATTTCCAACTTAATAATTACAAATAAACATAAATTATTTTAAAGGTAATTGCAATAGGGGTATCACATTTCCCCTCCCCTTAATTTAAACACCATATTTGACATTTTCTTTGCACTCATCATTTTTGAAAGGGTGAAGGGAATTCTTCTCGCATTTTCTCTTCCTTCTCTGAGGTGGCCTCCTTAGGGATGAAGTAATTCAATTGTGATTTAACCTAGGGGATGAATTTATTCCAGCGTAAAGCTTCTCTCTTGACTAAAATTCATAGAGGTTCAACTTGGAACTCTACCTTTTGGTTTGACTTGTATCACATTTGATCATGGATATATTTATTTAAAAGTGGTACATAAAATACATTATGCACTTTTATGTGAGCTGGTAAGCCACTTCTCCTACTTTATATAGTATTTCAAATGGTCCATAGAAACCGTGTGATAGTTTAGGATAGGCTCCCAACCTCATTTTGCTCCTCTTTGTACTAACTTTGATATAAACATGTTCTCCCACATTGTATTCCTTTTGAATCCCTTCTAATTTGCATGAATTTTATGTCTGTCTTGATATGTATTTAATTTTTTCTTCACCTTTCTAACCACCTAATCCATATCTTTTAAGAGAGATTGTCCCAAGAAAAAAACTATCTTCTAGTTGACTCCAACTCAATGGAGTATGAAATTTATGTCCATAAAGGACTTCAAAAGGAAACATCTTGAGAGATGTTTGATAACAATTATTATATGCAAATTCAACCAGATGTAGGTATTCCTCCCATTTAGTGGTTTGATCAATCACATACATGTGAATCATGTCCTTAAAGATATGGTTAGTTCTATTAGTTTGGGGATGGTAAGAAGTACTGAAATTCAACTGTATACGTAATCCTGTAAAATATGCCTTCCAAAAATTTTGATGTGAACTTTACATCTCTATCATAAATGACTATTTTTCACACCCCATGAAATCTGAATATCTCCTTCATAAAAATATCAACTATGTGAACATATTTAAATGTTGATTTCACTAGTATAAAATGTGTTTCCTTACTCAATATATCAACAAAACCCATGATAGAATCATGGGTAATCCTTTAATAAAATTCAAGGATATAGTTTCCTATTTCCACTCAAGAATGTGTAAGGGGTTTAATAATCCATCAGGATGTTGGTGCTCCACCTTAACCTTTTGACACTCTAGAAATTTGATAAGTACAACCACTTTTTATTTTCTTATCCAATAAACCCTTTTAGAAGTGTTGTAATAATTTTTGTATAGCATGAATGAGTTGAAAATCACTTCTTATGATGTTCATATAGGATTAGTTGTTTAATTCCATAAACATTTGGAATATAAAATCTATTTTTGAAATTCAATAAAGCATCACTATTAAGAGCATAATATGATCCTTTTGTTGGGCTAGTTTCATTTAAAAAAATTTCTTGTATATGTATGTATTCATGATATTCTAAGGTTGTAGTCATGATCTGTTAATTAAGGTATGTTTTAGCACTACTATAAGAGACCCCATAGATATTATTTAAACTTCTACGCAATGCATATGCAATTTTGTTTTATTTCCCTTGATGTGTTTGATTTCAAAATTGAATTCCCTGATGAAATCCATTAACCTTTCTTGCCTTGCATTTAAATCTAGTTGTCTAAAGAAATATTTCAGATTGATATGATCATAAACTGAAGTGAAATTATTACCCAAAAGGTAATGGTGCCAAATTTTTAAAACATGAATTACTGCAAATAACTCTAGGTCATACACATCATAATTCTTTTCATCTTCCTTCAATTTCCTAGATTCATAGGCTATAACATGGTTATCTTGCATTAGCACTCCACCTAATATCTCTAGAAAAGAATTTGTGCACACTGCATATTTTTTATTGGGATCAACAATATTAGGTATAGGAACTACAATTAGAAAATATTTAACCCAAATAAAACTTTGTTGATACTTCTGAATCCATATGAATTCAACTCCTTTTTTCTACAAGGATTTCATAAGGTAGACCAGCTTATAAAATTCTTCAATGAACTTTCTATAATAACCAGAAATTCCCACAGTTACATCCTTAGGAACATACCAATTAAGAATTAAATTGGCCTTTTCAGGATCTACCACAATTCCCTCTTTCGATATTACATGCCCCAAATATTGAATCTAACCTTGATAAAACTCGCATCTATTAAAATTTTTATATAAATGATACTCTTTGAATGTTTACAACACTATTTTGAAGTGATGTTCATGCACTTCTGGTGTCTTGGAATAAAAAAAAATGTCGTCAATGAAGATCAACACAAATTTATCTAAATATTAGTTGAAAACACTATTCATTAGGCACATTAAAGTGGTTGGAGCATTTTTGAGTCCGAAAGGAAGTACAACAAACTCATAATGGCCATATTTGGTTATGGAAACTATCTCAAAGGAAGCACAAAAAAACTCATAATGACCATATTTGGAGCATTTTTTAGTCAAAAAAGAAGCACAACAAATATTTATTTATTTTATTTTATTTTATATTTGATAGAAACCTATCATTCTATATTTATTTTTTTATTTGGTACTAAAATTTAATGTTAACTAAATTAAAAATAATAAAAAACTTCATTTAATTCAATTTATTTAATTTTGAATATATGAATATATGAATATATCTATGTATAATTATAAATAAAGATTCATTTTATTATACAAATTAAAATAATAATTCATTATCGATATATTTCAAAATATAATATTTAAATTTAATCAATAAACATTTGAAAAAACAATATTTACAGTACACTCTTTTTCTAAAGTATATATAATGAATACCATACATATCTGATCCGGATTTATGCAGGAACACAAAAAAATACACATATAACCATAAATACAAAGATGCAGCGGAAATAACACTTCATTTCATTAATATCAAAGAACTGAAATTTTCTTACAGACAGAATGGAAATAAACTAGCTAGGGCACTAGTAGCTTATCTTTGAGAAGATATGTGGCGGCTACAGGCCTCTAAATTATGTTAAAATGAAGCTTAAGGGCCTATTTATTATTTGGAAACAATGGAAAACTCTAACCCTAAGAGATGAAGCACCAAAACTATGGGCCCTGTTTGGGTAAATTGGTGTTTCAACTTCCTGGAGACGTAACTTTGGCATACGATATCTATTTAACGCACACCATACCTGTTTAGAAATATCTATCTGAGGAATACAACTTTTGATGTGAGCAACACGGTCAGTGGACCCATGTTGCTCCCATTTTTCCCAAAAAATATCATTTAGGGCCTCAAAACGGCTCCGGAAGTTCAGGACCAAAAAAACTGCTAAAAATAGTAAGTTGTGTCGAAAATGAAAAAATGAAAGAGACAATGGTGGTGCCCCAAGTGGAATAGGTGGGTGGCCATCTATATCCACATTGATCATTCCTTCCCCCTTAGGAAGCAATGGTCACCATTGCGTTGAGTTCCTCCATGAGATGAGAAATCTTCTGCTAAACCTGGTCCCTGGTGAACCATTTTCCTTTGTGCAGGAGTTGGCCAGCTTTGACAACCCGATACAATTGGATCTTCTGTTAGCAAGTGTTCTTGATTTGCTTGTCCATGATAAATCTGTGGTGGCCTAATCCATGCAGTCTGGGTTTAACTCTGTTGGTGTAAATTGTTGTGCAATGTCAGAGGTGTCCAGTAGAGGTGGTAAGTAGGGACGAAGGCAGTCCACATTGAATAATGGGTGCAGACCAAGGAATGGTGGAATATTGAGCTCGAAGGCATTATTCCCTAAAACCTTGGTGATGGTGTACAGCCCATATCGGAGCCGAAGAATCTTGCATTGGGGTCTAGTGAGGCGCTCCTTCTGCAAATGTAGCCACACTTTGTCACCCACTTGGAAGTTGTGTGGCACCTAATGTTGATCATGTCATTGCTTGAACTTAGCATTGAATCTGTCCAATATGTCATGAACTTGTTGGCGGATGTGCTGAATGTGCTCGATGAAGTTATTCGCTTTGTCAGCTTCAGCATGAGCCGAATCTGCCTGGGTAGCCGCAAATGGCATGACTACGTCAATGGGACATAGTGGTTGGAATCCCAAGCTCACCTGAAAGGGGCCATGGCTGGGTGAGCTATGGAGAGCCCGGTTATAACTGTGTTGTACATAGGGGAGGCTCTCATCCCATGTGCATGGATGCTTTGAATTGTACATGCGCAGAATGTGTACAATCATCCTGTTGACGACCTTTGTTTGGCCATCAGTTTGGGGATGGAAAGCTGTGGAATTGGTGAGCTTGGTGTCTAGCATTGACCAGAGGCTGGACCAAAATGTGCTGAGGAACCTGTTGTCCCGATTTGATATGATAGACTGTGGGATCCCAAAGTACGACCACACTCGTTCAAAGAAGGGTTTAGTAGTGGCTTCTGCTGTGATATTCTTCTTGCAAGCCGCCATAATGGCCATCTTTGAGAATCTGTCGACGACCACGAAAACACAGTCGTTTCCATTCTTATTAGAAGGAAGGCCTGACATGTAATCCATGGAGATGGATTCCCAAGGTCGACTAGGGGTAGGTAGTGGAGTATAGAGGCCATGCCTCTTGATGGTCAGTTTGGAAATGGCGCAAGCAGTGCCAGATCTGATGTACTTCCTGACATCATGTCTAAGGTTCGGCCAATAGAAATACTTTTGTAGTACTGCCACTATTTTCTCGACCCCAAAATGCCTAGATAATCGACTGTAGTGTGCTTCCCATATCATCTTGGCACGCTCGCTTGAAGGAACACAAAGGTGTCCCAGGTGACATAACAGTGCATCTTGGAGGTGAAATTGCAGAACAACTATACCCCCAGGGGGTGTATGTGTGTGGGTGGATCGCTCTTGTAGAGAAGCGACCAATCAGAAGTATCGTGCCCACAAGAGTTGAGACCGGTGGTTAGCACCACGATCGGTGGTCAGCTGAGGGAGTCTGCAACATTATTGGTGCTATCCTTCTTGTACTTGATGTTCAAATGAAACTGTTGTAGATATATGGACCACTTCTGATGGTGATCGTTCTGCAACTTCCCTTGTGTCTGTATGAGCTACAGGGGTCGATGGTCTGTGTGGATGATTGTTTCCTTCCCCAAAATGTAATGCTTCAATTATCAATAAGCCTACACAATGGAATGCATTTCTTTGTCATACGTGGGATACTTGTGAACTGTGTCAGACAATGTTGCACTGTGATATGCCATTGGATGCCCCTGTTGAGTAAGAACTGCCCCAATAGCATAGTCAAAGGCATCTGTCTTGATCTCAAGTGGTTGTTGCAAGTCTGGTAATGTGAGAATTGGGGCAGAACAGAGGCAATGTTTCAATTCTACGAACGCCTTCTGTTGATATTCCGACCAAAAGAATTTTTCTTTCGCTTCTCCCTTGGTGACTTGACTCAAGGGCCAAGTGATATGAGAGAATCCCAACATGAACCTGAGGTAGAAATTAGCAAGACCAAAATTTCGCGAAGCTTTGTTAGAGTGGTTGGGGCTGGCCAATCTTGAATGACTTGGATATTGGTTGGATCCACATGCACCCACCTTTCATCAATAATGTATCCCAGATATTGAACCTGGGTCATGCCAAAAGTGCACTGCTCCAAATTGGCACACAACTTGTGTTGCCGCAGTGTTTGGAGGACTTGTCAGATGTGGTGAAGGTGCTCTTCCAAAGTCTGGATGAAGATCAGAATGTCATCCAAGTAAACCACTACAAATGAGTTGGTGAATGGCTGCAATATGTCGTCCATCAACCTCATGAAGGTTGCAAGAGAATTTGTTAACCCAAAAGGCATGAACAACCATTTGAAAAGGCCCTCCTTGACTTTGAAGGCAATATTCCACACATTGAAGGGTTCGATTGGTACCTGGTGATACCCAAAATTCAAGTCAATATTGCTGAAATATTTCGCCCCTTTGAGTTGGTCCAGAAGGTCATCAAGCTGTGGGATTGGGTACCTATTCTTGACAGTCATCTTGTTCAGCACCCGATAGTTAATACAAAGTCTCCAAGTCCCATCCTTATTCTACATAAACACGATCGGGCTCCCACAGGGCGTTGAACTTGGCCGGATGTGACCTTTCTGTAGTAACTCATAAATCTGCCTCTTGATTTTATCGTTCTCCAGAAAAGAGTGTCGATAGATTAGTCCATTGGGTAGCGACGCACCTGGGGTCAGACCAATGGGGTGCTTGACCTGACAGTGCAGAGGAACCATTGTGGGTGAGGTGAAGATGGCCCCGTACTCCTCCACAACCTTGTCCATTTGTTGTTGTCGTGCAGAGGAGCCATGTTTGGAGGTCGTGGCCACAGTATTCTTCTTTCCCTGGGGGGCGTTTCATCAGGAAAACAAATTTCTTGGTTTGGGAAATGAGCTTACTGCATTGTTTTGCAGTAACCAAAGAGATAGTGGCAGGCAGTTGTACCTTTGGTATACGGTACAACTTATTTCCCAAAGTAACAATAACAATGCGAGGCCGGGACTCATACACAACATGTCATTTCCACAAGTATGGTTGGCCTAATAATACATCAGAAACATCAAGAGGAGTAATGTCACATAATACCTCATCCGTGAAGGGCTTGATGCTATAGGGAAGGCGACACTTCTGGCTGACGCGGAGATCTTGTCCTTGGTGAAGCCACCTGATGGTGTATGGTTGTGGTTGTGCTATGGTCGGCAAGCCCAACCGCTTCACGACATCTACTGAAATGAGGTTCTTTTGGCTCCCATTGTTGACAATGAACTGTAGTGGGGAACCCTTTACCTACATATGGGAGTGGAAGAGACGCTCCTCCTCCTATGGATCTTTTGATTCCTTCTTCTGGATCTTCGCAGTGGCAATAGTTGCGTTGGGATCTGCATCAATAATTTGTTTCCCTTTTTCATTCCCCTTGTCAGGTTCTGATTCAGAGTCGGAGCATGCATCTAACTCAGAAGACCTCATCTTGGCCACCAACGACTGCTTGGCTTGACACTCACTTGTATTGTGAGTGGAGCTCTTATGAGACTCACACCACTTTCCTGTGTCCTTATTTGGCTTCATGGTGTTGTTATTTGCTTGTGGCTTTGGCAGGTTGTCTTGGGTCACCTTGCCTTAGCTTTGTCCTTTGTTCTGCAGTTTGGGGGAACATTTCCCTTGATTTTGATTCGCAGATCCAAAGTTTTGCTTCTTCTGTTTGAATTTATACTCAGTCTTAGTAGCATACTGGTATGTCGTACCAAGCGAGGAGATGTCGAGGAACTCCATTTCCTCCTGAATGTATCTGTGCTGACAACTTCCTTACTTTAGCACCAAATTTTTCTCTGAATATTTGATACCCAACTTTGTCTGTAGAGTATGGAACAAATTTGTCAACCCATGCACATCTTAATCCCTTTGTTTCCGTAGCGTGGTCCATTGTATGTACTTGTCCTCATAGCTCCCCACAGCATAGTATTATTCCTTGATGGCATCTCGGAAAGAATTCCAAGTGGGTACAGCTGAGAAAAGAGAGGGTTATGTCTCGTCCTTTTTCTCACAATAGGTTTCCTACCAGTCCTTGACATGGGGGGTAGCTTTGAGGAGTGAAAAAATAATCCTCTCCTGGTCAAAAAAGTCATGAATCGAGAAATATCTTTCTAATAGATTCAACCATTTATCTATGGCATCTGCATCTATTCTAACCTCAAATATGGGAATTTCAAAGTTTACTTGTACCTTAAAGGGAGTTGCACCTCCAGAGTGTCTGCTGGATGTAGATGTGTCACCGGTGGGTAGTCATTGAAGAATTTGGGAAAATTTATCCATCATCGCATTCCTTTGTTTTTCGAGGGCCTCCTCGAGCAATATTTTGATAGGATCTCCTGCTCCCTCATCTTTATTTTCATCTCCCATGGGCGGCCATCGAGATTTGCGAGGCTGATCTTGCAAAGGTTCCACCAGATCGAGCCCTAACTCCCTATACCCCGACCTCATTGGGGATATGCAAAGAAGTATCGATAAAAAGTAGACCGCTCGAATACCACTGATCCAGATTTATGGAAGAACGCAATAGAATACACATATAACAATAAATACAAAGATGCAGCGGAAATAACACTTCATTTCATTAATATCAAAGTACTGAAATATTCTTACAGACAAAATGGAAATAAACTAGCTAGGGCACTGGTAGCTTATCTCTGAGAAGAGATGTGGCGGCTATAGGCCTTTGAACTATGTTACAAGGAGGCTCGAGGGCCTATTTATTATTTGGAAATAATGGAAAACCCTAAACATCCAAAACCCTAACCCTAGGAGATGAAGCGTCAAAACTATGGGCCTCGTTTGGGTAAATTGGTGTTTCAACTTTCCGGGGACGTAAATTTGGCATACGATCTCTGTTTGATGCGCACCATACCTCGTCAGAAAGATCTATCCGAGGACTGCAAGTTTTGATGTGAGCAACATTGATCCATGAACTGTTGTTGCTCCTAGTTTTCCCAAAAAACATCTTTTAAGGCTTCAAAACGGCTCCAGAAGTTCAGGACCCGAAAAACTACTAAAAATAATAAGTTGTGCCGAAACTGAAAAATTGAAAGATACAATGGTGGGGCCCCAAGTGGAATAGGCGGGTGGCCATCAATATCCACCTGGATCAATATCACAATTAATTTTTTTTTATAAAATGATAAAATAACTACCAGTAAAATATGTTTCTAAAGTATATATATAATCAATACCATAATATGTGGGGCTCTGAATCTTTGTTGCCAATTTTACTACTATTAAATATGTGGGAATTAGCGGGTGGGGGTTTTTACCAGTAAATATGTGGGGCTTAGGGAGATTTGAACCTTGAATCTATATGTTGGGCTTAGAGGGGTTTTAAATCTTGAATCTCTCTCTTGTGACATTCATATATATTTTATAACAAAACTGAAATAAGTTCCTAAAACAAGAAGATTGAAAGTTTTTGTTATCCAAAAACACTGTGCATATGGGCCATTAAAACACATGAGAGAGTTTCTTGATATTATAATAGATGAATTTATTTTATTACTTTATAATATATTTTTGTTTAGCAATATTTAATGTTATTTCATTCAATTCCCGGATCTGGGTGAAATGACGGACATGCCTTCCAGCGCATAGGCACACCCTCACACGACATGCAATGACGCAACCAACATGGGATCAACGATGCGATGACTCGCTGCCAGCACCACGCTGCACCAGGCGTCAGTTAATGTCGTTAATGCATTTTCTGGATGCCAACTATGTTCTCGAATTGAGGGGAACAACCATAAATTCTCCCCTGCACCTTCTCCCTCACATTTCCTTCCCCACTCTCCCTTGCATCTCCGTCGTAGCACTCCTTCTTTGCTTTGTGTGCCCTCTGCACCTCAGACCAGCCCTCTGTTCTGCTTGCATCTCCATGGCGTCATGGCAGCATCAAAAGCCTCGTCGTGGCAGCGTTCTGGGTGCTCTTCCGGCCTGCTTGACCAGGGACTCAACTGACAGATTCTTCCATTCCGAAGAGGCGCCCTCCTCCACCCCCTTCGCATAGTCTGCTACCATGCCTTCTGAACACTCCTCCGCCTCCACAGATCCATATGCTCCATTTGCAACCTCCATCATCACCAATGTTGGGCCCTCTCTTCCGACCCCACCTAGAGTTAAGCGGAAATACCGCAAGTCTACCATCCCCCGCTCCTTGACGCCTCCTCCCAAGAAATTGGAACGTCTGCCTATTAAGGCCTCCTCTCTGTACATTCCCAACCTCTAGCATTACTCTGCTGAAGGTGTCTGGAGTAGGGCCAACGAGAATGAAGTGCCGACCAAGGTCCCTTATGTCTTCATGGATGAGGAAGAAGAAATAGCTCATATCTACGAATGCCCAGTGAGAGAGGAAGAACCGGTGGGACCTGATGCAGACCAGCATGAGGAAGCAAGCAAGGAATGAATGTCAAGGTTTATGCGCCATAGTTCTCTTCTGGACATATTTGACATATGTAGATTTTCCAAATTTATTTACTGTTTTAACAAGGATAGATGCTTTAGACTTTTCTAGACAATTAAAGGGTTGGTTTCCTGTTATGGGCAGCTCCTTCTTTTGCTATTTTGGAGACAATTGTGAGCAACAATAGAATACATTCCTCAACTCAGACCATGGAATGTAACATATTTTACTAATTAATAAAATTTAGAAAAGCTTAAAAAAATGTTATTTCATTTAATGGAAAAAATTTATTCAAACTTTTAGATCATAATTAATTCTAATTTTTATAATGAATATAAATATTATATATTTATTTTAAATCATGATTAATTCTAATTTTTACCAAGAATATAAATATTCTATATTTATTTTATCTATAAAAAATAATAGAAAATAAAAACATATCTTATTTTTAAATAAATCACTAACTTTAAAATTACACTTTCAATTCCATCATTTATTTATCCAAGATAAAATATATATTTTATCTACCACAAACTCTAAAAATAGTAAAATACTTTTTATATCTGTCATTTTAGCTTTTATTTATTTTTTGCTTACTAGATTTCTTAATATAATTATAAAAACCTTCAAATATTACCATAGTTATTAATATAATTATAAAAACCATCAAATAACCCTAAAATTATACTCAATTTTTTTTTCATTTAAATTGTATCCATTTAACAAATGGTTTAAGTTAAGGTTGTGAAATTTGACATTTTAAATTATGTTTTTAATAAAACGTTTAGATAGGTTTAAGAAATTTAATAATTTATTTCACTATGTAAGATTTAATTGTTTTATTTTTTTAATAATATGAAAAAGCATATCATAACTTACAATATCAGACTAACAATAAAATATAATCATAACTAACCACATAACAACTACAACAACTCATTTCATTATCTAATCTTGTAAAATAACTTTTAAGTAGAAAAAACTAGTTTATATTTTATACCAGTACAGTAAATTGGTTATCATACTTTAACATTCTTTCCACAAATACATCATAGACTATAGAATTCTGTTCTATTCAAATGACATTAATCTATATATTTTCATCATAACACTATTACCATAGACTATAGAATTCTGTTCTATTCAAATGACATTAATCTATATATTTTCATCATAACACTATTACCATTTTTCTGTCCAGTGTTGCTGAGATACCAATTACATTTTTTTCTGTCCAGTGTTGCTGAGATACCAAAAAGCGAAAAGAAATGAAAACCAAGACCATAAAACAGTCTTCTATGCTTTCCAGCTCTTATTCCAAAACCTTTCACCAGCTCAAGATCTTCAAAAACCATATGCCCTTCTTTCCGATCATTGGAAGACGAGAAACGGTGGTTCATAGAACTGTCACCACGTAAGAAGTAGGGCCCTGAAACCCTCTGAAAATGCAAAGACAATTCGAGTCAAAAAAACTAGTGGGCTTCAGATTCTGTGTTCGGCTTGCTGGAGTCGTTCATCATTGGATATTCCTGTGACTTGTCTCCTGTAGGGGCTTATAGAAAGGGACGAGAATCAAAAGCCAAAAAACCACGGTAACCATATGCCGAGCCGAGAGAGGGACACAAAAAAGTTTTAAACTGTGTATGCATTTTTAAAGAATTAAAAAGAAATTATCTACTTGTTTTTCACTCGACTTCTAAGAATCTTTCTCAGCAATCTGTTGTCGAATAGCCTGTATTGCTTGTTCATTCCCACGCTTGCCTTGTCTGCAACCCACTCATATTGCCTCTTCATTTCGGCCCTTACTCTCTCTGAAATCTGCAAGTACAGCTTCCTCATTTCCTCTCTTGCAATCTGTCCAACCTGATCAATCTTTACTAAAATCTGAATGTAGCGTTTCGTGATTGCTAGTTTTGCATTCTCTCGAACCCCATCAATCTTGCCTGATATCTGACTGTACCACTTCTTGATTTCCAGTGTTGCATTGTTTAACAGCCGATCAATCTCGTCCTCGTATCTTTCGTAAAGTTTGGGCACTGTAAAAGCGGCCACAGAACCTGACCAAAAAAACCCACCATAGTTTTATTTAGATTGCAGATTTTTTAAATATTTTAGAAATTGCTTTGAATTTTAAAATATTTCCAAAATCTGTACTTTAAATTTGTGTTAAATTTCAAATTATTTCCAAAATCAACCATCTAAATAAATCTCATAAGATATTAAACAAATAGTCATTGTTAATTTATTTTTGAAGAAACATTAATAACTCCTTATACTCACAGGAATAAAGCAGTGTAAGAAAATTGCACCAACTGCTGATCATTGACACAACCGATATGCATGCAACAACCTGTATGGACCATTCAATGAAAAAAAAGGAGAGTAAATTTTTATGGAACAAAAACATAAGTTAGGGTTTAATAAGGGGTTAAATAAATTGTAGATTTTGAAAATATTCTTAATATGATCAAATTGAATAATTGGTCTGGTTGTTGTGATCTATATATTACCAAAATAAATCTTTTTGCTTGTCTAACAGAAGAAACGTCCGATGAAACTTCGTATATGAAGTCTGAAAAACGATTGGCTTCGGCTCTGATAACAGAGACCGCATTGAAAATTGCTTCTTCAGTAACATTAATCCTCGGAATAGGTGGTAAGGGAAATCTGTAATGTAAACAAAAGGATCAGAAATAACTGCCAGAGATAACATAAGATGACCACGATAAGAGAAGGGTTCAGAATTATGACCCGCTGATGGATGTAGCTACATCGTTGTAGAAAACCACAGCGACCATGTAAGCCAGAATAACAAGGCAACTGAGAGTGACTAAATGATACTCGAACCATTCGAACAACACCCATATCACTGTGCCAAGACTGAGGAATATAGCTGATTTCTTCTTCTTTTTCCACATCAACAAATCGACAACTGCACATTCAATAATTTGCACTAGTTAGAATTACATTTTCTTAATTTATTATAGAATTTGACATTATAAAAATATATAACTTATATTTATAGATTTTAGAAATATTTCAAAATTCAGTAAAAATAAACAACTCAAAATAACTAATTCAACTGAAAACCTACGTTTTCCTTCACCCAAAAGTCTTTGCACCCTCTTTTCTCCCCCAAACTGTCTAAAGGATTTGGCTAAATTGACATGGGAGGCGATTTGTTCCTCTAATTCAGAGTCAGTTATTTCGGAGGTCATGTCCTCCTCTGAGTGACAGGAGGAATCGGAAACGTAGTCCTCTGTATGACCAGAGGAGTGAGCCATGTCTTTCCAAATAGAGTGCTTCAATCAGTGAAATTTGGTTGAAGTATCGAAATGCCCTTCGGTCAGTTAGAAGAGAAGAGAAGTTGGAATGCGGGAGAGGCCACGTCCCTTAAATTACAACCCTTTTCGTGTGCCCCATCAAGGATTTTCTGCATATACTGGAGACGATTGAAGATAACCAAAAAGAAATCCCTTTGAACAAAATATCTGTAGGAAACGCAGAGAAGAGAAACACAATAATATGAATAATTCAGTCACAATAACATACTAACTTGATTGAGATTACATATAATGAACTAGGTGAAGGGTATTTAAATATTTTAGACTACAAATTCACCTAAAATACTTTGACATGCTCATTTCATCTATCACTTAAACTAGACTTACTCAAAGCTCAGTTAACTGACTCTCTAAATATAGAAAACTCCTCAGACAAGAATAATTATATAATGAACTAGGTGAAAGGTATTTAAATCTTTTAGACTACAGATTCAAAAATACCTTGACATGCTCATTTCATCTATCACTTAAACTAGACTTACTCAAAACTCAGTTAACTGACTCTCTAAATATAGAAAACTCTTCAGACAAAAATAATTAGCTTATTTGGACCATTCAAATGCAAGTGAGTCCAATTCTGATAGACCATGTCCGAGAAGATGACTAGGGCCAAAATCTATTGAAAACAACATGTGATTACCTTTTCTAAGAATTCAACGACCTTAAAATTGGTATTATCATGTCACTTCAAGGCAGGGAGTCTCCATAGAATGTTCAAACACAAAGCCAGAGAGCTAGAACTAGGTTTAAGGACATCCTTAATGTCATGGTCTTAGTAGTAGAAGGAGCCCCTCCCCTGGCCCCCCTTTTAGCGCTGCAATGACGAAGATTGAAACCTCATTGTTGTTTCCATAGTCCTTTAAGAGGAAATCCTCCTTCAGTATCTTGCCTTGGTAAAGAGGCCTTGAAAGAGCAGCCAAAATTCCTGTATGTTCTTGCCAAAATTCCTGTATGTTCTTGTATTTTGGCAGCGAACATTGCTATCGAGTTAGCTGTTGACATTGTGATACCGAGGGCCCCTCGAGAAAGAGGTTTTACAAGTATTGAGAAGTGGAGTGGGTTTGGAACCAAAGATCTTTTTTTACAGGGTTTTTTCGCGGGATAGAGCTCCACTGGAGTGCCTCCATGCGCAGGAAATAAGGGTTAGATGAAATACTCCCCTCATCTCGCTGATGCATTTTGACAAACATATCTCGAACACTGCAATCCAACCCCACCTATCTCATTCAGGAAATTCTCTGAACATTTTGTGAGCAACCAAAACACCAGAGTGAACAACTCATTCACACTTTTCCACAAAAAGTTTAATGGATTTCATAGTTATCACAAGAGCTTCTTCCACTGCATCGCCCCCAAAAGGGTAGCGAGGGTTAAAACCCTATTCAAACACACCTTCCATTACCCACCAGGGAACAACATTCCCAACCTTTGCGATATGTTTCCATCGGCGAAAATAAAATCCTAGCAACCCCGACGCCTTGGGTTCAGACCAATCCGGTGACCAGACATAAAGAAACCAATGATAAGGTGGAAAGCCATTTGCAAGATTGTCGTTTAGGTGAATTTGGGCTTCAATTCGTTCAACCTTTTCACGATTATGACAAACCAGAACCGTGTTGCAACCTTCTCCCTGTCGTGAAACACAGAGATGATGTTATTGAGAATTTTGTTTCTGTGATCCATAAATTGTGATTAAAATCTTTGGGTGAAAATCACATCAAAATAGATTAATAGATATTTCGGGAGGAGCTGCCTGAAACCGCCTGAGAATGCGAGAGGGGAAGAGGCATCTTGAGGTAAGTGTCTTGATAGGCATGCAGAGTGGCTGCTCAGGGTGCAGATTGTTGAGGTTGTGGAGCAGGAAACATGGCGAAATGAAGGAATTACCTTCAAAGAAAATATTATAACTGACTATCAGCTTCTCAGAGCCATGCTCAGAGGCTTCCTCTGTTGTTCCGTGCCAACACTCTGGACCTTGGGGTAATGGAGCAGTAGAATCTGTGAGGGGAAAGTCGGGTTTCTCTGGGAAAATGGGGATAGCTGGTACCCTGGGAGGATGAGGTGTGGTCGCTGATGGTGGCTATTGTGTCATGTATTATGCTGGAACCCAATGTGATCACCTTGATAGGGTGTTGGTGGCTTTTGTATGCATGGACTAGCTGGAACCCGGTGGGTTACATACCTGTTGGTGGCTATGGTGTTTGTACATTGCTGGTACCCAATGCTATCAATTGTGATGCTGTTGGTGGCATTTGATATATGTATTCTTTAGCTGGAACCCACCGGGACTACACATTGTTGCTTCAGGTGGCTATGTATTGTTTTTCTATGATATTCCTGCTTTCTATGTGGCTCTCTCGGTAGTGTAATACTACATTCTTATATATCACCGGTTAATGTTGTTCCCCAAGCGATGACATTTTCAGAGGAGACAGAGATCTGCATGATTATCTTTCTTTTTATTGCAGCGATTAGAATTCTCATGGCCATATTTAAACAGCACAGGGAGGATGTCTAAACAGATAGTGTTATCTACGACGGGTACTACAACAGGTTCAGCTGAACTGGTACCGAGCACACCAAAGAATTGTTTTACGAACTGGTATAAGAGGATTGATAGTTATTATATTTCCAGGCCTTGCAAGAGTATTGGGTTCCGTTTTCAGGGAAGGTGGTGGGCAATACTGGGCTGTTATTGTTGTTGCTGCTGCGAAATCTAGTTCTCCTTAAGCAACAGTGGTATTCTATTCTATGGTCGTATTGTTACAGGTACCTGGCATGGACAATCAGGAATGGTCTCGTTCAGATTTGAATTTTCCGGGAGGTTACCGGAAAACGGAGCTGATCGTCGGGGAATGCAGTTAATATGACAGAATGAGGGTACAGGGTGGGTGGTAAACATTTTAATCTAGGAAATCAAGAGTACATATGATAAATCCATTTTCTGCAATGGGTCCAAGTGAATCTTGGATTGTCTGATTGCCATTTATGGGCCTGGCTGAGGCACTCAAGAAACAAGCCCTGGGGAGGGGTACGATTAATGTATGGGGTTGGTGATATGAGTTAAAAATCTTAATCGCGAATCGCTGGACATGGTCACAACGGCTATCTATTAAGGGTTGGCAAAACCAAAGTAAATCTACCAGCTCTTGAATCAAGCCAGACCTGACATTCCTTAATATGACGGCACTCTGAACTAACAAGGGTATTTAATTCACATTGGAATTGAGGTCCATACAGCAGAAGCGATATGGGACAAGGTCCTCAATTAGGTGACGGGCGGCAAGGTGGCGAGGGCTCAATTCTGCAAGACTTCCCGTCGGATGATGCTATCATAAAGCAGGTATTTGCTGGAAAATCTGTCACTGATGATCCTTCAAAATATCGTTCTAAGGGTCACTATTACAGGAAGGTTTGTCGTCGTAAAAAAAAGATCTTTAAGCACAGGATGGAGATTCGTGAGGTGCCTTTAGACTATGACGATCTGTGTATCCGGGTGGTGAGCCTGCAACGCAGGGCTATAGTCTGCAGATGGGTATTTCCGGACTGTGAGGATTTCGACTCAGCTGTATGGGTCAATAAGAAATGGAAACCATTAATTGGGTACTCTCCTATTGTTAGCAGGCTCATAAACGGATGGTTCAGTGTTCACTTTATGAACGAGAAGGACGTTCATAAGATCACGGACTGTACATGGGTTAGGGGGAGATGTTTTTTACAGATCATTCCGTGGTATATAGGTTTTAATCCAGTGCTGGAAGCTCCTCGTAGCAGAATGGTGTGGGTTAAACTCTCGGGTTTGCCCTTGGAGTTCTGGACTTTGAAGGCGCTGAGATCAATTGGGGATTCGATAGGAGACACTAAATACATCGACCCTGGCATAGTGGGCTCTGCAGATAAGCGGATTGCGTGGATTTTAGTGGAGATAAATTACATGGCTGATCTTCCTGGGGATGTCGATCTGCTCTGGTGTAATAGAAGACACCGTCAGCGAATAGATTTCTGGGGCATTCCCTTTAGATGCCTGATATGTCATAAAACAGGTCATCTAAGGGAAAATTGCCCGCATCGGCTTCGCATTTGTAAAGCGGGACAGACTCAAAAGGATCTGGGCGAAGGTGGCAGGTCTAAACACGACTCAGGAACAATCAAGAGTGTCGACAAAGGTATGTCTCTTTCTGTACACTATGATGACGAGCCTTATAATTTTGTAAACAGCCAAATTACCTCCCCTAGATCGGACTCTACGGTTCCCTCTAATATAGGCCGTCACACTTCGGTAAGAAATAAGATGTATAGGGTTCTCCAGCCTCAGGCGGAGAACACGTCAAAATCTGATTTACCGCAGCCTATAATTATCCCGGAAGAATTGGACGGCCCGGTGCCATGCCCAGATTATCCACAAAAACATACTTCGTCTACAGCTAAGAATCCTCCCGCTTATGACAAGTATGGGATTTCAATACCTTTGCAAATGGCTGGTGATTCCGGCTCCCCGGGGAATGGAGCGCCTCTACATATACAGTCATCAGACAGGGGGGGTCTTCTTATGCGAGGCTCATGATTGATGATTCTTCGAACTATGGAGTACATAATACTAGTTCTGAAAAGTCGCCAGATAATACAGTCCCTATCGACCGACTGGAATCCCCGAGGAATTCAATAGGGAGCGACATAGAGACACTGCTTAGGAACCCCAGAATGGACCTTGCAGCCT
Organism: Pinus albicaulis; assembly: GCA_034641835.2. NCBI lineage: Eukaryota > Viridiplantae > Streptophyta > Pinopsida > Pinales > Pinaceae > Pinus > Pinus albicaulis. The sequence continues at coordinate 1,174,519,637 of CM076579.1, read as the reverse complement.
TAACGGTTTTCGACAAACCGATTCCTTCACCAACAAATAACTCTTCCGGTTTATCCACTGCTATATGCTCTCTTAAGAAGAAAGCAAAGGCTGTTTGCAGGCTGAATAAGGGTAAATTCAAATCGGTGGCTCTGTTTTCCAATGAAGAGGCTGGTTTGTCAGAGGTTCCGATTCACGGGTTTGAGGATCGACAGGTTTCTCCCAGGGCGCTTAGAGCAAGTTTCCCGAGGAGATCCCTCTCATGAACCACATCATTTCAATGAATTTGCGGGGCTTGGGCGATTCCCCCAAATACAATTGCCTAAAGGAATTTTTGAACTCTAGGAACCCTATAGTGTTTTTGGGACAGGAGACTATGTCTACTCGGAGGAAAGCTATTAACATGTTTTTAAATATCAGAAAGGGCTGGCAGGCGGTGGCGTTGGATTCATGTGGTCGGTCGGGGGGTTTGATAGCAATATGGAACCCTGACTTGGTGGATTTCAGGGCTTTTGGTTTTTTTGGAGGCATCTGGCTAACGGGGCAGATCAGAGGCTTTGCAGGTAATTTAAACCTTCTGAACATTTATGCGCCATATGCAAATAGGGTTGCATTCTGGAATAGAATGCAGGAGTCTGGTATCTTGGCGCTGCCCAACCTCATAATGATGGGAGATCTCAATTTTACACTAAATGCTGACGAGGTGTGGGGTAATGCAGCTCGGTTAGACCCACTGGCGGGTTTCCTTAATGATATTTTTTACACAGAAGGATTAAAAGACATTAGACCTAGTCCAATGGCGCCTACCTGGACCAATAATAGGGCGGGGGACAACTACATCGGAAAGAGGCTAGATAGGGTGATGATTAAGGAAGCGGTGATGGAAATCTTTCAGGATCCTACATCGATGATATGGGTTAATGATATTTCTGATCACATGCCAATATCTTTGTCATGGTTAAACACTGAAGTGGTACAGGGCCGGCCATTTAAGTTCAATAGGATTTGGCTTGAAGATCCACATTTCACGGATATGGTGAAGGCGTTGTGGAATGCTGAATATGATATGCCGTTTAATGATGAGTGGGATTTCTTTCATTACAGGCTTCAAAAGATTAAACAGGCCTCGAAGATATGGGATCGTCAGAAGAAAATGGACCTGAAAAAGGAATACAAGGAAATTCAGATGGGGATTGAAAACATTATATCGTCCTTTGTTAATGTACAGCCAGATGATGATATGCTGCAAGAATTAATAAGGCTCGGTGAAAGGAAGCGGGAAATTCTCAGGATTGAAGAAGTGTCCTGGAAGCTTAAAAGCCGAATTGCATGGATGGCTGAGGGGGACTTTAACACAAAGTACTTCCACAAAATAGCGAATGGGAGGAAGAACCGGAACTCTATATGGTGCATTAAGCGGGGGGACGGATCAATGGTTTATGAAACACAAGAAATAAAAAAGGTGGCGTTTGATTACTTCTCATCATTCTATTCACGACAAGCAGGTATTGATAATGGGGCACATGAATGGCTTCTGCAGCATGTAAACAGATTTATGAACGCCGAGGCAATTGAAATTTTAGAATCGTCAATAACTGAGAATGAAGTCATTAAGATCCTAAAAGCCTTTTCGTCGGATAAGTCTCCGGGGCCGGATGGGTGGCCCGGGGAATTCTTCATTTTCTTCTTTGATATGTTGGGTAAGGAATTGACCCAAATTATCGATCAGATTCGTTCCTCGGGCGTAATGCCGGCAAGCCTGAATTCTACTTTTATAGCACTGATTCCAAAAGTGAATGATCCCCAGACTTTTTCGGATTTCAGGCCGATCTCTTTGTGTAACGTGCTGTATAAGATTTGCTCGAAGATCATTGCCGATCGGCTCAAAGGAATATTATCTGATAATATATCTAAAGAGCAGTACGGTTTTCTGAAGGGGAGGTCTATTCACGAGGCGGTGGCGGTGGCACAAGAAGTGGTCCATTCTATCCATGCAGAGAAACATAAGGCTATTTTGTTAAAAGTGGATTTACATAAGGCCTATGATTCAATAGATTGGTCATTTATTAGGCTTTTGCTTCTGAAAATTGGGTTCCCGTTGAGATGTATTAGATGGGTAATGGCATGCATAACCTCAGTCAAATTTGCAGTTCTCATAAATGGTACGCCTACAGCCTTTTTTGAAGATGGGCGCGGTTTGAGACAAGGCTGTGCGCTTTCTCCGTTGATATTCATACTTGTGATGGATAGCTTCAGTGCTATTATGCATGATGCGGAGAGAAGGGGATGTATTAAAGGTTTCTCTTTCTCAAACGAGGTTTCATGTTCACATTCTCTATTTGTCGATGATTTGCTTATGTATGGATACTTGAAGCGGAACCATTGGTTTTACATTCACTTAATGTTCATCAGATTTCAAGCAGCTACAGGTCTGAATATTAATAGAAGCAAATCTTTCATCATTTATGAATTCGGTGCTGTACAGGAAGTTGTATTTATTGCTGAATTCATGGGGGTCGACATTAGGATGCTTGATGGGGGGTTTACATATTTGGGTTTTCGGATCAAATCATGTGGATACAAAAATAGGGATTGGACTTGGATGGTGGACAGATTCCGTCGTAGGATTGAGGGCTGGTCGCACAGGTGGTTATCTCTGGGTGGCAGGCTGGTTTTAATACAGGCTGTTCTATCACAAATGCTAGTTTACTGGGGTCATCTGTTCTATATACCGGAGGGTGTCATTAACAGTCTCAATCGAATAGTTGCTAAATTTTTATGGGGTGGGGCGGCAATGACCCATAAAATACACCTAGTTAAGTTGGAGCGCCTTTGCAGGGATAAGAAGCATGACGGTTGGGGGATCCTCAATTTGAGGACTTTTAATTCAGCTTTGCTGATTAAATCTTTATGGAAAGCAATAAAAGGTAACAGCATATGGAATATGATAATTAAGTGCAAATACTTAGAGGGCGATATTTTGAAACAGTTGATGTGTTTTAATATCCGACACAATAGAAGATCATCGGCCATTTGGAAAAGCTTTAATAAAATAATGATTCATCTTTCTGATAGGCTCGCATGGGCTTTTGGGGACGGGGGTGATATTCCTATAACTTTTAAGAAAATTATCGGCCTCCCTGATTATTATGTCCTATCAACACAGCTGGTGCACAATTTATCACATAGAGGGATTATGTTCGTGTCACAGACGATTAGGGTCTGGTCTCTTGGAGCGCCAATCTTCAAGAGTGTGGATCAGCTTGGATTGCCGGCACATTTGGCGGATGAATGGGAGGTAATGCGAGAAGCTTTTCGAGCTGCTGGTTTCAATTGGAAGATGGGTGGTGACCAAATTGAATGGAATGGCCCCTGTCATGATGGGGCGCCTATTGTCAAAGAGGTTTACGGGGCTCTCAATCTTGAATCATACGGGAATCAATTGACATCATCCTTTTACCCCTTCTGGCGTCGGAAGATTCCAACCAAGGTTGTGTTGTTTGGCTGGCTGGTTTCAAAAGGTAGGATACTCACTGGTGAAATTTTGAACCGTCGAGGGTTCTCGGGGCCGTTCAGATGCCATATTTGCTGCATGGAATTGGAAACAATCGACCATCTTTTTTTCAGATGCTCAGTAACTGCGAGTATGTGGAAGCTCTTTTCAAACCATCACATGGGAGCAGCATGGGTTCCATCCGACTTTCTGAATGTTGCATTAGAATGGGACAACCTTCAAGGGAAATATAAATCTCTGCCCTTCTACTTCGTTTGGGAGGTGTGGAAGGGCAGGAACAGGCTGATATTTGAAGGGGTGCCATTTCAGATGCATCAGATATATGTTTATATACTTGCCTGGCTGGATGATCGCCCCGTTCCATGCGCTGCGGTCATATACTGTTCCAAGCGTAATAGGCCGCATCAAATCTCATTGCCGGCAATATATTTCGACGGGGCTTGTGCGGAGGGCCGGATGGGTTGTGGGGCCTAGGTAAAAATTTCTCAGAGGGAGCGAGTGCACGTCCATTGGAATGCTGGTTGGGGCACCAATAATAAAGCTGAACTTATTGCTTTATGGGGTGCTCTCCGGCTCGCGGTATACCTACAGCTTCAAGGAGTTCACGTCTATGGTGATTCACAGATTGTCATAGGGTGGGCTGTTGGACAAATGGATATGATGAGACCAGATCTGATGGGCTGGCTACATAGGGTTAGGGGACTGTGGGATAGACTCGACAGGCCACCGATCACACACATCTACAGGGAATCAAATACTAGGGCGGATGGGCTGTCCAGAAAGGGTCTGGATTCGGATTTTGGTATGATGCATATTCAACTCTTCAGGGACAATCAAACACATTGGCAAACATCCATACCAATCCCATAATGGCTTTCTATATGAATTTTTGGATTTTTGACATAAAGGTTTTTGGTACACTGTGATAGAAATGGTTTTGCACAGGGGTCAGGGTCGGCTTTGTGGTGCTTACTGTGTTAGTTTGAATAGTATATTGTTCGGATGGGTCAGTCTATAGTTTATGGTTCTCAGGACGGTGGAAATCATCTCAAGCGACCCCGTGCTGGATTTGTATTTCTCTACAGTGGGTATATTACACTTTCATGCCGAGGATAATTTTAGGGATCATAAGTCGGGGGACATCATCTCAAGCGAGCCTGAGATGGAATATATTCGTATGCTACAGTTCATCCATCATTTGTGCAGGTAAAGAACGGATAAGTGGTTTACCGAGTCGGTCACTGACAATGCTTGCTCAGTTCGGTCATAGGGGTTTCTACAGCCAAGTTTTTTCTCCCCAAGCGAGCCTGATTTGCATATGCTTTCGTATGATAGGAATTATGGTCAATCAGGTCTTTTATTATATATATGCTCCTGTCAATGAGTTTCTGGAGCGTCTGTTGCAGATTCTTGGGGGAGTGGTGTATGCATTATGGGTTTTCCTGATTCTCACTCACCCTCTTTCGCCAACCATGATCTTAATTCTCTGGTCCATTTTTAAGAGATCCATACTTGTAGATTTTATAATGCTCATCTATAGTTGCTGGATCCACTTCTATTTCGTTTTTTATGGAGGAAATGTTTTGATATGGGGAGACCGACTGTCTCTCTCATGTATTTGAGAGAGTTTTGGTCTGGCTCGTATGTTTGGATTACTGGCTATAGCTCTACATAGCTGTGTTTATGTATGTACAATGTACTGTTTATATTTTAATATATACAGCGTTTTTTTCTTCTGAAAAAAAAAAGATTAATAGATATTTCAAGTTTTATTAAAAATACTATCTAATTACTATAAATTTTATATGTATTTTTTATATTTTTTTTCATAGAGTGAAATAAATTTTGGTTATTTTTAATTTTATTTAAAATGTATTTTAACATGAATCAATCAATCCTGAAAATTTATTAAAACATATCTCAAATTTATAATTTAAATAAAATTTTCTGAAATTTTGAACCAATTTAAATCTGGCAAAAAAATTTCCAAAATATATAACAACGTCCAGCATAAGGCTTTCTCAAATATAAAAATGTGCAATAAATTCTAGCTTTGGTCCACACGCAATAGATTTGATTAACGGGTTAACGATTTTAATGACGTGTAGGTTAAAGGGCTCACGATTTGGTCTTCATGTTTTTTGTTTTTAGTTGGCAGTCACTTTCTAAAACACCTATATATCAAAGGGGATATAGTTTTATAGTAGGGATGGACAAATTGTAGAAGGAAGGTTTTGGATTTCATCATTTTTATAAAAACTAAGGGTTGGCTTAACCCACAATGTCGAGTATTTAAGAAAAACAATTATATATTTTAAAGAATAAAAATATATTTTATTTTTCATAAAATTATACACGTCTTATTTTCAATAGATTTGTTAGCTTAACCCACAATGTGAAGGTGAGTATTTAAAAAAAACAAATATATATATATATATATATATATATATATATATATATATATATATATGTATATTTCAAAGAACAAAAATATATTTTATTTTTCATAAAATTATACTAGTCTTACTCTAAATAAATTTGTTGGCACAAAACTGAGTGAACTACCCAAAATATTAAATATCCATAGTACCAGAAAAACAACATAAACATGACTAGACAAATAGCCATATCCAAAATATTAAATATTACTTATAATTAATTCAGTGTTGATATATAGCCATTGATAAAGATTGTTTCTTAAATAAAGACTTTGTATCCAAAGTCATATATAATAAATGAGACTTGAACCCTCAACCTTAGGTTTAACAATTGCTTGAATCTTCCTTCTCCTCTAAACTTGGACAATGGTTCACTTCACTTGGAACTTATTTATAAGCACTCTTTTCTCTCTTGGCCATTGCACTTCGTTTACTTCTTTTGAGAACTTCTACATGTTCCCTACTTCCTCTACTACAAGCTTCTTCTGCAAAAATTATGTCTTCACTTGTTCTCTCTGTCACAACTTCCAATCTATTATCCACTATCACTCTCCTTCAGCGAATGCATGCAAACATCAATTCCTTTTTAAAAATCAATTCAAAAATATAAAGACCAATTTACTTATTGCACTACTGCAATTCTCTAATCTCCTTATGCTATGAAACTCTCTTCTCTTTTCTCTGAAGAGCTAACCAACTTTGATACCACTTGATGCACAAAAATTTAAATTTTCCAAGAAATTAAACTTCTCTAGATCACATAACAAATCACTTCATCATCACTTAGCCCTTAATCCTTTATGAAAAAGTATTTCATATAAAAATCCTACTTCATTTATAGTGAATTCTACAAGCTAGAACTATTATCAATCACATAGATACACCATACAATTTGTGAACATAATGAAATTTCCTTTCATTAATAAAATCATGTCCATACAATTACAAAATAATTTCAGAAGTATTCATTCCTCTCTTGGTGTGATCTCACATTCATTTGCACATTAGCTTTTACCTTAGTCTTACAGTGACTAAATAAATTTTTTGAAGAAAAATATATTTTCCTAGATCCCTAAATCACTCACTGATTTATTCCCTAAAGATCTCATGATTTATTCCATAAATCCCTTGTGCTTTTCAAGGAAACTTTGATTTTTCCTTATGAAAAAAAATCTCTCCTACCCATAGCTTTTCTAAAACTGTTCTATAATAAAACAATTCTTCAAAAATATTGATGGATTGGAGGTTCTAATGCTCATGCTCTTGCATCACATTCATTTAGGAATTTATAGTCTCTTACAAGCATAACTATCTCTACCCTATTCAACATATAACTATATGCATTTTCTTACTATCAAGTCATATGCATTCATGATTTTTTTTGTGCATCTATTGTTGCATGCTAATCATTGTTTTCCTTTCTTTAAACACTAAATGTGTTCTTTACTATCTATTCTTAATGCTAACAACTATACACTAATTATCACTTCCAAATGTCTTAATAAAATATTGTCTATAGTAGTAATTTTTACTTATATGAACACTTGAAATTATAATGGGAATTAACATGTTCCTCCCAACCAATGAATTGTAATCACAAAAATTCCCCTCTAGCCTCCAATGTTTCTTCTGGTAGAAACTTGTAAACATTTGATAATATTTATCCTCTTTCCCCACACAAACTTTAGCAACATCCTGTCTTATCCATTCATTTTCTCTTTTCAACCTACAACATCACATTTCTCTCTTGGTCTATTGTTCTATTACCCCATCCATCATAACATTTTCTCTAGTTATGTTATCTCCTTAGTGGTGATTATTCCTCATAGAATCTTGGGGAATTATGGTAGGTTTTATCTATGACAACTGCCACATTAACCTATCCACTACTTGGAATTGCATCCATTTAAACCTTCTCTATTAGCAAAGAATCCTGACAACTCACATTTTGACTCTCATAATATTTTCAATATAAAAAAAACATTTATATATTATTGCACACAAATATTTACATTTGTCTTTCAAATGTTTAAATTTAGTCTTGACCCCATGGCCAATATTTCCAACTTAATAATTACAAATGAACATAAATTCTTGTAAAGGTAATTGAAATACTAGTATTAAATTTTCCCTCCCCTTAATTTAAACACCATCTTTGATATCTTCTTTGCACTTGTCATTTCTCAAAGAGTGAAGGGAATTCTTCTCGCATTTCTCTTCCTTCTCCCAGGTGGCCTCCTTAGGGATGAAGTTCTTCATTTGTTCTTTAACCTATGGGATGAATTTATTGGAGCGTAAAGTTTCTCTCTTCTCTAAAATTCATAGAGGTTCAACCTGGAACTCACCTTTCAGTTCGATTTGTATCACATTCCAATCAAATGATATGAGTTGGATCATGAATATATTTATTTAAAAGTGGTACATAAAATACATTATGCACTTTTATGTGAGTTGGTATGCCACTTGCCCTACTTTATATAGTATTTCAAATGGTCCACAAAACCTGGGTGCTAGTTTAGGATAGACTCCCAGCCTCATTGTGCTCCTCTTTGTACTAACTTTGATATAAACATGTTCTTGCACATTGTATTCCTTGTGAATCCTTTTCTAATTTTCATGAATTTTCTGTTTGTCTTGAAATGTATTTAATTTTTTCTTCACCTTTCTGACCACCTAATAAATATCTTTTAAGAGAGATGGTCGCAAAAAAAATCTATCTTCTGGTTGACTCCAACTCAATGGAGTATGACATTTATGTCCATAAAGGACTTCAAAAGGAAACATCTTGAGAGATGTTTGATAACAATTATTATATGCAAATTCAACCAGATGTAGGTATTCCTCTCATTTAGTGGGTTGATCAATCACATACACATGAATCATGTATTTAAAGACATGGTTAGTTCTATTAGTTTATCCATTAGTTTCGGGATGGTAAGCAGTACTAAAATTCAACTGTATACATAATCCTATAAAATATGCCTTCCAAAATTTTTGATGTGAACTTTACATCTCTATCAAAAATGACTATCGTTCGCACCCCATGAAATCTGAATATCTCCTTCATAAAAATATCAACTATGTAAACATATTTAAATGTTGATTACACTAGTGTTAAATGGGTTTCCTTACTCAATATATCTACAAAAACCATGATAGCATCATGGGCAATCCTTTAATAAAATTCAAGGATATACTTTCCTATTTCCATTCAAGAATGTGTAATGGGTTTAATAATCCAACAGGATGTTGGTGCTCCACCTTAACCTTTTGACGCTCTATAAATTTGATAAGGACTCAACCACTTTTGCTTTTCTTATCAAATAAAACCCTTTTATAAGTGTTGTAATAATTTTTGTATAGCATGAATCAGCTTAAAATCACTTCTTATGATGTTCATATAGGATTAGTTGTTTAATTCTATACACATTTGGAATATAAAATCTATTTTTGAAATTCAATAAAGAGTTACTATTAAGAGCATAATATGATCTTTTTGTTGGGCTAGTTTCATTTAACAATTTTTCTTGTACATGTATGTATTCATGATATTCTAAGGTTGTATTCATGATCTGTTAATTAAGGTATGTCTTAGCACTACTATAAGAGACCCCATAGATCTTATTTAAACTTCTACGCAATGCATATGCAATTTTGTTTTATTTCCCTTGATGTGTTTGATTTCAAAATTGAATTCCCTGATGAAATCCATTAACCTTTCTTGCCTCGCATTTAAATATAGTTGTGTAAAGAAATATTTTAGATTGATATGATCATTTACTGAAGTGAAATTATTACCCAAAAGGTAATGGTGCCACATTTTTAAAACATGAATTACTGCAAATAATTCTAGGTCATACACATCATAATTCTTTTCATGTTCCTTCAATTTCCTAGATTCATAGGCTATAACATGGTTATCTTGCTTTAGCACTCCACCTAATATCTCTAGAAAAGAATTTGTGCACATTGCAGATTTTTTATTGGGATCAACAATATTAGGTATAGGAACTACAATTAGAAAATATTTAACCCTAACAAAACTTTGTTGATACTTCTGAATCCATATGAATTCAACTCCTTTTTTCTACAAGGATTTCATAAGGTAGACCAACTTACAAAATTATTCAATGAAATTTCTATAATAACCAGTAATTCCCACAGTTACATCCTTAGGAACATACCAATTAAGAATTAAATTGGCCTTTTCAGGATCTACCAGAATTCCCTCTTTCGATATTACATGCCCCAAATATTGAATCTGACCTTGATAAAACTCACATCTATTAAAATTTGTATATAAATGATACTCTTTGAGTGTTTACAACACTATTTTGAAGTGATGTTCATGCACTCCTGGTGTCTTGGAATAAACAAAAATGTCATCAACGAAGATCAACACAAATTTATCTAAATATTAGTTGAAAACACTATTCATTAGGCACATAAAAGTGGTTGGAGCATTTTTTAGTCCAAAAGGAAGCACAACAAACTCATAATGGCTATATTTGGTTATGGAAACTATCTTAAAGGAAGCACAAAAAAAACTCGTAATGACCATATTTGAAGCATTTTTTTAGTCAAAAAGGAAGCACAACAAATATTTATTCATTTTATTTTATTTTATATTTGATAGAAACCTATCATTCTATATTAATTTTTTAATTTGGTACTAAAATTTAATGTTTTTTTTTTTTTGCTAAATTGCGCTATTTCTATTATGAACATAAAATTACAAAACTGCCATGGCTCAGCTGAGGAAGCCTGAGACCGGGCTTGATTGCCACAATCAGTCTAGATATGGAACTGCCCATAAACGGGAAACCAGTTCGATTGTAAGTGATTACGCCGCCCAGTAACTGGGAAACCGGCGAAGAGTTAACTACATTCAGCATAAGAAAGCTAGAGAGATACAAAATATGCATGCAGCTATATCTGCTATGAGTTATCATTGAAACGCTAAACCTTGCAAAAAGTTTTAAGCAGAGTTCATACTGGAAACTGGTCATGGAAGCGAGTGAGCAATTAGTCTGAAGCAGTTTGCTCCTCCACAATTCTGCATCCATACTGATTGTCCAGGTCCCCTTCATCAATCTTGTCTTCTTCTTCGCCTGGCAGGCCTGCGTCCATCTGCATATTAAAAGGTCCCGAGGAAGAAGGGACGGGGGCAGGAGGAGCACCGAAAAAGGGAATGAACGAAGCAGGTTCAGGGCCAGAAGGAGGGACAAAGGTGGGCGCAGAAGGAGTCTGCAAGTGACTAGGGGGCGAGGCAGGAGGGAAGGGGAGTTCTTCGCTCAGCGTAACTGTTAAGAAGACAGTGATAGGGCGTTCAAACGCATAGTCGAAGCGCAACTCAGTTTGTTGCGTGGATTGTCTGAGGAACCGACTGCCAGGGGAAGGAGGGGAGGCGGGGACGTGAGGCTGGGGCGAGGACAAAGGAGGAGCAGAGGGAGCAAGGGGCGGAGGGAAAGACAGAGGAGGCGCCGTAGCATGGATGTCACGGAGAAGACCAGGAGGGTCTGAAAAGTTCTGAGCCGAACACCTTGCAGAAGGCTCCAAGGAGAGGTCAACACTGGGGCTGTGGGGAGGGCGCTCGCCCATGGATCTGCCCCGAGAAGCTCCCCTCCTGCAAGACATTCGCTGCCTTAGTCTGGGCATGGTGAAATTCTCAGAAGAATCCACCCAAACTCTGGAGGGAGCTGCAATTATAGGAGTAAGATGACCAACAAAAACAGGAGGAGCTTGAAAATTGAAATGAACCGGACAGAAGTTACTATGCGTGTAGTGGAAGCCTGGAACGGTTTCCAAGCAGCAATGCAACGCGCACCGTCGACCTGTAGCTGTTCTCTCCCCACCTGTAGCATAGCCTCCCGGGCAGAGCGAGCTCAATGGCGACAGAGGACGGTGGCCATCGACGAAGCAATCTGGAGAATTCGAACGGAAATGCGCCATTTGATAGCGTGTGCGCTGATCAAGGCAGAGGAGATGACGGCGAACAGGTTTAAATGCCCATCGCAGATGGGTAATGAAGACTGCATTTAAGGCACCATGGGGGGCCATATGGTCACCCCAAGTGAATTGCCTTGGGAGCAGAACCAGGCCTAGTGGCCTCTGCGCGTAACTAAACATCCGCATCCGGAGACTAAAATTTAATGTTAACTAAATTAAAAATAATAATAAAGTTCATTTAATTCAATTAATTTAATTTTGAATATATGAATATATGAATATATCTATGTATAATTATAAATAAAGATTCATTTTATTATACAAAATAAAATAATAATTCATTATCGATATATTACAAAATATAATATTTAAATTTAATCAATAACCATTTGAAAAAATAATATTTACAGTGCATTCTTTTTCTAAAGTATATATAATGAATACTGTACATATCTGATCCGGATTTATGCAGAACGCAACAGAATACACATATAACCATAAATACAAATATGCAACAGAAATAACACTACATTTCATTAATATCAAAGAATTGAAATTTTCTTACAGACAGAATGGAAATAAAATAGCTAGGGCGTTGGTAGCTTATCTTCGAGAAGATATGTGGCGGCTACAGGCCTCTGAATTATGTTACAATGAGGCCCGAGGGCCTATTCATTATTTGGAAACAATGGAAAACCCTAACCCTAAGAGATGAAGCGCCAAAACTATGGGCCCTGTTTGGGTAAATTGGTGTTTCAACTTCACGAAGACATAACTTTGGCATACGATCTCTGTTTGATACACACCATACCCCCTTAGAAAGATACATCCAAGGACTACAACTTTTTATGTGAGCAACACAGTCCATGGAGCCATGTTGCTCCCATTTTTCCCTAAAAATGTTATTTAGGGCCTCAAAACGGCTCTGGAAGTTCAGGACCCAAAAAATTGCTAAAAATTGTAAGTTGTGCCGAAACTGAAAAACTAAAAGAGACAATGGTGGGGCCCCAAGTGGAATAGGTGGGTAGCCATCAATATCCACCTGGATCATTCCTCCCCCCTTAGGAAGCAATGGTCACCATTGTGTTGAGTTCCTCCATGCGATGAGAAATCTTCTACTGAACTTGGTCCCTGGTGAACCATTTTCCTTTGTGCAGGAGTTGGCCAACTTTGACAACCCGATACAGTTGGATCTTCTATTAGCGAGTGTTATTGATTTTCTTGTCCATGATAAATATGTGGTGGCCTATTCCATGCAGTCTGGATTTAACTTTGTTGGTGTGAGTTGTTGTGCAATGTCAGAGGTGTCCAATTGAGGTGGGAAGTAGGGACGAAGGTGGTCCACTTTGAATAATGGGTGCAGACCAAGGAATGGTGGAATACTGAGCTCGAAGGCATTATTCCCTAAAACCTTGGTGATGGTGTACAACCCATATCAGAGCTACCGAATCTTGCGGTGGGGTCCAATGAGGCGCTCCTTTTGAAAATGTAGCCACACTTTGTCACCCAAATAGAAGTTGTGTGGCACCTGATGTTGATCATGTCATTGCTTGAACTTAGCATTGACTCTATCCAATATGTCATCAACCTGTTGGAGGATGTGTTGAATGTGCTCGATGAATTTATTCTCTTTGTCAGCTTCAGATTGGACCTAGGCAGCCGCAAATGGCATGGCTACGTCAATGGGACATAGTGGCTGGAATTCCAAGCCCACTTGAAAGGGGATGTGGCTAGGTGAGCTCTAGAGAGCCCGGTTATAACTGTGTTGTACATAGGGGAGGCTCTCATCCCATGTGCATGGATGCTTTGAATTGTACATGTGCAAAATGTGTACAATCATCCTGTTGACGACCTCTGTTTGGCCATCAGTTTGGGATGGAAAGCTGTGGAATTGGTGAGCTTGGTGTCTAGCATTGACCAGAGACTGGACCAAAATGTGCTGAGGAACCTGCTATCCTGATATGATATGATAGATTGTGGGATCCCAAAGTGCAACCACACTCATTCAAAGAAGAGTTTAGCAGTGGTTTCCACTGTGACATTCTTCTTGCAAGCCGCCATAATGGCCATCTTCGAGAATCTGTCGATGGCCACGAAAACACAGTCATTTCCATGCTTATTAGAAGGAAGGCCTGACATGTAATCCATGGAGATGGATTCCCAGAGTCGACTAGGGGTAGGTAGCGGAGTATATAGGCCTTGCTTCCTGATGGTCGATTTGGCAATGGCGCAAGCAGTGTTGGATCTGATGTACTTCTCGACGACCTATCGAAGGTTTGACCAATAGAAATACTTCTTCAAGTGAGCATGCCAAGATGATATGGGAATCAAACTACAGTCGATTCGCTAGGCATTTGAGCACAAAGGTGTCCCAGGTGACATAACAGTGCATCTTGGAGGTGAAAATTTGGAACTTGTGTACCCCCCAAGAGTGCCTTGTATGTGTGGCCAAATTCTAGATTGCTCTTGTAGAGAAGCAACTAATCAAAAGTCTCGTGCCCATAAGAGTTTAGAACGGTGGTTAGTGCCACAATTGGTGGTCAGCTGTGGGAGTCTGCAACATTATTGGTGTTATCCTTCTTGTACTTGATGTTCAAATGAAATTGTTGTAGATATATGGACCACTTCTAATGCCGATCATTTTGAAACTTCCCTTGTGTCTGTATGAGCTACAGGGGTCGGTGGTCTGTGTGGATGATTGTTTCCTTCCCCAAAATGTGATGCTTCAATTATCGACAAGCCTGCACAATGGAATGCATTTCTTTGTCATACGTGGGATACTTGCGAACTGTGTCGGACAATGTCGCACTGTGATATGCCATTGGATGCCCCTGTTGGGTAAGAATTGCCCCAATAGCATAGTTAGAGGCATCTATCTCGATCTCAAATGGTTTTTTCAAGTCTGGTAATGTGAGAATTGGGGCAGAACAGAGGTAATGTTTCAATTCTATGAACACCTTCTGTTGATATTCCGACCAAAAGAATTTTTCTTTCGCTCCTCCCTTGGTGACTTGACTCAAGGGCCAAGTGATATGAGAGAATCCCAACACAAACCTGCGGTAGAAATTAGCGAGACCCACAATGTTGCGAAGCTTTGTTAGAGTGGTTGGGGCTAGCCAATCCTAAATGACTTGGATCTTAGTTGGATCCACATGCACCCACCTTTCATCAATAATGTATCCCATATATTGAACCTGGGTCATGCCAAAAGTGCATTTTTCCAAATTGGCACACAACTTGTGTTGCCATAGTGTTTGGAGGAATTGTCGAATGTGGTGGAGGGTATCTTAGAACCACGGATGAAGATAAAAATGTCAAGTACTGCAAATGAGTGGGTGAACAATGCAATATGTCATCCATCAACCTCATGAGGTTACAGAAACATCACTTAAACAGAAAAGCATGGACGGCCATTAGAAAAGAGCCTCTTGTGGCTTTGAGCGGTCTTCCCCGTGGAGGTTGATTGGTACAGTGATGGAACTGGATAGATCTTGTTGAAATATTTAGCCCCTTTGAGTTGGTGAAAAGGTCATTCTCATGGGGGATTGGGGTACTATTCTGGCCGGTGATCTTATTGTTTTCCAGAGTAAATGTCTAAATCTGGTCTCTTATACGTATCAACATGATCAGGCTCCAGAGACGTATGTTTAGTAGGATGTGACCTTTTATGGACTGTGATCGCACTGATTCTCGTTCTCCAGAACAGAGCACTGATAGATTGGTCCATTGGGCAACGATGCACCTGGGGTCAGATCTATGGGGTGCTTGACCTGATAGTGCAGAGGCAACCCTGCGAGTGAGGTGAACATGTCCCTGTACTCCTCACGACCTTGTCCATTTGTTGTTATGGTGGAAAGACTTGTTGGAGATCATAGCCTTAGTATTCTTCAAGAGGTGGATCATGAGCATTCTCAGAGGATTTGGGAAATGAGCTTACTGCATTGTTTTGCAGTAACCAAAGAGATAGTCGTAGGAGGTGGTACCTCTGGTATCCGGTACAACTTATTTCCCAAAGTAATAATAACAGCACGAGGTCGAGACTCATACACAGCATGACGCTTCCACAAGTATGGTTGTCCTAATAATACATCAGAAACATCAATTGGAGCAACATCACATAATACCTCATCAGTGAAGGGCTTGATACTATAGGGAAACGACACTTAGTGATCAGTAACGAAGTCTTCATGATATGGTGGCTTACACAAATGACATGAACATTGGTTGTCTTGTGGTCGACAAACCCAGCTTCCTTCAAGGTCTACTGAAATGAGGACCTGTTTGGCTCCATTGTGACAATGAACTACGCGGGGAACCACCACCCTGCAGGAGTGGAAGAAAGGCTCCTCCTCTCGGGTCCTTGGTTCCTGCTGGGTCTTCGGTGACAGTTGCGTTGGGATCTGCATCAATAATTTGTTTCCCTTTTTCATTCCCCTTGTCAGGTTCTGATTTAGAGTCAGAGCATGCATCTGACTCAGAAGCCCTCATCTTGGCCACCAGCGACTACTTGGCTCGACACTCACTTGTGTTGTGAGTGGAGCTCTTATGAGACTCACACCACTTTCTTGTGTCCTTCTTTGGCTTCACGGTGTTGTTCTTTGCTTGTGGCTTTGGCAGGTTGTCTTGGGTCACCTTGCCTTGGCTTTGTCCTTTGTTCTGCAATTTGGGGGCACCTTTCCCTTGCTTTTTATTCACATATACAAAGTATTGCTTCTTCTGTTTGAATTTCTACTCAATCTTGGCAGCATAATGGTATGTCGTACCAAGCAAAGAGATGTCGAGGAACTCCATTTCCTCCTGAATGTATCTGTGCTGACAACTGCGATACTTTAGCACCAAATGTTTCTTTGAATCTTTGATACCCAACTTTGTTTGTAGGGTATGGAACAAATTCGTCAACTCATGCACATCTTGATCCCTTTGTTGCCACAACGTGGTCCATTGTATGTACTTGTCCTCATAGCTCCCCATAGCATAGTATTATTCCTTGATGGCATCTCAGAAAGAATTCCAAGTGGGTACGACTGAGAACAAAGAGGGTTTTGTCCTGTCCTTTTTCTCACAATAGGTTTCCCACTAGTCCTTGACATGGGGGGTAGCTTTGAGGAGTGAAAAAATAATATTCTCCCGGTCAGAAAAGTCATGAACCGAGAAATATATTTCTAATAGATTCAACCATTTATCTATGGCATCTGCATCTATTTGACCCTCAAATATGGAAATTTCAAAGTTTACTTGTACCTTAAAGGGAGTCGCACCTCCAGAGTGTCTGCTGGATGTAGATGTGCCGCCAGTGGGCAGTCGTTGAAGAATCTGGGAAAAGTTATCCATCATCGCGTTCCTTTATTTTTCGAGGGCCTCCTTGAGAAATATTTTGATAGGATCTCCTAATCCCTCATCTTTCTTTTCATCCCCCATGGGTGGCTGTTGGGGTTTGCGAGGCTGATCTTGTAAAGGTTCCACCAGATCAAGCTCTAACTCCTTATACCCCGACCTCGTTGGGGATATGCAAAGAAGTATCGATAAAAAGTAGACCACTTTGATACCACTGGTCCAGATTTATGGAAGAACGCAATAGAATACACATATAACAATAAATACAAAGATGCAGTAGAAATAACATTTCATTTCATTAATATCAAAGAACTGAAATTTTCGTATAGACAAAATGGAAATAAACTAGCGAGGGCGCTGGTAGCTTATCTCTAAGAAGAGATGTGGCGGCTACAGGCCTCTGAACTATGTTACAATGAGGCTCGAGGGCCTATTTATTATTTGGAAACAATGGAAAACGCTAAACATCCAAAACCCTAACCCTAGGAGATGAAGCGCCAAAACTATGGGCCCCGTTTAGGTAAATTGGTGTTTCAACTTCCTGGGGACGTAACTTTAGCATACGATCTCCGTTTGACGTGCACCATATCACGTTAGAAAGATCTATCTGAGGACTATAAGAAAGAACTATCCTAGTTTTCCCAAAAAAATGTCGTTTAAGGCTTCAAAACGGCTCCGGAAGTTCAAGACCCGAAAAGCTACTGAAAATAGTAAGTTGTGATGAAACTGAAAAACTGAAAGATACAATGGTGGGGTCCCAAGTGGAATAGGCGGGTGGCCATCAATATCCACCTGGATCAATATCACAATTAATTTTTTTTATAAAATGATAAAATAACTACCAGTAAAATATGTTTCTAAAGTATATATACAATCAATACCATAATATGTGGGGCTTTGAATCTTTGTTGCCAAGATTTTAATACTGGTAAATAGGTGGGAATTAGTGGGTGGGGTTTTTTACCAGTAAATATGTGGAGCTTAGGGAGATTTGAGCTTTGAATCTATATGTGGGGCTTAGAGGGGATTTAAACCTTGAATCTCTCTCTTGTGACACATTTATATATATATATATATATTATAACAAAACTGAAATATATTCCTGAAACAAGAAGATTGAAAGTTTTTGTTATCCAAAAAAACTATGCATATGGGCCACTAAAACACATGAGAAAGTTTCTTGATATCATAATAGATGATTTTATTTTATTACTTTATAATATATTTTTGTTTAGCAATATTTAATGTTATTTCATTCAATTCCCGGATCTGGGTGACATGACGGACGTGCCTTCCAGCGCATAGGCAC
Source organism: Pinus albicaulis (assembly GCA_034641835.2). Classification (NCBI taxonomy): domain Eukaryota; kingdom Viridiplantae; phylum Streptophyta; class Pinopsida; order Pinales; family Pinaceae; genus Pinus; species Pinus albicaulis. The sequence goes on along the minus strand of CM076579.1, from coordinate 1,174,501,114 downwards.
ACCCTCACACGACGTGCAATGACGCAACCAGCATGGGATCAACAATGCCATGACTTGCTTCCAGCACCACGCTGCACCAGGCATCGGTTAATGTTGTTAATGCATTTTCTGGACGCCAACTGTGTTCTCGAATTAAGAAAAACAACCATAAATTCTCCTTTGTGCCTTCTCCCTCGCATTTCCTTCCCCGCTCTCTCTTGCATCTCTGTTGCAACACTCCTTCTTTGCATTGCATGCGCTCTGCACCTCAGACCAGCCCTCTGCTCTGCTTTCATCTGCATGGGGTCGTGGTAGCGTTTGGGGTGCTCTTTCCGCTTGGCTGACCAAGGACTCAACTGACAGATTCTTCCATTCCAAAGAGGCGCCCTCCTCCGCCCCCTTTGCATAGTCTGCTGCCATGCCTTCTGAACACTCCTTCGCCTCCACAGCTCCATATGCTCCATCTGCGGCCTCCATCATCACCAATGTTGGGTCCTCTCTGCTGACCCCACCCAGAGTTAAGCGGAAATACCGCAATTCTACCATCCCCCGCTCCTTGACACCTCCTCCGAAGAAATTGGAACCACTACCTATTAAGGTCTCCTCTCTGTACATTCCCAACCTCTAGCATTACTCTGCTGAAGGTGTCTGGAGCAAGGCCAACGAGAATGAAGTGTCGACCAAGGTCCCTTATGTCTTCACGGATGAGGAAGAAGAAATAGCTCATATCTACAAATGCCCAATGAGAGGGGAAGAACCGACGGGACCTGATGCAGACCAACATGAGGAAGCAAGCAAGGACTGAATGTCAAGGTTTATGTGCCATAGTTCTCTTCTGGACATAGTTGACATATGTAGATTTTCCAATTTTATTTACTGTTTTAACAAGGATAGATGCTTCAAACTTTTCTAGACAATTAAAGGGTTGGTTTCCTGTTATGGGCAACCCCTTCTTTTGCTATTTTGGAGACGATTGTGAGCAACAATAGAATAAATTGCTCAACTCAGACCATGGAATGTAATATATTTTACTAATTAATAAAATTTAGAAAAGCTTTAAAAAAAATGTTATTTCATTTAATAGAAAATATTTATTCAAACTTTTAGATCATAATTAATTCTAATTTTTATAAGGAATGTAAATATTATATATTCATTTTAAATCATGATTAATTCTAATGTTTACCAAGAATATAAATATTCTATATTTATTTTATCTATAAAAAATAATAGAAAATAAAAACCTATCTTATTCTTTAAAAAAATCACACATAAACTATCAAGTAACTTTAAAATTACACTTTCAATTCCTTCATTTATTTATGCAAAATAAAATATATATTTTACTACCACAAACTCTAAAAATAGTAAAATACTTTCTATATCTGTCATTTTTTATTTATTTTTTATTTATTTTTGCTTACCAGATTTCTTAATATAATTATAAAAACCTTCAAATATTACCATAGTTATTAATATAATTATAAAAACCATCAAATAACCCTAAAATTATACTCAATTCTTTTTTCATTTAAATGGTATCCATTTAACAAATGGCTTAAGTTAAGGTTGTGAAATTTGACATTTTAAATTATGTTTTTAATAAAACGTTTAGATAGGTTTAAGAAATTTAATAATTTATTTCACTATGTAAGATTTAATTTATTTCACTATGTAAGATTACAGAATTTGACATTATAAAAATATATAACTTATATTTATAGATTTAGAAATATTTCAAAATTCAGTAAACATAAACAACTCAAAATAACTAATTCAATTGAAAACCTACGTTTTCCTTCACCCAAAAGTCTTTGCACCCTCTTTTCTCCCCCAAACTGTCTAAAGGATTTGGCTAAATTGGCATGGGAGGCGATTTGTTCCTCTAATTCAGAGTCAGTTATTTCGGAGGTCATATCCTCCTCTGAGTAACCGGAGGAATCAGAAACGTTGTCCTCTGTATGACCAGAGGAGTCAGCCATGTCTTTCCAAATAGAGTGCTTCAATCAGTGAAATTTGGTTGAAGTATCGAAATGCCCTTCGATCAGTAAGAAGAGAAGTTGGAATCCGTTCAGAGATTCAATTTCCAAGGGATTAACCACGATATTCATAATGCGGGAGAGGCCACGTCCCTTAAATTACAACCCTTTTCGTGTCCCCCATCAAGGATTTTCTAAATATACTGGAGACGATTGAAGATCACCAAAAAGAAATCCCTTTGAACAAAATATCTGTAGGAATCGCAGAGAAGAGAAACACAATAATATAAATAATTCATTCACAATAACATACTAACTTTTGATTGAGATTACATATAATGAACTAGGTGAAGGGTATTTAAATCTTTTAGACTACAGATTCACTTAAAATACTTTAACATGCTCATTTCATCTATCACTTAAACTAGACTTACTCAAAGCTCAGTTAACTGATTCTCTAAATATAGAAAACTCTTCAAACAAGAATAATTATATAATGAACTAGGTGAAGAGTATTTAAATCTATTAGACTACTGATTCACCTAAAATACTTGACATGTTCATTTCATCTATCACTTAAACTAGACTTACTCAAAGCTCAGTTAACTTACTCTCTAAATATAGAAAACTTTTCAGACAAGAATAATTAGCTTATTTTGACAATATCAAGTGCAAGTTCAGAGTCCAATTCTGATAGACCATGTCCGAGAAGATGACCAGGGCCAAAATCTATTGAAAACAACATGTGATTACCTTTTCTAAGAATTCAACGACCTTAAAATTGGTATTATCATGTCACTTCAAGGCAGGGAGTCTCCATAGAATGTTCAAACAGAAAGCCGGAGAGCTAGAACTAGGTTTAACGACATCCTTAATGTCATGGTCTTAGTAGTAGAAGGAGCCCCTCCCCTGGCCCCCCTTTTAGCGCTGCAATGACGAAGATTGAAGCCTCATTGTTGTTTCCACAGTCCTTTAAGAGGAAATCCTCCTTCAGTATCTTGCCTTGGTAAAGAGGCCTTGAAAGAGCAGCCAAAATTCCTGTATGTTCTTGTATTTTGGCAGCGAACATTGCTATCGAGTTAGCTGTTGACATTGTGATACCGAGAACCCCTCGAGAAAGAGGTTTTACAAGTATTGAGAAGTGGAGTGGGTTTGAAACCAAAGATCTTTATTTACAGGGTTTTTTGGCGGGATAGAGCTCCACTGGAGTGCCTCCAGGTGCAGGAAATAAGGGTTAGATGAAATACTACAATCATCTCGCTGATGCATTTTGACAAACATATGTCGAACACTGCAATCCAACCCCACCTATCTCATTCAGGAAATTCTCTGAACATTATTTAGACTGGATATTTCAAGTTTTCTTAAAGATGCTATCTAATTACTAAATTTTATATGTATTTTATATGTTTTTTTTCATAGAGTGACATAAATTTTGGTTATTTTTATTTTAATTTAAAATGTATCTAATTACTAAATTTTATATGTATTTATATGTTTTTTTTCATAGAGTGACATAAATTTTGGTTATTTTTATTTTAATTTAAAATGAATTTTTAACATGAATCAATCAATCCTGAAAATTTATTAAAACATATCTCAAAGTTATAATTTAAATAAAATTTTCTGAAATTTTGAACCAATTTAAATCTGGCAAAAAAATTTCCAAAATATATAACAACGTCCAGCATAAGGCTTTCTCAAATATAAAAATGTGCAATAAATTCAAGCTTTGGTCCACACGCAATAGATTTGATTAACGGGTTAACGATTTTAATGAGGTGTAGGTTAAAGGGCTCACGATTTGGTATTCATGTTTTTTGTTTTTAGTTGGTAGTCACTTTCTAACACACCTATATATCAAAGGGGATCTAGTTTTATAGTAGGGATGGACAAATTGTAGAAGGAAGGTTTTGGATTTCATCATTTTTATAAAAACTAAGTGTTGGCTTAACCCACAATGTCAAGGTGAGTATTTAAGAAAAACTATTATATATATATATATATATATATCTTAAGAATAAAAATATATTTTATTTTTCATAAAATTATACACGTCTTATTTTCAATAGATTTGTTGGCTTAATCCACAATGTGAAGGTGAGTATTTAAGAAAAACAATTATATATATATATATATATATATATATATTTCAAAGAACAAAAATATATTTTATTTTTCATAAAATTATACTAGTCTTACTCTAAATAAATTTGTTGGCACAAAACTGAGTGAACTACCCAAAATATTAAATATCCATAGTACCAGAAAAACAACATAAACATAACTAGAAAAATAGCCATATTCAATGTTGATATATAGCCATTGATAAATATTGTTCCTTAAGTACTGATATATGGTCATTGATAAATATTGTTCCTTAAATAAAGACTTTGTATCCAAAGTCATATATAATAAATGAGACTTGAACCCTCAACATTAGGTTCAACAATTGCTTGAATCTTCCTTCTCCTCTAAACTTGGACAATGGTTCACTTCACTTGGAACTTATTTATAAGCACTCTTTTCTCTCTTGGCCATTGCACTTGGTTTACTTCTTTTGAGAACTTCTACATGTTCCCTACTTCCTCTACTACAAGCTTCTTCTGCAAAAATTATGTCTTTACTTGTTCGCTCTGTCACAACTTCCAATCTATTATCCACTATCACTCTCCTTCAGCGGATGCATTCAAACATCAATTCCTTTTTAAAAATCAATTCAAAAATATAAAGACCAATTTACTTATTGCACTACTGCAATTCTCTAATATCCTTATGCTATGAAACTCTCTTCTCTTTTCTCTCAAGAGCTAACCAACTCTGATACCACTTGATGCACAAAAATTTGAATTTTCCAAGAAATTAACCTTCTCTAGATCACATAACAAATCACTTCATCATCACTTAGACCTTAATCCTTTATGAAAAAATATTTCATATAAAAATCCTACTTCATTTATAGTGAATTCTACAAACTAGAACTATTATCAATCACATAGATACACCATACAATTTGTGAACATAATGAAATTTCCTTTCATTAATAAAATCATGTCCATACAATTACAAAATAATTTCAGAAGTATTCATTCCTCTCTTGGTGTGATCTCACATTCATTTGCACATTAGCTTTTCCCTTAGTCTTACTTTGACTAAATAAAATTTTTGAAGAAAAATTTATTTTCCTAGATCCCTAAATCACTCATTGATTTATTCCCTAAAGATCTCATGATTTATTCCATAAATCCCTTGTGCTTTTCAAGGAAACTTTGATTTTTCCTTATGAAAAAAAATCTCTCCTACCCATAGCATTTCTAAAACTATTCTAAATAAAACATTTCTTCAAAAATATTGATGGATTGGAGGTTCTAATGCTCATGCTCTTGCATCACATTCATTTAGGAATTTATAGTCTCTTACAAGCATAACTATCTCTACCCTATTCAACATATAACTATATGCATTTTCTTACTATCAAGTCATATGCATTCATGATTATTTCGTGCATCTATTGTTGCATGCTAATCATTGTTTTCCTTTCTTTAAACACTAAATTTGTTCTTTACTATCTATTCTTAATGCTAACAACTATACACTAATTATCACTTCCAAATGTCTTAATAAAATATTGTCAATAGTAGTAATTTTTACTTATATGAACACTTGAAATTATAGTGGGAATTAACATGTTCCTCCCAACCAATGAATTTTAATCACAAAAATTCTCCTCTAGCCTCCAACGTTTCTTCTGTTAGAAACTTGTAAACATTTGATAATATTTATCCTCTTTCCCCACACAAACTTTAGCAACATCGTTTCTTATCCATTCATTTTCTCTTTTCAACCTACAACATCACATTTCTCTCTTGATCTATTGTCCTATTACCCCATCCATCATAACATTTTCTCTAGTTATGTTATCCTCTTAGTGGTGATTATTCCTCATATAATCTTGGGGAATTATGGTAGGTTTTATCTATGACAACTACCACATTAACCTATCCACTACTTGGAATTGCATCCACTTAAACCTTCTCTATTAGCAAAGAATCCTAACAACTCACATTTTGACTCTCATAATATTTTCAATAAAAAAAAAAAACATTTATATATTATTGCACACAAATATTTACATTTGTCTTTCAAATGTTTAAATTTAGTCTTGACCCCATGGCCAATATTTCCAACTTATTAATTACAAATGAACATAAATTCTTGTAAAGGTAATTGAAATAGTGGTATTACATTTTCCCTCCCCTTAATTTAAACACCATCTTTGACGTTTTCTTTGCACTTGTCATTTCTCAAAGAGTGAAGGGAATTCTTCTCGCATTTCTCTTCCTTCTCCCAAGTGGCCTCCTTAGGGATGAAGTTCTTCAATTGTGCTTTAACCTATGGGATGAATTTATTGGAGCGTAAAGTTTATCTCTTCTCTAAAATTCACAGAGGTTCAACCTGGAACTCACCTTTCGGTTCGATTTGTATCATATTCCAATCAATGATATAAGTTGGATCATGAATATATTTATTTAAAACTTGTACATAAAATACATTATGCACTTTTATGTGAGTTGGTATGCCACTTGCCCTACTTTATATAGTATTTCAAATGGTCCATAAAACCTGGGTGCTAGTTTAGGATAGACTCCCAGCCTCATTGTGCTCCTCTTTGTACTAACTTTTATATAAACATGTTCTCGCACATTGTATTCCTTGTGAATCCTTTTCTAATTTTCATGAATTTTCTGTTTGTCTTGAAATGTATTTAATTTTTTCTTCACCTTTTTGACCACCTAATCAATATCTTTTAAGAGAGATGGTCACAAAAAAAATCTATCTTCTGGTTGACTCCAACTCAATGGAGTATGACATTTATGTCCATAAAGGACTTCAAAAGGAAACATCTTGAGAGATGTTTGATAAAAATTATTATATGCAAATTCAACCAGATGTAGGTAATCCTCTCATTTAGTGGGTTGATCAATCACATACATGTGAATCATGTATTTAAAGATATGGTTAGTTCTATTAATTTATCCATTAGTTTCGGGATGGTAAGCAGTACTAAAATTCAACTGTATACATAATCCTATAAAATATGCCTTCCAAAATTTTTGATGTGAACTTTACATCTCTATAAAAAATGACTATCGTTCGCACCCCATGAAATCTGAATATCTCCTTCATAAAAATATCAACCATGTAAACATATTTAAATGTTGATTACACTAGTATAAAATGGGTTTCCTTACTCAATATATCTACAAAAACCATGATAGCATCATGGGCAATCCTTTAATAAAATTCAAGGATATACTTTCCTATTTCCATTCAAGAATGTGTAAGGGGTTTAATAATCCAACAGGATAAGGACATCCTTGAATTAAAAATAGGAAAGTATATCCTTGAATTTTATTAAAGGATTAGTTGTTTAATTATATACACATTTGGAATATAAAATCTATTTTTGAAATTCAATAAAGAGTTACTATTAAGAGCATAATATGATATTTTTGTTGGGCTAGTTTCATTTAACAATTTTTCTTGTACATGTATGTATTCATGATATTCTAAGGTTGTATTCATGATCTGTTAATTAAGGTATGTCTTAACACTACTATAAGAGACCCCATAGATCTTATTTAAACTTCTACGCAATGCATATGCAATTTTTTTTATTTCCCTTGATGTGTTTGGTTTCAAAATTGATTTCCCTGATGAAATCCATTAACCTTTCTTGCCTTGCATTTAAATCTAGTTGTCTAAAGAAATATTTCAAACTGATATGATCATTTAATAAAGTGAAATTCTTACCCAAAAGGTAATGGTGCCACATTTTTAAAACATGAATTACTACAACTAATTCTAGGTCATACACAACATAATTCTTTTCATGTTCCTTCAATTTCCTAGATTCATAGGCTATAACATGGTTATGTTGCATTAACACTCCACCTAATATCTCTAGAAAATAATTTGTGCACACTGCATATTTTTTATTGGGATCAACAATCTTAGGTATAGGAACTACAATTAGCAAATATTTCACAAAAAATTGTTGATACTTCTAAATCCATATGAATTCAACTCTTTTTTTCTACAAGGATGTCATAAGGTAGACTAGCTTATAAAATCCTTCAATGAACTTTCTATAATAACCAATAATTCCCACAGTTACATCCTTAGGAACATACTAATTAAGAATTAAATTGGCCTTTTCAGGATCTACCACAATTCCCTCTTTCGATATTACATGCCCCAAATATTGAACCTGACCTTGATAAAACTCACATCTATTAAAATTTATATTGAATCTGACTTTGATAAAACTCGCATCTATTAAAATTTGTATGTAAACGATACTCTTTGAGTGTTTACAACATTATTTTGAAGTGATGTTCATGCACTTCTGGTGTCTTGGAATAAACAAAAATGTCATCAATGAAGATCAACACAAATTTATCTAAATATTAGTTGAAAACACTATTCATTAGGCACATAAAAGTGGTTGGAGAATTTATTCATCAAAGAAAGCACAACAAACTCATAATGGTCATATTTGGTTATGGAAACTATCCTAAAGGAAGCACCAAAAAACTCATAATGTCCGAGTATTTTTTAGTCAAATAAGAAGCACAACAAATATTTATTTATTTTATTATATTTTATGTGATAGAAACTTTTCTATATTAATTTTTTTATTTAGTACTAAAATTTAATGTTAATTAAAGTTAATTTCTTTTAATTACATGTCACAATTAATTTCTTTTATAAAATGATAAAATAACTACCAGTAAAATATGTTTCTAAAGTATATAGGATCAATACCACAATATGGGGGGGGTTACTAGTAAATATGTGGGGCTTAGGGGGATTTGAACCTTCAATCTATGTGGGGTTAAGAGGGGATTTAAATCTTGAATCTCTCTCTTGTGAAAGTTTTTGTTATCTAAAAACACTATGCATATGAGCCAATAAAACACGTGATAAAGCTTACGGATGCCCAATGACAAAGGAAGAATCGACAGGACCTGATGCAAACCAGCATGAGGAAGCAAGCAAGGACGAACGGTCAAGGTTTATGCCCCATTGTTCTTTTCTGGACATATTTGACATATTTGACATGTTTACTATTTTAACAAGAATACATGATTTAGACTTTTCTAGAGAATTAAAAGGTTAGTTTCCCTATCATGAGAAACCCCTTCTTTTTCTATTTTAGAGACACTTGTGAGTAGAAATAAGATAAATTCTTGAACTCAGATCATGAAATGTAACATATTTTGCTAATTAATAAAATTTAAAATAACTTAAAAAAACAAATATTATTTCATTCAACGTAAATAATTTATTCAAACTTTTAGATCATGATTAATTCTATTTTTTATAAGAAATATAAATATTATATATTTATTTTAGATCATGATTAATTTTAATTTTTACATATTTATGTTATCTAAAAATAAAATAAAATAAATAAAATAAACATAAAACATATCTTATTCTTAAAAAAATCACACATATAAACTATCAAATAACTTTAAAATTATACTTTCAATTCCTTCATTTAAATTGTATCTATTTAACAAATGGTTTAGTTAAGGTTCTGAAATTTGACATTTTAATTTGCATGTACTTAATAAAATGTTTAGATAAGTTGAAGAAATCTAATAATTTATTTCACTATTTAAGATTTAATTGTTTAATTTTATTTAATGCAAAAAAACATATCATAACTTACAGTAACATACTAACAGTAAAATAACTTAATTATCAAATTAAAAATGAGATAACCATAACTAACCACATACAACTACAACAACTCATTTCATTATCTAACTTTGTAAAATAACTTTCACAAAAGAGTTTTTAACTGTGTATCAGTTTTTCGAGAACTAAAAAGAAATTATCTACTCAGTTTTCACTCGATTTCTAAGAATCTTTGTAAGCAATCTGTTGTCGAATAGCCTGTATTGCTTGTTCATTGCCAAACTGGCCTTGTCTGCAACCCACTCATATTGCCTCTTCATTTCGACCCTTACTCTCTCTGAAATTTGCAAGTACAGCATCTTCATTTCCTGTCTTGCAGTCTGTCGAACCTGATCAAACTTTTCTAAAATCTGAATGTAGCGCTTCGTGATTACCAGTTTTGCATTGTCTCGAACCCCATCAATCTTGCCTGATATCTGGGTGTACCACTTCTTGATTTCCAGTGTTGCATTGTTTAACCGCTGATCAATCTCGTCCTCGTATCGGTCGTAAAGTTTGGGCACTGTAAAAGCAGCCACAGAACCTGACCAAAAAAACCATCATAATAAATTACCTGGAAAATATAGTTTTATTTAAAATATTTATAATCTAATTACAAAATATTTCCAAACTCTACCAACTAAATAAATAATCATAAAATATTAAACAAATATTTATTATTAATTTATTTTCAACTAAGATAAATAACTGCCTCTACTCACAGGAATAAAGCAGTGTAAGAAAATTGCACCAACTACTAATCACTGACACAACCAATATGCATGCAACAACCTGCATGGACAATTCAATTCAAGGATTAATGTTTTTGTGAAATAAAATTAAAATGTTTGTAAATTTAGATTTAGAGAATATTCTAGAATCAATAACATTTAAATCATATAATAATTTCTCATTAACTTAAATACTATTCATAAAATTTGATAGATATATATATTACCGAGAAAAATCTCTTTAAATATCTAATAGATGAAACACCGTATATGAAGTCTGAAAAACGATTGGCTTCGGCTCTGATAACAGAGGCAGCATTGAAAATTGCTTCCTCAGGAACATTAATCCTCGGAATAGGCGGTGAGGGAAATCTGTAATGTAAACAAAAGGATTAGAAATAAGTGCCAGAGACAAGAACATAAAATGGCCACTATAAGAGAAGGGTTCAGAATGATGACCCGCTGATGGATTTAGCTGCATCGTTGTAGATAAACACAGCTACCATGTAAACAAGAATAACATGGCAACTGACAGTGACGAAATGATACTCAAACCATTCGAACAACACCCATATCACTGTGCCAAGACTGAGGAATATGGCTGATTTCTTCTTCTTTTTCCACATTAACAAATCCACAACTGCACATTCAATAATTTGTACCAGTTAGAATTATATATTTTTAATTTATTATAAAATTTAGCATTATAAATATATATAAGATTTTTAAAATATTTCAAAATCTGATAAAATACCATTTAGCATGAATGTTTTTTAATTGAAAACATACCTTTTCCTTCGCCCAAAAGTCTCTGCACCCTCTTTTCTCTCCCAAACTGTCTAAAGGATTCGGAGAAATTGATATTGGAGGCGAATTGTTCCTCTGATTCAGAGTCAGTTATTTCGGAGGTCATGTCCTCCTCTGAGTGAGAGGAGGAATCGGAAATATAGTCCTCTGTATGACTAGAGGAGTCAGCCATGTCTTTCTGAATAGAGTGAAATTTGGTTGAATAGTATCGAAATTCCCTTCGATCAGTTAGAAGAGAAGCTGGAATCCATTCTGAAATTCAATTTCCAAGGGAGAATCGACGATATTCATAATGTGGGAGAGGTCACGTCCCTTAAATTATAACGCTTATTGTGTTCGCCATGCTTAATTTTAGTCAATTTTTCTTAATTTATAGCTGTCGCAGCCATGCAAGGTAAACTAATGATTAAAGCCAGCGAGAAGTTTATAATAAGTTAAATTATATATATGTATTAATTTTTTTTTAAATTTATGGTTTTTTTCACTTTAATTATATATATAGATGTATTTATTTTAAAAAACAGTTTTAGAGTAACCATATAAATTATAAATTGACTCATAAATAATAATATAATTAATTCATGAATTAAACCAAAAAAAATCTAAAAAATTAATTAAATTATAGCTTTAATTTATGTTATTAATATTAATATTATTTTTTTACAAAGAATTAATATATAAACTAAATATATATACATTTGAAAAAATATGTAATAGAATTTTTACAAAGAATATAAACTAAACATATATGCATTTGAAAAAATATGTAACAAAATTCTTAGGTACGTAGTTTCACTCTCACTTTATAAGAGAAATTTACTCTAATAAGTTTAAATATATTTTCTTATAATTATTTGAATTTTTCTTAATCTTTTTTTTTTTTTATGTTAATGGTTCTTTCCCACTTTAATGGCACAGAGATTCACTCTCACTTACCATGACCTCTATTTTAAACCTGAGAATGCTATAATAAGTTAAAATATATTTTCTTATAATTACCTAAATTTTTCTTAATCTTATGTTTTTTATATTAATGGTTCTTTCCCACTTTAATGACAGAGAGATTCACTCTCACTTTATCAGGACCTCTATTTTAAACCTGACAATGCTACAATAAGTTAAAATATAGTTTCTTATAATTACATGAATTTTTCTTAATTTTTTTTTTTTTTTAATGGTTCTTTCCCACTTTAATGACAGAAAGATTCACTCTCACTTTACAAGGACCTTTATTTTAAACCTGACAATGCTATAATAAGTTAAAATATAATTTTTCTTAATCTCTTTTTCTTTTTTTTCTTTTTTTATTTTTTATATTTTATATTTTTTAATATTAATGGTTCTTTCCCACTTTAATGACAGAGAGATTCATTCTCACTTTAGGAGGACCTCTATTTTAAACTTCACAATGCTAATAACAAGTTAAAATATATTTTCTTATAATTACCTAAATTTTTCTTAATCTTTTTTATTTTATTTTTAATATTAATGGTTCTTTCCCACTTTAATGACAAACATATGTGTTTATTTTGCAATAATACTTAAACAATTTTAATATAATTAAATGAAAAATGATAAACATCCATATATTAATTAAAAATATCATAAAATTAACTAAATTATAACTACTTTATTATTATTATTATTATAAAAATCAAACATATATACATTAAAAAAAAAACACTTAACAAAATTCTTAATCATGGAGCTTCACTCTCACTTTACCATGTAGTTTCGCCTTCATTTTAAGGTGGAGATTCTTAATATGTAAATGAGTTTTGTTACAATGCCATGGCATATAAAATCATAACTCATTTCATATGACCCTTGTTTTTTTTTTTTTTGTAAAAGTTAAGCAGATTTATATTAATTTTTTGGATAAAAAATACATTGTTTCGCAGGAGTCAATGTGACCTCCTGGAGTTGGCTTTTCAGCATTTCCTTGGCATAGCATTCAAGAAATGTGTTGGCTGTAGATGTATGGCTTTGGCCAATAGAATCTCTCCTGGAAAAATTTAGGTGATCTGGCGTGCAGAGATAGTCGAGTCAACATTGAGATGGGCCTTTTGCGCTGCCTGAAGTGTATGAGCGAATAGTTCTTCAATGCGGCTTGAGTGTGCAGAGACAGGTGTGCAGGGATGTGGCGTAGACAGAGATTGCTTGAGCCTATTGGCAAAGTTCTCCCCTTGTCGTGTCCTTCTTGTGTTCGATCCTGTAAAGGCTGAGTTTGACATACCCTTCCTATGGCGGAAACCATCGAGTGCCTTGTGGCTGAGGCCTATGTTTGCAGATCCGACTGCTGGATTTTTTTGCAGTTTGCTTTTAGTTCTCCTTCTGCCAAATCTTGCCAAAGGCTATGATACTCTGCCAGCTTGGAATCAATCCCTACATTTGCTAAGGCATCGACCATCTTATTTGCTTTTCTGCGAACTGCTTGGAATGTGATCCCTTGCATGTTGCAGAGTTGGCCTTGGAGGTCCTTTAGTATTGCCGATAGTCTCCAGCTTGGGGTCACTTTGTGCACCTGCGCGCCCATCTGGAGTTTCCTTATTAGACTTATTATGATCTCTGAGTCGCCTTCCACTATCAGAGGTAGAAGTCTGTAGCGGCCAGCCAGAGTGAGGCCCTGGATGAGAGCTATTAGTTCTGCAGCGTTGTTGGTGTTCACTCCGATATTGCCATGATAGATGAGATGAATTGTGACTATGTGATCTCTTACTGCTCCCCCATAGCCAGCCATTCCCGGGTTTTGTTTTGATGCCCCGTCGAAGTTGAGTTTGAATGTGTTAAAAGGGGGCAGAGTCCATTTGTCCTGCGTTGTTCCTGTTGAGGCCCGGTTATTTCCAACAAGGTTGGTTGTGGTTTGAAGATTCAAGATCTGTATAATTCTTGCATCATTCGGTGATGTGCTGCCCTCTATCTGCAATATGCCCATGGCATGACCGTCTCTGTGATAAGCTGTCGCACTTTCCCTGTCAACACATTTACTGCCATTGTTGAGTTTTTGAATATTCGTGTGTTTCGCTCTTTCCAGAGGATCCAAGCTATTGCTCTCGGCATTAGATTCCAGGCGCTGTTGACTAAGGGATTGGAGGATATGGAAGATCTCCACTTGCTGAGTGAGAGTTGGATGGAGTTTCTGTCTCTGTCAGATTGTTTGAAGACCATGGTCATGTCATTCCACAAAGAGCAAGCCACGGGACAGGTGTTGAGTATGTGATTGAGAGTTTTCGGACCATTCTCGCAGAGCATACATCGTGAAGGGCCTATGAAGCCTCGTTTTTGAAGATTGTCCCATGTGAGTGCCTTGTTATGCATGACCAGCGAGGAGAAAAGTGTGATTTTTGGCCATGTTCCTCTGTTCCAAAGGGTTTGCCATTTGTGGTCTGGTTGTAGATCCAAGGAGGCAGCCAAGATCTGATATGCTCCTTTGAGGTTGAACGTTCCTTTGGGGTTTCTGCCCCATCTCAGGATGTCCTCTTTGTTGGATTTTAGGATTCTTCTTTTGTTCAGGTCTTGTAGAAGATGATCTACATTCATTGGGCCTGCTTGGGTTTTCCATTGTTCTTTGGATAACCATTTTTGCCATGTGGTTGTCTCACTCGCAGGTTGCTAGTAGTCTGCTACCGTGACCTTTCCTTCCTCCTGCATAGCTCTTTTAAGAGTGTTCCAGTCTGGGTGTTCTAAGGGTGGAAGCTGCTGCCAGGCATCTTCCCAGAATAGGGCAGTGTTGCCTTGGTGCACTTCCCAGAAGCTATGCTGTTGAACAGTATGTCTATTTTCCCAGGCTTTGTTCCAGATGGGGGATCCTTGAGTGGTGCCTGTAAGCCTGATGAGGTCCTTGTCCCTGATTTGGGTTGTATACTTCGCTTTCCACAAGGTGCCCCAAAGGGAGTTAGGATTTTCTACCCATATCCACCATATTTTTGCTACTACGGCCTTGCTTAATATCTCGGGGTCTCTGAGGCCCAAACCTCCC
The DNA here is from genome assembly GCA_034641835.2 of Pinus albicaulis. NCBI lineage: Eukaryota > Viridiplantae > Streptophyta > Pinopsida > Pinales > Pinaceae > Pinus > Pinus albicaulis. The sequence goes on along the minus strand of CM076579.1, from coordinate 1,174,485,890 downwards.
TCCATTTTTGGTTTACAGATGTCTGTCCATTTGAGGAGGGCCCATTTGCATTGCTTAGAGGCTCCATTCCAAAGGAAGGATCGCTGAATGCTTCGAATGGATTTGTAAACCGCTTTAGGGGCTGCAAGTGCTGAAAACATGTATGCTGGCATGGTTTGAAGGACGAACTTCACCAATATCAGTCTGCTGGCCATGTTTAAGGCCCGGTGGGTCCAGCTGCTTAGCCTGGCTCTCATTTTGTTGAGGAGGGCTTCCCAGTTGGCAGATTTGTAGGCATATTCCGAGAGTGGTATACCAAGGTATTTGGTTGGAAGGGAGTTCTTTTGAATATTCAGAACTTTGCTAAGATTTCTCTACACAGGAATGGATGTGTTGAAGAAAAATAGTTTGGATTTGGTGAGATTAATTTCCATACCTGAGGCCTCCGAGAAAGTCTTTAACACTTTGCTGATGGTTCGAGCTTCCTGCACTGTGGGGGCGCCCATGAGCATTGTATCATCTACAAATTGCTGATGCGTTACTGTGGGTCCTTGGTGTGCCGGTTTGATGCCTTTGAGTTGATTCTGCTATTTTGCCTTGGCTAAAGATCTTCCCAGACCTTCTGCCATAATGACGAAGAGGAAAGGAGACAGGGGATCTCCTTGCCTTATACCTCTGGACGGAGTGAAAGGTTGAAGGGGTCCTCCATTCAGCAGGATTGAAAAGAAAGCACCTGAGACCAGTTCCATTATCCAATTTGTCCATTGCTGACTAAATCCAAAAGCCTGGAGGATTTCTCTCATATAGTGCCAGCTGATTTTATCAAAGGCCTTTGAAAGGTCAAGCTGGATGAGCATGCCTGGAGTCCTTTTTGTTTTGAGAGAATGCAACACTTCCTGGGTGAGGATTATGCTGTCAATGATCTGCCTACCTTCGACATAGCCAGTTTTCTCCTGAGAAATGATTGAGGGGAGGATGGATTTAAGTCTGCTTGCCATCAGTTTGGAAAGGATTTTGTAAAGGAAATTACAAAGGGCTATGGGGCGAAACTTGTCGGGGGAGTCAGCCTGGTCTGATTTGGGAATTAAGGTGAGGAATGTGGCATTGATGGCAGGTAACACTTTCTTGGTTCTGTGAAATTTCATGACTAGGATGAGAAGGTCAACTTTAATAATGATCAGCAAGCTTTAAAAAATTCAATTGTAAATCCGTCTGGTCCGAGAGCCTTGTTCGTGGCCATGGTGAAGATTGTTTCTTCAATCTCCTGCTCAGTAAATTCTCTTAGAAGGAGGGATTTTTTCTCCTCTGTAACTAATCTGGGAATGGCAGCAATAATTTCATTGATGGCTTAGGTTCTATCTTGGATGGGATCGCTGAGAAGAGAGGTGAAATAAGAGTTGAGTTCAGATCCTATATGCTCCCTTGAATAGACTTGATCACACGCTGAGGGAAGATATGTTGTCTAGGTCGGGTGCTGGCCATTGACTGTGGCACAAGCCAGCAAGTTCTCCTTCAGTGAACCATTCACCTCGACTGCCGCCACGTAGGCTCTTCCGTTTTAATCGGTCTTCCAGTACAAAACTATATTAAAAAACACCTTTTGGCATGAGATAGAATTCGGGAGGATTTTTTAATTTCTCGGCCGAGAAAAAAAGTCAACTAAATTTCTCGGCCGAGAGTTTTCAAAACTCTCGTCCGAGAGATTTTAAATATTTCGTATTTTCTCGGGCGAGAGTTTTGAAAACTCTCGGCCGAGAGTTGTGTCACAAAACTCTTGGCCGCAAACTCTCGGCCGAGAGTTAGAAAAACTCTTGGCCGAGAGTTTGCGCAATAAAACTCTCGGCCGAGAGTTTTATTGCGCAAACTCTCGGCCGCAAACTCTCGGCCGAGAGTTTTTAAAACTTTTGCCCGGGAGTTTTCCCGCGCATAAATTGGTTTAAAACTCTCGGCCGAGAGTTTTAAAAATTTCTCGGCCGAGAGTTTTTCTCGGCCGAGAGTTTCTGGTCAACAAAAAACTCAAAAAACTCTGCAGTTTTGAGAAACCTGCAAATTTGGAGGGATAGAACACCTACAAAAACAAAATGTTATATGTCGGACCAAGTACCATTAGATTCGTCTCTAAATCTAGTTTTTGATGATGTGAGATTTATGGAGTTTCGTTAAAAAATTCAATTTTTTATTAATTTTTTACTAAACTATGTCACTATGGAATTTCATTGTTCGAAAAATTGCACTGAATGAAAATTCAATAATTTTCAAACGAGGACACCAAAAAATTTAAAAAAATCATAGTGCACTTCCTCTCCCTATCTACTTCAAAAGGGTACTCTCATTTTTCTTATTGACGATCACATTGAAAAGAAAATCAAAGGATAATAAAATGTACTGAAACATCACTATTTTTTTGTCTTCATCCATTTCAAAAAATAATAAAAAATAGTGATTTGATCCGAAAATTACCAAAAAATAGTCTGTGCACTAGTGCAATATATGCAGATTATGATGCTATGGTTTTTTTCCAAAAAATGAATAACCTTCCCTAAAAAAGTAAAGGATAATAAAGTGACTATTTATGTTTGCCTGAAAATTTCAAGTATATGCAGTTAGTAAACAACAAATTTACCCCTCTATATGTCAATATTTTTTTTTTTTTTAAATATCGGTATGGAGGTAAGACAATTCTCTACAATTCTTGTTTTTATGTCAAAGAATAATTTGCGATAAAAATATGAGTTTAGTGGAGTTGAAGTTGAAAAACATAGAAAATTACAATTTTCAACGTCAAAACAGGGCAAAAAGTGTTTCCTTAAAGCTTGGATACCCCCATTTCCTTTGCAGATTCGATTCTTGAGCTTTTCTTTCATCATTGGGTCCTTCTTTGATCAATGTTTGCTGGAGGTGCTCCATTTTTTCCTCGAGTTATTTTTTGGCTTGAAAAATGTCACCAAAGGTGCTTTTGTTCCATCGTTTGAGGTTAGTTTTTATTGTCTTGAGCTTCTGTTGGAATATGTACATGACATTGTCGCTCCTTATGGTGGCTTGAGTCCACCAGCTTTGTATGTTTTGCATGAACGTTGGGTGCTCTGTCCAGAAGGCTTCGAATCTGAATGGTGTGTTGTGGGGCTTATCCAAATTGGTGAAGTGGATCTGCACTGGCCAGTGATCAGATCCTCCTATAGGTAGAATACTGGCCTCCATGTCGATATTTTGCAGCAGAATGGATTCTGACATGAGGAACCGATCGAGCCTTGATGCTATCTGCCTGTTTCCTCCCTGCTTATTATTCCAGGTATGCAGACCATTGACTGTGGGGATGTCAATGAGTTTGGATTCAGCAATAAAGGTGTTGAATGCTTCTGAGTCCTTATCCAATCTTCGTAAGCCTCCATTTTTTCCACTAGATTGGTGATCATATTGTATTCTCCACCTAAAATCCAATGAGTTGCCCCATGGTGTTGTCTGACTTCGTCCAGGTCTAGCAGCATCTTCAGCTTTTCCTGGATTCGTTGGGGTCCATCCACATTGGTGATGCAGATCGATTGACCTGATTCTGGCATGTTGAGAATGACCGATAACGAGTTCTGGGTGGATAGAGCATTTTGCAAGATGAATTTTCTTTTGTTCCAGAATGTTAGTAACCCTCCTGCTTGCCCGATGGCATCTATGCTTATGCATTGATGACTATTGGAAACGAGTTTTTTGAGCGTTTTTTCACCCTTGGGAGAGCATTTGGATTCTTGCAGAAGGACGGTGTCTGGGCGCTGCGAGAATAAGTGATTTTTTAGGATCCTTCTTTTGGTGGTGCCGTTGAGTCCCCGGATGTTCCAGGTTGTGATTTTCATTGAGCTATCTTTGGAGCAGATAGGACCAAGGCCCTGATTTTTCCTTCATTGATTAGGCATCTGCCTAGCTCTTGCATTTACTGTCTTGTGGATTTGCGCCCCCTTTTTTTTCCTGGTCCTTGTGGCTTGTATTGATCCAGATCCAGGTTGGCTTGAATGCCTATTTGGTTGATATTTCCCCATTTCCGTTTGGCTGCATTCTGGTTGATGTATTCTAGCTGCAAGTATGCCATTTCTATATTCTCCAAGTGTTCTTGGGGAATGGCATCAACCCCCAGTTTCGACCATTGCTCAATGACCTTTTGGAGATCTAAATCTCCAAGGATCTCCTCCAGAGGATTGCTTGAAGTGGTTGTGGAGGGATGTTTTGGTTGCATCTTTGTGCATTGAGGGGTTTGCATTGAGGTGTGGCTAGTAATATTCTGGATGGGAGCAGATTCCGGTTTGTGTTGCGGTGCCTGGGCATGGATTGAATCAGAGGTTGTGCTTGGAGCGTTGGTTGTACCCAAGGGTTGACTTAATAATGTTGGATCATGATCAGTGGGGGCCTGTGAGACTTTGGGGTGCTCCGATGAGTCAATATTACTCAGAACTTCAAAGCCGTTTTGCTGGGTAGAGGCATTATTAGTGGGGGTAGTATTGGTGGGGGGTTTCAGAGGTTTTTTGCCCTTCTTCCCTTTGTTCTTTCTTGAGACGTAGGTGAAACCAAGTGTTGGAGTAGCCGCTTGCTCCTGTTGGGCCTGAGGCTGTGGTTGATTAGCAGGGTAGCTATGAATTATATGTCCATGTTGTCGGCATGTTCGGCATCTAAATGGGATATTTTCGTAATCAATGGTTTTCTTCCATTGCACTCCTTTATGGATCAGCTCCATATGGCCTGGGAGGGGTCCTGAAATTTCCAGGTAAACACAGATTCGGGCATAGGCTGTGTACTTACCTTGTGATGTGAGATCTGAAGCTTTGATGAAGACTCCCAACTGGTTTCCTATGGCCTCCAAGATGCGCTTGTTCCAGTAATCCACAGGCAGAGAGTGCAGGCGAATCCATACTAGAACTTTCTTGAAATCTTCCTGCTCTGGAGCGAAGTTTGGCCTCCAGTACATGATGTATAATCCTGCAGAGTTGCAGAAGTATGGGCCGCCTTCGAAGATGCGATCTCTGTCGTCCTTGTGAGCAAAGATTACGGTGAAAAAGCTTCTCGATCCCAGCTGAAGATCGTAGTCCCCTTTGGGTTTCCATTTCTGGTTTATCCACCAGCATAGAGCCTTATCATTAAGTCGAACCCCCATGAATCTGCATATCAGGGCATGCTTGCTCATGTGGTCTTTGTATTCATCGATCCATGGATCTTCAATGATTAGTCTTGGTATTTTCTCTGAGATGGGCTTGCATGGGGACGGATCTTGTGCGCTGTGTTGAGTTGGAGTGTGCCCCGCAGATGCAGATCCTTTTGGCGCCGATTCATTGTTGTTTCCCTCATATCTGGAGCTGGATGGGATATTGGAGGTATCCGAAGGAATGCTGCCGAAAATGAAAGGCCTGAAGGTAGGGGGGGTCGAACCCCCCCTTGAGGTGTTCATGAGGCGAATCAGGTGAGAGTGCCTCTGATGGATCAGTCTTTCACTACACGGATTGGCTGGCAGGGCTGCAGAGTCGAGGTCAGGGTTCTGTAGAGTTTCAACCCAATCTCCACTCCTCAGAAGCCCGTGCGTTCCAATCAAAAATTACTTCATATGACCCTTGTTGATATGATGCTTTTTTTTTTTAATTAATCAATTCAATTAAAAATATAAAAACGAAATAACTCATTTTGAGATAAATCTTTATAACCATTATTATGTGAATACTATTAAAAATATTCTAGAATGTTCTGTTAAATTTCTACCATTTACATAATAATTATTGGCATGGTAATTATCATCTAAAAAGTAGTTTTTTTTTTGTTTTTTTTGTTTTTTTTTAAACAATTGAATATTTACATTACCACAAGCCCAAAAGCTTCAAATTGCAAACACAGAACCCCATAGAAACCTCATTACATAGATCTAAGAAATCCCAGAAAAAAATGTTCATCCCAACATAGAATCCATTAATACCAAGCCTCTATATCAATCTTGTAATATCCCTTCCACGCTGGTAACATATTTTAATTATTGTATTAATTACAATGTTTCACATTTGATTAAATGTTTGGCCACCAAGAACTTCTTGTGAATTAGTTTCAAACCAAGAAATTGCAACTGATAACCAAGCTATGTATTGGGAAGGCGATATTTGTTCCACTTGGCATTCATCCACAGAATATTACTAGATACGAGTAGATTGCTAAGTACTAGAGTTTGGGAGTAAGCTAACCATTCAACAGAATTCCCTTTGGGTTTTTCACCCTCGACGACCGAAGAGGCCTTTCTGGCGAACGCGGGTCCCACGACCTCCTCCCCGTCCCCGTCCCACGACGTTAACATTTGAAGGTTGTCGTTACAGTTTTTAGTTGCCTTTCCTTTTTCCCCTCACCTACACATAGGGGCAACCATGAATGCACGAATTTACCATGTTCTTTCGAATTTCCCCTTGTTATAAATCCCTGAGCCGGATGAACAAGGACCTGCAAACCTTTCGATGAGAAGACACTCGCCCAAGTGCCATGAACTATCTTGCAATCAATCGAGCTTACTCCCTTATAAATTTCTTGTAATCGAGAAAGCAGGTCCTCCCCTGTTACTCACTCAACGGAATGAAAGCCCTCACTGGACAAAAATGGAGTTAATCACTCGAAGGAAAACCAGTCTGTTTTTTCTTAAGTGAATGTCTATCTTTTTAAGTGATAATATTTGTGTTTTTTTTAAGTGAGAATTATCAATTAACATTACAATCTCAAACCCATTTAATTTTTTGACTACAATTAGAGAAAAATTTTGCAACCCAATTTATTTAGACCATTTTATAAGTGAGCATGGGTTAACTTGTTGGACAACCATTGTGCCAACTTGCTGGTCAACCGTTGCAACAACTCACTAGTTAACTATTGCAACAACTCATTAGGTCAGAAAAATGGTAAAGCAAGTCAAATGGGAGTCAATAATTTCCCTTCAAGTGAAAAACCCTAAAGAAAATCTCATCTTCTCTAGGTCAGATTTATATTGGTCTCTTGTATAAGGAAAACACATGGATTCCTTTGATCGGATTGAAAAAATCCCTTCAAATAGAATTGGAGACTTTATTAGAGGAGAGGAAATGAACCCAGATGCTTCATGTTCTTTCACCCGAGGTCAAAATAAATGCCCAGGCTCAAGGCCTACTGCTTCCTTGCTATATGAAGTGTAAATTTTTTTATAGATCCATTGTATAGATGTTGGTATTAATAGTGCTCCATAAGTTTTCATGGATTCATATGTATTGAGTTTTCAATATTTTTTATGCAGCTATTCTTGTTCATATGGCCCTGATGACAGAAGGGGACAAGATGAAATGAAGCGAAGATACTCATTTGTGAAAAAGAGGGGATGGCAATGTCATTTCATTGTAAAAATTATGGTTCAAATCTATGAGATTGTGATAATAACATATAACATCTATGAGCATGTAGATAGCCAAGGATGGCCTTGTCATGGAAAACATAACACCTCAGGTCATGCTAGGGTGTTGCATCCATCAAAGTTACCAAGGGACATGGTTTCCTATGTAGAGAGTTTTTTCTTCTTAGAAGTGCCAATCGAATCGGTTTGCAAAATGCATGTTAAAAAGTATATTGATGTGGATGTTGCAGTTCGAGATAGGGATTTATTTTTGTGTATGAAAAATGTTGTTAACATATATAATCGTCTAATGAAAGTGATGCAGGAGCATTATGGTAGAGCCAACAATGTGACAAAGTTGGTCACATGTTGTGGTTTGGAAAGAGGGTATAACATACATCACATTTCACTAATAATAAAAAATTATCAACACTTATCATACTCAACATTTACCTTATTATTATCATTGCAAATTCATTGTACATTGCTCAACCTATACTTTAATATTAGCATTGCTATCATATTTATAATATGCAACATTTAATTTAGTGTTATTATCGCATACACATTTACATTATCCATACTTTACCTTAAGGTCATCATAACAAATCTTTTGTGTTCGAACTCCTATGTACTCGTGCCTTTAATTATTACACTATATTTTAATGTGTTCTCGGTTAAAGGACTGTAAGTCCTGAGGTAGAAACTTGACATTATATTTAACTGGGTATGACCCTAGGTATGACCCTTGGCATACGGTTCAACTGTGAATTTGTATAATTGTTTGGTACGTGAGATATATATCATGTTGTGACAATACCATTACATAGATGAGCGATATTATGTTAAACTAGATTTCATTTACGTTATAGCCCATTGATTGAAAATTGTACTTACTTTGAGTCATCTGATCACCATGGTTTGAATCAATGATGGATCCCTATCTGTGCAACTTTTTAGGGTATAGTATACCCCTAACCCTAACCACTTTTCTTCATTTGTTTGCTGCCTCCACCACGTTGCTCTACAACTCTGTCTCGGCTCTGTCTCGTACTCTGCCTCGGCCTCATCGGGTAGCTCCACTACGACACAGTTCGGCCTTTCTTGGCTTCATGGAGGACAGGTACTCTAATTTTCTTTTTAGTCTCATCTTTTATTCTTGGCGAGGTTTGTTATTGGGTTTTCATGGTTTTCATTTTTATAGTTTTTATTTTCTGTGGCTGGCTAGAGGCCCGCTCTCTCCATAGCTCAGTTTACAACTTATGAGCTTACCCTAAGGCGTTTCCTTCTCTTCCCTGCAAGGTCTGAGCATCTTCTTGCATAAAGACCACTTTGACTCTTATTGGGATCCTTCATAAAGCTTCCAGGTGATTTGAGAAGGGTTATAGGCTATTTGGTGATTTTTTTCCTACTTCTGCTATTTTGTTCCATTTCAAGGTTGCGGGATTTGACCCCCTCTTCTGTGGCTTTTCCCTCAGGATTCACTCTCAACCTTGCAGAAGTGCCACACACAGGTAAAGGTATAGTTCAATTTCCTTAATTTCTTTTTCTCTCGTTGATGCATTGCTTTGTTAGAAAATTCGTTAGGTTATACAATGAAATGATTTGTTTACCTTGTTTGTTCTGTGTAGGTACCTTCCCTGCCTCGGTGTTGAGAGAATTTACCTTCTAGAGTGCTCCATGCATCGAGTTTCTTTGACACGCATTATTTTTCCCCTCTATAGGTATTCCTTCGTTGCTGTAAGATTCAGTTAGGTTCTCTGTCTTAGAGAATTCTACCCCAGCCTCAAGGGCTTTCACTGCAACATGAGTTCGGGTTTAATTTTCATGGATACTTGTCACCGTGTTATATTCGGCTTGCAAGTTAGTTGTTTTACCTCCTTGGGTCTACATTAAATTTTCTATAACACAATTTGAATGACAATATTATATCCTACTTTTACTCTGTAATGACGATTTTGGAGATAAGGATATTTCCTTGAAGTTTCGGTACTTGTTTATATATATATATATATATATTTAATTCAGTTACAGGAAGTTACCATACTTCATGCTTTAATATCCATTTTTTTGTTATCGATTGTTTAGCAATATATTTACAAATATATCCTTTGTTTCGATTTGTTCTCTTGGGCATACTTATGGAGTAGAAAATAATATCTTTCCAGTTTCCTGTTGACATACATACTATGTATCTCCATATTCTTTTGATGCCTTTTATTTACAGTCATAACAAGTTAACTTATTTACTGATTATATCTTTACTGAACATGTTTATTCTCTGTTATTTTTAATACACACTTTAGCTTATTTATTGTTTCTGCTTTTACTGGCCATAGCCATTTTTACATTGTTTTTAGGTTATGGGCACTGCGTTTACTTTCCTGTTTATTTTTAGATGAACGTCCAGACCATCTTGTCCGTGAATATCATAGGTACAGTTAATGATCAACTCGGGGTTTGGAGCTTCGGTTCTAATACCTTGAGTTAACAGTTTCTTGGTTCTTTGTAAATACTAAATAAACCATAACCTGCAGACATTGTTCTAAAAATTCTAGGGTTTATCTATTTCCCTTGGTTATATTAAGGAGTACACAGATAAGAATACACATAAAATTTCATCTATCTATCATTCCAAGTAAAGTAATCCCTTTTTAATATGTACAGGAAAAATAACTGAAACAAGAAATAATATTAACTAGCCAGTTAATCTTGAACTTAATTTTCCAGCAAGTAGTTCACTTATCTGTTTTTCCAGACCTTGCTACTGATGTCCTCCCAACCATGAGAGAGGAAATTACATCCTCTTCTCCCCCCGTGCTCCACACCTGAGTAAGAAGGTTGACAGAGGTTCTGGAAGAGACCTCGGGACCCCAAGTCCAGTCTCCTATTCTAGGAATTTTCAGGATTACTGAGTGTTTCCACTGGCCACCACCAACTTAGGAAATATTCACTCTTTCCTTTCCTCTCCTTAGCCACGAGAAAAAACCCCTCTTCCTCACTGGGACATACCTTTATCCTCAAAGGAAGAGGTAACTGTCTGAACTGTTTTCCGTTCAACCACTTCTCAGTTCTTGGAATAATTTTACCATCAGTGTTTTTTTTTTATACTTTTCATGGAACCATTTCCATAACTAAATTTCCTTTTTAATCAAAACAAAAATTAATTCCCGTTTATCAAAATAATTTTCTCAAAAACATAAATGTCTTAATTTCTTAATGATAAAAATAACATAACAATTCATTGGCACTTAAGCCAACTGTCACAAATTCCCCCTGGAAGTAAACATTTTCCTTGATGTTTCACTCCAGCTCAGCAAACAGTTTTGGGTATGCCTCCCGAACAAATCCTTCATCTTCCCAAGTAGCCTCATCCTATTTGAAGTGCTTCCACTGCATTTTAACCTGGGTGATGGCGCGCCTCTAGAGCATGATTTCTCTCTGATCAAGTATATGCTGAGGTTCGACCAGAAATTCACCATTCGGCTTGACCCGCAGTCAACAAAATTCAGAGTTAATTTCTCATAAAATTTAGTAATTCAAGATAGGATTTTTAATCTTATCCTACCTAAATGCTTTTCCAGTGAATTACATGCTTTGGATCATGTACACATCGCTTTAGTAAGGATACATGGAACACATTGTGCACCTGAATATGGTTGGGTGAGGCCAATCGGTATGCCACCGGTCCCACTCTTTCCAATATCTGGAAAGGTCCATAGAACTGAGGAGTCAACTTGGCACAGGAGGCCCACCTTAGTGTGCTCTTCTTTGGTTTAATCCTTACATACACATGATCGCCGACATGAAACTCGCGATAAGTCCTTTTCTTATCTGCATATACCTTCTGTTGATCTTGAGGTGCCTTAAAAAATTTTCTGATCTTTCTTACTTCCGATTCCATTTCACCAAACATTTCCAGCCCAAGCATCAACTTGGTTTCGGGGCTACTCCAATTGATAGGTGTATGACATTGTTTTCCATACAAAGCTTCAAAAGGACTCATCTTCAGAGGTTCTTGATAGCCATTGTTGTAAGAAAACTCGTCCAAGTGTAGTTACTCTTCCCATCTTGTTGGATGCTGCATCACGTACATGCGCAGCATATCCTCCAGAATTTGATTCACCCGCTCAGTTTGTCCATCTGTTTGGGGATGATAAGTGGTGCTGAAATTGATTTGGGTCCCCAGACCTGTAAACAAGGTCTTCCATAATGCTGAAGTAAACTTCACATCTCTGTCTGATATTATAGTCTTTGGACTGCTATGCAGTCTAAATATTTCTCTCATAAATATGTCCATGATCTGCACTGTTTTGTAAGTAGAATGTACAGGTATAAAATGTGTTGCCTTGCTCAATCGATCAACCACCACCATAATGGAGTCATTGTGTTTTTTTTTTAATTTTGGAAAACTAGTAATAAAGTCTAAAGATATAACTTCCCACTTCCACTCCGGTATTGGTATGGGCTGCAACAATCCATCAGGATTTTGATGCTCCACCTTAACCTACTAACACTCTAGACATTTGTTTAAATATTTTGTAATATCTCTTCTCATACTGGGCCAGAAAATATATCTTTCTAATGGATGTTAGAATTTTCTGATACCCTGGTTGTCTTGAATAATTGCTACAGTGGTATTCGTTCATGATCAACTCCTTCAAAACCTCACGATTTGGAAAATATATCTTTTCCTTAAAGGTTAGTAATTTATCTTTGCTAACTATGTAGTCAGAATATTTTTCTTGCCTTCAGGCCTCCTCCATTTGCTGCCAAATATAATGGTATTCTGGATCCTTCTCGACTTCCTCTTTTATCTAGTTTAAAAATTTACATTCAATCTGGTTATATAAAAGTTCAGAAACACAATGAAATTTCCTGCTTAAGGAATCTACCACACGGTTTTCCTTACCTTTTACATGTTGCATATCAATGTCAAACTCACTTAAAAAGGCATTCCATCTTGCTTGGCGAGAGTTGAGATCAACCTAATTGAAGTAGATGGTTAAGCTGCTATGGTCAGTTTTTAGCACAAATATTTTCCCTAGCAAGTAGTGCCTCCATACTCGAAGCGCATGCACTACCACTGTTAGCTCTAGATCATAGGCTGAGTATCGATGTTCATGATCTTTTAGCTTCCACGATTCATAGGCAGCCACTCTTCCTTCTTGTGACAAGATTGCCCCAACTCCTTCTTTACAAGCATTGGTACAAACTTCGAATTCCTTATTGGGATCAACTACCCTCAACACCGAGGTAGTGGTCAACAAAAGTTTCAATCTTTCAAAGCTTTTATGGCACTCATTAGTCCATTTAAATACTTTTCCTTTCCTCTATAAGGAGGTAATCGGAAAATAAATCCTTGAGAATCCTTCAATGAAATGTCGATAATATCCAGCCAATCCCATAAAGGATCGGATGTCTGCCACATTTTGGGATACTCGCCATTCCATAATTGTCTTACTTTTCTCTGGATCAACCACTATTCCCTTAGTGGAAATAACATGGCCTAGGTACTGGATTTCTTCATTGAAGAAGTCACATTCGCTAAACTTGGTGTAAATTTGATGTTTTCGTAGCATCTCCAATACTATCCTTAAGTGCTCCTTGTGCTCTTCCACATTCTTTGAATAAATTAAAATATCGTCAATGAATATCAACACAAAACTGTCCAAAAGGGGTGAAATATACCATGCATTAGCCTCATAAATGTTGTTGGTGCATTAGTTAAACCAAATGGTAATACCACAAACTCATAGTGCCCGTATCTAGTACGGAAAGACATCTTGTAGATATCTTTGTCTTTTATCTGGATCTGGTGGTAGCTGGACCTTAAGTCTATATTTGAAAATATAGTGGCCCCCTTCACCTGGTCAAACAGATCATCAATCTGCAGTAGTGGGTATTTATTTTTGACGGTCAAGTTGTTGAGTTGTTGATAGTCCATGCACATCTACATGGTTCCATCCTTTTTCTTTACGAACAACACTGGTGCTCCCCAAGGGGAAACACTTGGTCGGATATAGCCCTTATCCAAAAATGCTAGCAACTGCATCTTCAGTTCGATCAACTCCGGTACACTCATTCGGTGGAGTGCCCTCGAAATCAGTGATGCTCCTGGCATCAATTCCATAGTGAAATCAATGTCCCTTATTGAAGGCAAACCTGGTACATCTTCTGGAAATACGTCCATGAAATCTTACACTACAGGCATGTTCTCCATCATCGGAGTCTTTTCCTTGGAATTAGTAAAACCCACTTGAATGGCATACAAATGACATCCCTTCCTCATACACTTACTCATTTGAGAGGCTATAATAGGTTGCAATTGTAGAGGCTTCTTGATTCCTTGCATCTCCTTACGAGTCCCATCTTGCATTATATAATATATAATCTTTTCTTTGCAATCTACCAATGTCCAGTGTTTCTCTAGCCAATCCATACCCAACAACACATCGTAAGATCCCAAAGGTAATACATTCAGATCCACAGTTAGCTTTTGTTCGCCAATTTCCAATGTACAACTTGGAATTTTGGCACAAAATTTTCGCTTTGATCCAGTGTCTAGCTGTACGAGCCATGGATCTTTTAATTTTTGACTTTTTTGTTTAAATATTTCTACTAATTTGGGATTTACATAATTTAAACTTGCACCTGGGTCAACCAAAATAGAAACAGGTTGTGAAAGTAGCTTACCTTCCAACTCTATCATCATGGTTTGATAATCTTCCTGACGATCTTCCAAAGCTGTGTTAATTGTGGGTATATTGTGGGCTACATATCCCACTGTAGATGCTTATTGTAGATTAGCAATTGTTTTTCTCCTTCCCCGTTGTGGACATTTCCTATAATAGTGAGCCTCACGACACCCCCAACACTGTAGAGGTGGTTTCTGATTTTGTCCTTATTCAGGTTTGCTGGAAGCCTCTGTGGGTTGTTCTTCCACAGGCCACTGGGTTCTTTGATGATTCCTTCCAAACTGTTTACTCACTGAATTCCTTGCAAATTTCTTAAAATTACTGGTTCTAACATTTTTAAAAATTGACTTACTTTTCTGCCATTGCTGGGGCGGCCAACTTTTTCCCAGTTCTCCTTTTGCCTTAGATTGTTGGTAACACATTCTTTCTTTTCAGATTTCCTTGTCCATTTTTCTTGGATTCATGAACTCAATTCGTTCCTTCATATGGGTTGGAAAACTACTTAAGAACTGCTAAACCTTAGCCTTTTTGTCCCTTAAGTAAGGAACGTATCTAAGTAAGGAAGTGAACTTGGTTATGTATTCATCCATCGTCATTTGACCCAATTTCAAGTCGTGAAATTATCTATAATTTTTATCATAGAAGAGTTCAGTTAGATACTTTTCTTTAAAATATTGCCCGAATGTATCCTAGGTCACATCCTGATCTTCTAAGCTGTGGACATTATTAACTTCCTCCCACTGCAGAGTGGCCTTCTCTCTCAATTGATAGATGGCCAGCCCGTCTTTAAGATTATTGCTATACTCATAGACTTGAAAGTAATTGTTCATATTTATCAACCACGCTTCGGCCACCTATTCCATTTCTCCATCAAATGTAGGTGGTTTTATCTTCCAAAACTCTCCTTGTAGTTCCACTTTTTGTTTCTTAATTTCTTGTTGTTTCGACACATTACCTGACTCAGCCTCATGGTATTTCCTATTTTTTTTACTTCGCTGTGAAGGGATTCTTTCCATTCTGTCGGTGGTTTGGTCCCTTGCTTGTCATTCATTTCTGTCTTGCAAGTCTCTATCAAGACTAGGCTGTAACACTCCCTGATTCTGTTTATCAGAAAGGCTCTTGAGTATTCTTTCTTATTCTTGCATTAAGCGCTCATTGTCACTCCTAACCCGAGCCATCTCCTCTTGTATATTTTGCACCGTTCTTAGTAGAATGATGGTCTAGTGTTTTTGTTCCTCTAGCAGTCTACTAGTCTACTGGTGCTGATCTACACTCAGTTGAATCCACATATTCGGGTTAATTTCCGGTTGTGGTTGGGGTATAGATTCCCTTGCGTTACGGGGTGTTTTTTTGCGTTGAGCCCATTCTCATATTGCCTCTTACTGCATTTCTTATTTTCTTTGTGCATCAATTACATACACACAATATATCATGTTAGGTGACCCCTAGGGTCACAGCGTGTGAACACAGTTCTGATACCACTTGTAACAAACATCACATTTCACTAATAAAAATAATTTATCAACACTTACCATACTCAACATTTACCTTATTATTATCATTGAAAAATCATTATACATTGCTCAACCTACACTTTAATATTAGCATTACTATCATATTTATAATATGCAACATTTAATTTAATGTTATTATCGCATACACATTTACATTATCCATACTTTACCTTAAGGTCATCATAGCAAATATTTTCTGTTCGAATTCCTATGTACTCATGCCTTTAACTATTACACTATATTGTAATATGTTCTCGGTTAAAGGACTGTAAGTCCTGAGGTGGAAAATTGACATTATATTTAACTGGGTATGACCCTAGGTATGACCCTTGGCATATGGTTCAACTGTGAATTTGTATAATTGTTCGGTACGTAAGATCTATAGCATGTTGTGACAAGACCATTACATAGATGAGCGATATCATGTTAAACTAGATTGCATTTACATTATAGCCCATTGGTTGACAACTGTGGTTGCTTTGAGCCGTCTGATCGTCGGGTTTGAATCAACTATGAATCCCTATCCATGCCACTGTTTAGGGTATAGTCTACCCCTAACCTTAACTGCTTTTTGTCATTCGCTTGCCGCCTCCACCCTGTTTCTCTACAACTCCGTATCGGATCTATCTGGCACTCAGCCTCAGCCTGATTGGGTAGCTCCACTACGGCATAGTCCGACCTTTCTTGGCTTCATGGAGGATAGGTACTCTGGTTTTCTTTTCAATCTCATCTTTTATTCTTGGCGAGGTTTGTTATTGGGTTTTCACAGTTTTCATTGTTATAGTTTTTATTTTCTGTGGCTGGCCAGAGGCCCGCTCTCTCCATGGCTTAGTTTAATGAGCTTTCCCTAAGGCGTTTCCTTCTCCTCCCTGCCAGGTATGAGCATCTTCTTGTAGACAGACCACTTTGACTCTTACTGAGGTCCTTCATTAAGATTCCAGGTCATTTGCGAAGGGTTATAGGCTATTTGGTGTTTTTTTTCCTACTTCTGCTATTTTGTTCCATTTTGAGGTTACGGGATTTGACCCCCTCTTCGGTGGCTTTGCCCTTAGGATTCACTCTCAACCTTGCGGAAGCACCACACACAGGTAAAGGTATAGTTCAATTTCCTTAATTTCTCCTTCTCTCGTTGATGCATTGCTTTGTTAGCAAATTCGTCAGGTTATACAGTGAAATGATTTTTTTACCTTGTTTGTTCTGTGTAGGTACCTTTCCTGCCTCGACGTTGAGATAATTTACATTCTGGAGTGCTCCATGCATCAAGCTTCTCTGACACACATTATTTTTCCCCTCTACAGGTATTACTTTATTGGTGTAAAATTGTGTTAGGTTCTTTGTCTTAGAGAATTCTGCCCCAGCCTTAAGGGCTTTCACTGCAACATGAGTTCAGATTTAATTTTCATGGATACTTGTCATCGCGTTATATCCAGCTTGCAAGTCCATTGTTTGACCTCCTCGAGTCTACATTAAATGTTCTATAACACAGTTTGAAGGATATTCTTATTTCCTACTTTTACTCTGTAATGACGATTTTGGAAATAAGGATATTTCCTTGAAGTTTTGGTACTTGTTTATATATATTTTTAATTCAGTTATAGGAAGCTACCATACTTCATACTTTAATATCTGGTCTTTGGTTATCGGTCATTTAGCAATATCTTTACAAATCTATCCTTTGTTTCGGTTTTTTCTCTTGGGCATACTTATGGAGTAGCAAAGAATATCTTTCCAGTTTCCTGTTTACATACATACTATGTATCTCCATATTCTTTCGATGGTTTTTATTTACGTCAAAATGGGTTAACTTATTTACTGATTCTGTATTTACCAAACATGTCTATTCTCTGTTATTTGTAATACACACTATTGGCCAGATAAATCGTTCTTGCGGACAAGACCGATCTCCCTAGTACTAAAAGTATCTAGCAACAAACAGCCAAATAAACTAATCTTTCTCTAAGCATATATGATCTACGAAAAGCTCTATAGAGGTGTAAAAGATGTACCGTATGTCCAACGCTTATTTGAAGTCGTTGTTGTCCCTTGTGTACTTGAAGGAGTTTTCCTCGTAAACCTGCAGTGACAAACAAGAAAAATATTACATAGCACCTGTATAGAAATCATCATAAACCATGCTTATCACATTGATCAAGGAATCTATGAAATAAACCATTAAATAACAACTTATTAAGAAAAATGAGTATATTTGTATTAATTTCAAAAGAAGGAAAACCTTACAACCTGAGCCTTGATGTTGCACAGGCCTTCTCGGGGTCCGAAGCAGGAGTCTCCTCTACTTTGATAAGCTCTGCACTTCTTCAACCAAGACGAATAGAGGTATGTAATCTCTCCTCACAAAAGTCTTAGTTAATTGAGTCTGAATCTTAACAACACTTAACCTTAAATATTCTAAAGCTTGAACTCCCTTTGAGGCTACCCAATGCCTCTTTTTATAGTGGAAAAGAGGAGGTTTTCTGTTCCAACTATGAAGGGATAGAATCCTCCTTCAAAGGGATAATCTCCTCACATCAAGGGGTTAGCTCCATAAGGTAAGGGATACATGCACCTTATAAGAGTGGTTCTGCCACCGCAAGATTATTTCTAGAGGCTTCTAGAATTTAATTTTATTGAGATTTTTGGAATTTACTTGCGCCTTTTTGATCTTACAGGGGTCCGCACCTTTAACACAGATAAAGTGCGTTCAGGTACGCAAGAGAGATGAACATTAGGTGCGGGACCGTAGGCAAGATAGAGAGAAATTGCGACACCAAAGTTTAAGAGATTTTTAGGAACTTTTCTCTGATTTTCAAGGCTTGACATGAGGAACTGATATGTTAGACTTGCAAAGGGAGGAGTATGAGTAATAATGAGCTTATACACATAGCAGAATGTCAGGATGACAATTTTCAGTGTAATAGATTGCCCCCTAAAGTGCAAATTCTAGAATAGATGATGCTGAAATCTGTCATATATGAAGAGTGCAGTACTTTATCATTTCAAGGATCATCTTGTGGACACCCCAGTCGGAACCTGTAAAAACATTCAATGCAATATATATATATATATATATATATATATATATATATATATATATATATATATATATATATATATATATATATATATATATCATCGCTGAGGTAGGCATTCCCATACTCAGATCTTAAACTAACTAAACTTGTTCTGATACAGAAATGATTTTAATATTACATCAATAGTGTAGACATAGCATGGGCACAACCATCTGTAATGAATAGTATACAATATAAATGAATAAGAAAAATTCCTCACAACTTGGATGGTAGAAACTAGATCCAAGGTCTTGATTTCTGCTTCCCGAACTAGTACGATTCTATCCATGCGATTAAATGTGTTGAAGTCGAACATGGTAGAAACCACTTGATTACCAGTCAATAATGTAAACTGTTAAAAAGTGTGAGAGTGCAACTATCTGAATGTCAATGGCTCTCCAGTACTTAACATGTAGTCCATGAAATGTGAATGAATGAGCTGAAGTCAAACATGTCATGGAATCATTTGATCAAAGGTCAATGATGCAACCTGTCGTTGAAGGCAAGAAACCTGCCATTGAGGCATGCATATTTCAAGGTACTGACGAATTCTAGATCGACTTCCTAGATAATGAGATGTCTTCTATAGAAAGTGATCCATCGTAGGCAAGCACTGACTCAGGGATGGTCAAAATGGAAGACAAATATTTTGTAGATGAATGGTTTATTTGAAATATCCTCTTGAACACATAACGACACTTTAGATGGCTTGGTGACAATTGACCCAAAGCTAATACCCAGAAACCAGTTGAAGACTTTCAATATGGTTTGATTAACTGCTAGGTAAAGGATTTCCCAACCCAGGTGAACAAAAAGTGTCGTGTTCAAGAGTGGTTAACGCTTTTCTGAATAATCAAAATGTAACAAACAGCTTCGTTTTTCTCTCTTTTCCCCCACCATTTCTGGCAAGTACCTCTTTATTTTTGACAAGCTTGAGGAGGATAACATTTTCTTGTTTATAAGCTCATCCTTCGGATGAGTCCAACTTAGTTTAAGATTCGAACCCTAAGAAGGAGTGGTTCGTCCCTGTTGAAAATTAAACAGGTCCTTTACTGTTAAATTTTAACGAGTCCAGTATAGGAGAAACTCGGTGTTTTTCAATTTTAGGGAGTCAGAAGAAAAAACTTAAGAAAACTCCATGGGTGTAATTTTTCATAAATTTAGTCTCTCGAGCCCGAAAAAGGATAAAATAATGCGGGAGAGAACTCTATTGACCGTAATTAGTCAACGTATACCTTTTTCGTAAATAGTCCATTTCAGTCCGTAAAAGTGATAAACTTATACTGAAAGGACGATCATTCATTTACTTTAACGAGTTCAAATAATCAAGTGCTCAGCAATCTTTTCATTTTTAGAGATTCTGAAAAGGGCTTAAAAGAGAACTCCAAGTTTTCGCTTTTTTGTAAGTTTTAACAAGTTCGAAAAAGGGATAAAAATATACTCAGTAGTTTTGCTTTTTCTGTAAATTTTAACGAGTTCAAAAAAGGGATAAAAATGTACTCATGGTTTTCACTTTTTCGTAAGTTTTAACGAGTTCGAAAAAGGGATAAAAATATACTCATGTGGCCGACTTTCAATTTAATTTACGAGCAGGAAAAGACGGAAAGAACTCGGCATTTTCATGTGTTTTACGAGAATGAAAGATAGCAAAATAATCTCGGGATTTTCATGAGTTTAACGAGTCTTGAAAATAACCAAAATTGACTCAAGATAGGTTTATTTTTACAAAAACTTGAAACAGAGAAAAAATATGCTTCAGAGTGGTTTCATTTTTACACAAGCTTGAAACAGAGAGAAAATTGTGCTTGATGCCCCTAAGCATAACTGCTAGAGTGCATGCCCCCCCAGCTTCATTTCATTCAACTAAGTACACTACTGGTAATTAAGAGCTAGATGGAATGAAGGTTCATTTACGAGATCATATGAAAGACCCGACCTAAAACTGTAAGAAAATTATGAAAAAACTGAAATAACTAACCTAAATATATGACTTAACATTTATGAGATCTAGTCAAAGACTCGACTCAATTAGGGGAGGATTGTTTCATTTTTTAACGAGCTTGACACAGGAAAAGAACTATGCTCATGGCAACGTGTTTCATTTTTTAACGAGGTTGACACAGTAAAAGGAACTTTCCTTAGAAACTACTTATTTCTAATCTATTAATCTACTCTCTACAATCTATCTATTGATTCATTTTTTAATGAGGTTGACACAGGAAAAGAACTGTCCTCGTGGAAGCTTGTTTCATTTTTTTTAAACGAGCTTGACACAAGAAAAGGAACTATTCTCTCGACTAACTAATTCATTTTTTAATGAGGTTGACACAGTAAAAGGAACTATCCTCACACCTGATTCATTTTTTTACGAGGTTGAATCAGTAACAGGAACCATCCTCAGAAAATAATTATTTCTAATCTATCAATCTACTCTCTACAATCTACCTACTAATTCATTTTTTAATGAGGTTGACACAGGAAAAGAACTGTCCTCATACCTGATTCATTTTTTAACGAGGTTGACTCAATAACAGGAACCATCCTCATCACCGACTGATTCATTTTTTAACGAGGTTGACTCAATAAAAGGAACTATCCTCAGAAACTACTGATTCATTTTTTAATGAGGTTGACATAGTAAAAGGAACTATCCTCACACTCACTGATTCATTTTTTAACGAGGTTGACACAGTAAAAGGAACTATCCTCAGACTCACTGATTCATTTTTTAATGAGGTTGACACACTAAAAGGAACTCTCCTCGGGCTCACTGATTCATTTTTTAACGAGGTTGACACAGTAAAAGGAACTATCCTCAGACTCACTGATTCATTTTTTAACGAGGTTGACACAGTAAAAGGAACTATCCTCATACTCACTGATCATGGCTTCCAATTGGAAGAAACATATGTCAATGGAAACACCTCGATCATGGCTTCCAAGAGGTCTTCATCAGAAGGAAGAACAATTCTCTGGAAGGAACACATGTCAAGGGACTCAAAAGGGATAAGAACATCGCATTCAAATAATCCCATAGATTTTTCCATGTCAATTACCGGATCTAAGTCAAAGGAAGACGAGCAAAAAGTGAGAGGCTCACTCACATTGGTAATTGAAAACATGGGACCAGTTGCCACATAGTTAACCCGTGGTAGGATAGATGTCACTTGCGTATGAGGAACATTTAGGGATGTCGGATCATTGGTAGTAGAATCAAGACTAGGGAATGAAAGCTGGTCTACAGTCACAATATTTCCATTGTGAGGGAAAGACATCACGCGAAAGAGTGTCGATACGACAACTTTCATTGCATAAACATAGTCTCGCCCAAGGAGTAAATTGAAATCCAAGGGGCCTCAGACTACCACAAGATCAATACAGACAATTTTACCTTCCAAAGTAATAGAAAACTTAGGAAGGATCCATAAAGGTTCACTAATGGTTCTGTTAAAAGCTTTCGGATTCTGCGTAATAGGCACAAGCTGAGGGGAACCCAAAGCTTTCCAAGCAGTTGAGGATAAAATACTAACAGAAGCACCTTCATCTACCTGTGTGCGGTGTATGTACCTACCACCAAACTTCGCAATGATTTGGAAAGGGATGGAGGAAGGAAGACGAGGTTCTGTCAGTCTATTCCAATCAAAGGAAAAGACCTCAGTACTTGGAGGGGGTTATGTAGAAATAGGTGAAATGCCCCCCAGCGTAGAAGAATCTGATGTAACAAGAAGAACCTGAGCGGTATGAAGTTCACTCTCTATAGGGAGAATGGGATGGACTGAATGTGAAATCGAATCGACCACTTGATCAACTAATGGATCATCAATCTGAGTGATATGAGTTTCACTCTCCAATGGAAGAGTGGGATTGACTGTACTTGAAATTAGATCAATCACTCCATCAGTTGACAGTAGGTTGGGAGAAAGTTTACGGTAACCAGTTGGAAATTCTTGCTGTGGAACAGTAAGGTTTTCCAATAATTTTGAGGCTTTATCCATGTGAGGGAAAATGTGAGTTTGATGACTCCCTTTGCATAACTTACAAGGAAACCTAACTTTACCCTTTTTCCCAGGAACCTGACTATCACTGGTTGATCGATCAATGGAAAGTTGATGAGATTTTTCTGACCATACTTCCAAGACCATTGGAATACCAGGACAATTGATAAGGAAGTGGTCACCCTTACAAAGCCTGCAAGGGTATTTGGGTTTACGATGCATGTTGGAGGTTTCCTCAACACAACTAACACTTACAACCATGGTTGGTTGGTTGACTTCTTTCTTATCTTGCTTCTTCTTCTTCTTCTTAGCCACCTAGTTACTAGCGTCAAGGCTTTTACCAAGCGAAGAGGAAGAAATGGAGGAAGAAATATTAGGCGAAGAAGGTAAAGGGTCAACAGAAGGTTGGTGATGTTGAGATGGTGAACTTTGTTGAGGTGAAGCATCCGGTTGAGGTGGAACAATTGGAGTATTCGGGGCCAACGAAGTTGAAAATAACCATATCGGTAAACCTATTGTAAATCCAGGTAATGAAAAAGTAGCCATATAAGGAGGACCAACATTTCCAAAGCAAGGAAAAGTACTAGGAATCTCGTTAAGAGGGGTTCCTTGGTTGGTAAATTCCGGAACAGTTGCCATTATATTCAACTTCGGTGAATTTTATTAACAATTTAAAACTAAAATTAACAATTCACAATTCACACCTAACAATTAAAATTCACAATTCACACCTATGGTCTCTAAAATTAAAAACAAACAAATTAACATGCGCTATCAAATCTAGGAGTCAAACCACACACAAACAGTAACTTCCCGTACTAAAAACACTAGTTGGTGATGAAATCAAACATCGTAGAATTTAATACAGAAAGGGCGGTTGGAACAGTTACCCTGACAACCTACTTAATGAAACAGACTGGCACAAGTTTCTTCACAAAACCATCTCAAGTGAAGAGAACCCCCCAGAGAGTCCAAGTGAGTCTAGTCGACGTCTGCTCCAGGTACAGTGAGATCTTTCCTTCACCGTCACCTTAGGAAATAATCTTAAGTTTATGGACACTAAGGTTACCAACAGTAACAAATACAACTGGGGGAATAGTCTACGATCCGATCCCACACGCAAGGGCAGAGTAACAAAGCTCAATCCCCTTGAAGGCTCCTCGACATGGTCAATCCGAGGTTTACCGACAAGTGACCCCAGGCTCCTCGACAATGGTTAATCCGAGGTTTACCGTTTGTAATGCGCGCAGAATATTCTATCTTTCCCAATGAAATAGAATTGATTGTCTCAAAGGTTCGGACATGATCTTGTGATTAACTCCTTTAAGAGAAGCTTCCCAGATTGTACCAATTACAATTGGATTTATTTCCTACCGCAAGATTTATCTACTTGTTTGTTTTAGTTGCTTTGGAAATTTAACTACAACCTATTCAAAAGCACTAATCCTGAGCTAGATTGGTGGAAAGAGCCCTAAAAATGTAAAACTTACTAGATGAATTTTAATTAAGCGTTGTGTTATCTAGGCTGTTATTACTCAAAAGGGTAAATGGATATGAAACCAATGGTGTTATGACCCGACCCAAAACTGAATGCAATCGAATATGATAACATAATCTTTTCAATTTGATGAATCCTAACTAAAGTAAGGAGAGAGTTTCCATTCACTTCCAACAATGCAAAAAAAATGATCACTAAGAGAAAATATAACAAATTCTCTAATGCACTAATTTCATCAAGAAAAACTAATGCAAATCAATTCCAAAACAATTTTTTTTTTTTTTGTGTTTTTTTTGTGTTTTTAAAACAAGCATAAAAACATCTAAATTCAAATCAAAGAAAACTGATCTAAATATACGATTGATTTTTCAGAATGTAAACTATGCAATTGTAATCTATGCACAATTTACTTGAAAAGTATGCAAATGTAATCTATGCACATTTTTCATTCATATTCTGAAAATGAGAATTCTAATTATGCAAATGTGATCTATGCAAGAGAATTCTCAAACACAAGATGATTCTAATGTAATCTAAGAACCAATCAAGTGTAAGTCAAGAAAAGCAGGTGAGAGTTCCAAAGATCAAAAAACACTCAAAGGCGATTAACACTCATACACAATTAAGTCTACAAAAAGATGTAAAATTGTGAAAAGACTGAGACAAACCTCCAAGTAACGACCAAAGGAAATCAAATTAATAATTTCTCAAAAAAGAGACTCAAAACACCCAATTAACGAAGATTGATGAGATGAAAAATTGATGAAAGAAACTCATAAACAAGGATTTTTGACAGAAAAATATAGATCTGGGTAGATGATAAAAATCCTAAATTAAATCTAAACTAAACTAGAAAAAATAAATCTAGAGTTTTTCCAAAATTTTAATAGGGTTCGCAGGCTCCCAGAAGTAACAGGTGTGGTCCCGCACTGTTTACTTAAGGAAAGTGCGAAACTGCCCACACTGTGCAAAAGAACAAAGTGCGGTCCCCAGAAAAGCTCAAGAAAAACGTAAAATATTTCAAAATTTTCAAAAACAGAGAAAACCTAAGCTACCCAGGTAGATATCCATCAATCAAAAACCAAGAAAAACTTTTCCTCAAATCAAAATAAAAGAGAACCAAAAACAACAAGTTCTTTCCCCAGTGGAGTCGCCAATTTGTTGGTCGGATAAATCGTTCTTGCGGACAAGACCGATCTCCCTAGTACTAAAAGTATCTAGCAACAAACAGCCAAATAAACTAATCTTTCTCTAAGCATATATGATCTACGAAAAGCTCTATAGAGGTGTAAAAGACTTACCGTATGTCCAACGCTTGTTTGAAGTCGTTGTTGTCCCTCGTGTACTTGAAGGAGTTTTCCTCGTAAACCTGCAGTCACAAACAAGAAAATATTACATAGCACCTGTATAGAAATCATCATAAACCATGCTTATCATAGTGATCAAGGAATCTATGAAATAAACCATTAACTAACAGCTTATTGAGAAAAATGAGTATATTTGTATTAATTTCAGAAGAAGGAAAACCTTACAACCTGAGCCTTGATGTTGCACAGGCCTTCCCGGGGTCCGAAGTAGGAGTCTCCTCTACTTTGATAAGCTCTGCATTCCTCCTGTTAGTGTCACTCTAGTCATACTGCCATCAGTGATCAAAATTGCTCTTTTGCATTTGCATATTAGGAGTCCCATAATAATCAATTTCGCCATTCCATTAGGTCATGGATTCATTGATGGTAGTAATTTGTTACCAGTTTTCTCTCATGAGGTACTTTCTGATTTTCCTTCCTATGATCTTCAGTCATTTGTCACTTTCATTCTCAAAATCATATTAGTAGGTCATAGGATGGGTCTCATTAGTCTCTAAGGTCTCGCCATGGTCAAATTAATGGGTCAAGTGTCAAATAAAGATCAGCGAAGTCATGAGGAAGTCAATAAATACAAAGTCATAGCACCAGGAAGATCAAAGATATCATTTGTTTGGTTTGATGAAAGCTTCACCTCAAAACCATGTTTTGAGGTGAAGACATGATACTTTGCCTTTCAGCCACAATTCAGAAGCTGTTATCTCCACAAAGTGATGTCTCTGCCTTCAGAGAAGTTTTCCACAGTATGTTCAGCGCCAAATCATCTTCAAAGTAGATCCATCAGAAAGAGCCCGGAAAGAGCTTTCCAACGGTATACAACACTCTCAAAATTGGCTTCTGGATTGAATTTTGTGCTTAAGTGAAGTAAAAGCCCTCTATTCCCTAAGCCCCACCTATTTCCCATGTTTCCCCTTTAACTTTATGTTCAAATCCCTTTGAAAACCCCTTCCTTCCCCCTTCCGATTATAATATCGCATTGTAAATCATTTAATAAAATATGCGATTTTATTACCCAACCACTTCCCCTCCATGCCTTTGGACTTTATAATAAAAAACTTCATATTACAAAGTCCCTCCCCTTAAAACGCTTCTTCGAACAATACCCCACAAACTTTATAACAAAGTTATATCATATATATAAACCTCACCACTTTAGCGCAAAATCGCAAAATCGCAAGTTTAGAGATTCAAGTGTCTTGTTGATGTGGAATTTGCGATGTGCGATGTGTGATCATCGCAAAATTCCCATCGCAAATTCCCATCACAAATTCCCATCACAAATTCCCATCGCAAAATTCCCGTCGCAAAATCCCCGTCGCAAAATCCCCATCGCAAATTCCCATCGCAAAATTCCCATTGCAAAATTCCCATCGCAAAATTCCCATCGCAAAATCCCCGTCGCAAAATTCCCATCGCAAATTCGCATCGCAAAATTCCCGTCGCAAAATCCCCGTCGCAAAATTCCCATCGCAAATTCCAATATTGCGATTGCGATTTTATCCCCGGGCCCACCATACAGCACTTACTCCCCATTATAATATAAAGGCCCTTTCCCCTTTGTAAGTCCCAAAATCGCATTTTATTACATTTATTAAAGGACTTCCCATGGTTTAATCCAACCGCATCGAAAGTTTTATTTTGTATATATTTTCTCGCTCCCCGATCCCGATTGCGATTAAGATGTTGGTCCCGCCTCCTCTCCCTTCCTTCTTATTTAGTATTTCCCTTCACGTAAGGCATTATTTCAGTTTATTCTAGTTTACTGCAACGACATCTTATTAAAAGCCAGTTATTCAAAAGGAATAATGGAAAGCAAAGCGACAGCCGGAGGCCGAGACCCAAATTGTAACAGTCACATCTTCAGTTACGTTGTAGAGAAATCTACGTTACACTTTTTTGCCTTCTCACTGGCCAGATGTAATGCAGCTCTTCCTTTACGAAGAGATTGTTGGCTTTTGGCCTTCTATCTTCAGTTGTGATTTATCCCCTTCCATCGATTTGTATTCCGGAAAAATTCATCTATTTATTGTAAATTCTAATTATTTGCAAGGGCGAAAAGTCCGAGGTCTAAAAACTCAAAAGTAGGGGAATAATGTGGCAGTGAGCTCTGCGCTCCGTTGTACAGTTTGGCAGGGAATTAAATAAAGTGATGCAGCTCTGATTTATGGGATTCATGTGGTATGAGTTTTAGCATATGTTTCTCCTTTATGTTTCATATGTACATTGTTATGTTACACCATTCATTCATTAACATCTCTAGTTGAATGTTTTCAAATTAGAAAGGTAGAATCCATTTTATATGCTCTGCCTTGGGAAATCATTCATACTCTGTGTATTTTCTTCTGTTTGAAAAGGATTCATTTATTATGCCCCTTTCAGCTTCTCAACAATCTTTCCATTTCATCTTATTTAGACTTGATTGCTAAACCTCCTGCCTATCTTGCCCTATGAAATATTCTGTATCCCGATTTAATTCCTCAGTTCATACTGTCTTCTTGTCCCATACATCCCTGAAATTTCTGTAATTCATCAAAAATCTTTTTCCCATTTATATACCTAGCCTAAAATTAGTTCATTACCATTTTATTGAATATCTATTCTACGGAGAGAGCCCTCTCCTGTCCTTGTAGGGCTAGCTACAAGGCTGAGCGTGGTTTAGTTGTTACCCTGATTTGGCCTTTTTCAGCCCGAGGTTCAGATTGGGTGCTAACATCTCTGGCGACCATACTGGGGAAGCAATTACAAACTTTTGCGTAGAAGATTTATCACCCCAGTAATATTTTTCTTGCAAAGTCTCGATGATGATATTTCAGAATTTTCTAGGCTGATATAAATATTGTATAGTAGTAAGCTGACCACACTGGCTTCAAGAAGATATACAAGGGCTAATCCTGATCCAAATCCTCCCCCTGTGTTTGAAAATCCGAATCTTATCCCAAGAATAGTCAGAAGACAAGAGGGATCGCCAAGTCCTACACCTATTTTCAGGTCCCATACTTGGCCCAGTGAATGTTTTTTTGTATAGGAGATTACTTTTGATGAGAATTTTGAGCTTTCTTTGTTTAGAAGTAAGTCTGAAACTGCACTTGAAGACACGGTTTTAGATCCGGAGTTTCTTGTAGATATTGAAGTTCAGAGAGAAAATTCTTCCATTGATGACTACATTTTGAATTCGCCTCAGTACATCACTGCAACTTATATTCCTGAGCCTTCAGAATCATCAGGCGCAGCATTCCATCCTCCTGATTCATCAGCATTCCCATCAATCAATTCCCAGTTTTCATCTCCTCCATCAACACCTACCTAAAATTCCAGCATTACAAACGCTGTGGTAAATCCTCCGAGAAATATGGCTGCCCGGTATGCACCCTTGGTTTTACCTTAGGTTCTCAATGATATGCCTGCTGGTTATCAGAGTAAAATTGCTATCTTTGATGCCACTTAAGGCATTACAGCCCAGCAGCATGTGGACAAGATGAATGACTTTTTTGACTTGCATGAAGTGGAAGAAGAGAATGTAGCAACCAGGTTGTTTGTTCAAAGCTTCAGAGGTGAAGTGAGAAAGTGGTTCAGAGCTTTACCAACAGGCTCTATTCACACTTTGCAAGAGTTACACACACAGTTCATAGACCGGTGGGAGGTGAAAAGGAACCTACACCAAATTATGTCTGAATATGAGAATATGAAAAGAAATGTGGGTGAAACTGTGCAAGACTATTGTTTAAGATTCAATGCTGCATACAATGCTATTCCGGCCAACCTCAAACCACCCGTGGATTCAGCTATGCTAAAGTTTCCGGACGGTTTTGATGCCGATATGGCATATCAGTTGCGTGAAAGAGATCCACCGTCTCTTGAAGAAATGCAAAAAATAGCAGTAAGCGTTGAAGCTAATCTGCTGACCAGAAGAGATCGAGCTAGAACCGAAAAGAAAGTCGTGGTGAAAGAGGAAGCCTCCACTTCGGACAGTAGAATGGACACTCCAATTCGTACAATGGAAAAGATGGTTGAGCGTTTGACGATTTCTGACAGACCCGAAACTCAAATAAGAAAACAAAATTTTAGAGGACAACAGCAAACGCAATTTAGAATTATACAGAGAGAACAAAGGGCGTAGGACCAAGCGGCACCACAACAGCCAATTAAAACACCGTTACAGCAGAACTATGTGCAAGGGACTAACTCAGACGACGATGGTCCTCTGTTTGAAACCAATCATTTTTTCACAGCTGATGGTGCACCAATTTTCCTCACAGAAGACGAAGAATACATAGTGGCGACTCCAGACATTCAAGGGGATGACAATTTCATTTTGGCCAATGACGTGGTGTTAGATAAGGAATCTGATGACTACCAGAAAGGTTATATGAACGCGCTGTCATCCAGACAAGGGAAGTATTCTCTAAGGAACAGAAACGTCACCATCAGCCCCATTCAAAGGAGAAAAGAACTACAAATGAAGGACGAGGCACAGAAGAAAGGAAAAGAGCTGGCCAATCCTTCATCCAGCAAAGCACCCATAGCTGAGAACGCCGCAAAAGAAAAGGGCCAGCAGAACGTAGCAAGAGAAAAAATGGAGAAGAAAGACCCTCCTATTAATAAGGTAGAAAAATCTCCCTCCTTTAATTTAGAAAATGAAATTTCCAAGTTGAAAGTGTCCGTGCCCTTGACCGAGTTGGTAAAGAATAGTGTATATAAAAATCAGGTGTCTAAAGTCTTGCAAATTGACCCTCTTTTTGATATGGTTAATGTGGAGGATGACTACCCCGAACTTATTTTTGGTCCAGCCACAGAAGAGTCTGAAGAAAATGAAGTTCCCCCCTTTTACCTCAGTCTTAGGTTACATGAGTTTATCTTGCATAATGCCATGTTAGACTCTGGGGCCTCCCATAATTTAATGCCCAAAGCTGTCATGGAGAAGTTAGGCCTTGATGTTACTAGAAAATACCATGATTTGTACTCTTTTGATTCAAGTAGGGTCCACTGTATTGGTCTCATCAAAGATTTAGTAGTGTCTTTAGATCAAATCCCAGCCAAAAATGTCTTGATGGATGTAGTTTTTGCTGATGTCCCACCAAGGTTTGGAATGCTCCTATCTAGGTCTTGGGGTGCCAAACTTAAGGGGACCATACAGCTTGATTTCTCCTATGCCACAATCCCTGTGTTTGGCTAGTTGAGAAAGTTATATAGGGAAAAGAAAATGAAATACATGATCACTAGCAAAGACAAGCCAGTAAATCATCCCATCAATGCAGTACACACAGATTTAGAGTCTTTTGTCTTATATTCAGATGGTGGTTTAAATGATGAGGATGTTCAGTTGGTACAAGTGGAGGAGATACCTGAGATTTCACAAAATTTCAGAGAAATCCTCAAATAGGAAAAAGACAAAGTAGCAAGTACTTCTAAGCCTTCTGCCTGCCAGCAGAAAATGGATAATGAACAGCCAGAAATCAGCCAAGGCAAAGAAGAGAAAGAAACAAATTTTCAGCATCTACAAGAAGAAGAAGAAGGTCTGTGGAGTATGGATTTTGATGGAGCTGTTGGTAAAGATGGAGCTGGCATTGGAAGATGGATTAGGAGTCCTATTTTTCAACCTGAGAAGGTCCCTAGTAATGTTAGAGTATGTGCTTACAAGTTGGCTTTTGAATGCTCTAACAATGAAGCAAAGTATGAAGCTCTGATTGCAGGCCTCAAAATCTTGAAGAAGTTGAAGGCAAAAAGGATTTTTGTGTATGGTGACTCTGAGTTAATAATCAACCAGGTGAAAGGAGAGTACCAAGCTAAACATCCAAGACTGAGGGCATACAGAAATGCATTTCTGGACATTTTTAAGACATTCCCAGAGTACACTTTGACAGCAGTGCCCAGGATGCAGAATCTTATTGCTGATTCTCTTGCAACTACTGCAAGTAACCTGAAAATTTCGATGAACTCCAGCAACAAATTCGAAATCCATGTCAAACATAGGCCTGTTGTTCCGAATAATTTGAGGTATTGGCAAGTATTTTGGGATGATAATGAGATAAATGAATTTTTGCAGGGTGATGGAAAATTCAAGGACACTCTCATAGAAGGTGAGTATGTGGTGGATGATCAAGAAATGGAAACAAGCCAGATGGACATATTGCAGCTGAAAGATAACGTAATTCCTAGAGGTCTCATACCTCTAGAGGAGTTGTTTGATCAGGACGATGTTGCAAAGAAGCCAAGCTTGGTGCCCAAAGAGAAAGGAGTTGAAGATGTGAATCTTGGAACACCTGATCAGCCCAAGTTCGTGAAATTGTCAAAGACATTGTCCCCTGAAGCGAAGGATAAGTATGTGAAGTTTATTTCCGAATTTTCTGATGTATTTGCATGGGATTATTCAGATTCGAAAGTGTAGGATAGGAACATAATCCAGCATACTATTCCTATCAAGCCAGATCAAAAGCCATTTAGACAGAATCTAAGAAGAATCAATCCGAAGCTGCTGCCATCCATTGAAAAAGAGGTAAACAGATTATACAAAGCTGGTATCATAGTCCCCATTAGATTTTCTGACTGGATTACAAATTTGGTCCCGGTACGTAAGAAGACTGGAGAAATAAGGTTGTGCATAGATTTTCGGAACTTGAATAAGGCTTCCTTAAAGGATAATTATCCACTTCCGAAAATGGACCATATTCTGCAGAGAGTAGTTGGAGCATCCAGGATGTCATTACTTGATGGCTACTCAGGCTACAACCAAATCTTGGTGCATGAGAAGGACCAAGATAAAACTGCCTTCACAACACCCTGGGGAACCTTCCAGTATGCCAAAATGCCTTTCGGACTGAAGAATGCAGGAGCTACTTTCCAACGTGCAATGGACATCGCCTTTGCAAATGAAAAAGATGTTTTTCTGGTTGTTTATTTGGATGATTTGACAGTGTTTTCAGGATCAGATGATGAGCATTTGTACCATTTGAGAGTTGTTTTTCAGCAATGTAGAAATTTCAGAATTTCTCTCAATCCCAAGAAGTGCCTCTTTGCCATGGATGAAGGCAAGATGCTGGGACATATCATCTCCAAAGATGGTATTTGCATCGATCCAGTTAGAGTGGAGGCAATCCAACTCATAGACCTGCCACGAAACAAGAAGGAGATCCAAGCATTCAATGGTAAGATGAACTTCTTAAGTCGATTTATACCCAATCTGGCTGAGCATTTGAGGGAAATGACTAATATGTTAAAGAAAGATAGTACTGTTAAATGGAGTGAGGAGGCTATCAAATCATTCAATCTGGTAAAGTTTGCTTTGTCCAATGCCCCAGTTTTGATCAGTCCTGACTACACTCAAGACTTTATCATATTTTTGTTTGCATCTGAGCATACTTTAGCGGCTGTTTTAATGCAAAAGAGAGACGAGATCGAAAATCCAATTGCCTTTTTTAGTAGAACTATTAGAGACGCTGCTTTGAGGTATAATATCATTGAAAAACAGGCATTGGCCCTTATCAAAGCATTGAAGGATTTCAGGGTCTATATTCTGCATTCACATACTATAGCATATGTCCCAAACGCAGTAGTGAAGGAGGTGTTGATGCAAACTGATCCAGAAGGTTGAAGAGGTAAGTGGATAGCAGCCATGTTGGAGTATGATCTGGAGATCAAGCCCACGAAATTGATCAAAGGCCAAGGCTTGGTGAAATTGATGGCCCAATCAAATCTGCACGCCTTAGATATAAACCTTATAACAGCAGTGGCAGAAGAGGAAGATGAAGGTTTGTTGGTTCCAATTGCAGACATTTTTCTACAGTCCCCGTGGTATTCAGATATCGTCTATATCCTTCAGCATTTGTCTCCTCCTACGGGCATGTCCAAAAGCAAAGGTAGATCTTTGAAGCTAAAATCTGCAAAATACTACATTTTAGACAGCACTCTATATTGGAAAGATTCAGGAGGCGTTCTGTTCAATTGTTTGGTTGAAGAAGAAGCGCAGAAGGTAATGCACGAGTTTCATAAAGGCGACTGCGGCGGTCACTTGTTTTGGAAGACTACAGCTAACAAGATATTGAGAGCAGGATATTATTGGCCCACATTATTTTCTGATTTATATAAGACAGTGATGAAATGTCACGAATGCCAAATCTTCCAAGGGAAGAAGAAATTGCTTCCACTTCCTTTGAAACCAGTTTTAGCGAACGCACCCTTTCAGTAGTGGGGGCTCGATTTTATAGGGGAGATTCATCCCACGTCCTCAGCACAACACCAATGGATCTTGACAGGGACAGATTACTTTACTAAATGGATTGAGGCCGTCCCAGCCAGGTAAGCAATAGACGTGGTAATCATTCAATTCTTGGAATCGAATATTCTATCTCGTTTTGGCTGCCCCTGTAAAATCGTAATAGACAATGCAACAACGTTCAGATCCAAGAAAATGATTGAATTTTGTGACAAATACAACATCGCGTTGGGCCATTCGATAGCTTATTATCCACAAGGAAACGGCCTGGCTGAGTCATCTAAAAAATCATTGGTGAATATAATTAAAAAAATGCTGGAGGCAAACAAAAGAAATTGGCACCGAAAGCTCATCAACGCGCTGTGGGTAGACAGAGTTAGCAGTAAAAGATCAATAGGTATGTCACCATTTGAGCTGGTTTATGGTACTGACGCTATCTTTCCTACATCCCTTACAGTCCCAGTTATGAAATTATTGCAAGAAGTTGGCAGCGAGGACAATGAAAATCGGCAAAGAATCAATCAAATGATCCACCTTCAGCAAACAAGAGAGGAAGTGTCACATAACGTTATTCAGTTGCAGGAGAAAATTAAAAAGATCTATGACAGGAAGACAAAGGCAAAAAAGTTTCAGCTGGATGATATATTGTTGAAATGGGATGCCAGAAATGAAGACAAAGGGAAGCATGGTAAGTTCGACAATCTGTGGAAAGGACCATACATGATCTCAGCTTACAGAGGACAGAATGCCTTCTTTCTTTCAGAAATGGATGGCCAAAATTGTCCTGGAGGAGCAGTAAATGGTAGGCTTTTGAAGCACTACCATTGTTGAAAATAAAGGATCAGGATATATGTCATCATCATTGTATATACCATGTTATGTTTATCAGAGTTCAGAGTACACAATCATTGAAGTTTGGGGCCTGAAGTGAAGGCTATAAAACTTGAATGATATGCGTATGGTTTGGTTTATTTCAGTTTTTCAGTCTTAGTCTTGAGTCAGTGTCAGTATGCATTGTGTCAGTTTTTCAGTATTTTTGACTCCATGCCCAATGGATAAGGCTACTTGGTCTACGGTGTTCTTGGCACCTCCAAGGAGCTACCATCCCCATTGGAGCCAATGTTAGTGTCACTCTAGTCATACTGCCATCAGTGATAAAAATTTCTCTTTTGCATTTTCATATTAGGAGTCCCATAATAATCAATTTCACCATTCCGTTAGGTCATGGATTCATTGATGGTAGTAATTTGTTACCAGTTTTCCCTCATGAGGTACTTTCTGATTTTCCTTCCTATGATCTTCAGTCATTTGTCACTTTCATTCTCAAAATCATATTAGTAGGTCATAGGATGGGTCTCATTAGTCTCTAAGGTCTCACCATGGTCAAATTAATGAGTCAAGTGTCAAATAAATATCAGCGAAGTCATGAGGAAGTCAATAAATACAAAGTCATAGCACCAGGAAGATCAAAGATATCATTTGTTTGGTTTGATGCAAGCTTCACCTGAAAACCATGTTTTGAGGTGAAGACATGATACTTTGCCTTTCAGCCACAATTCAGAAGCTATTATCTCCACAAAGTGATGTCTCTGCCTTCAGAGAAGTTTTCCACAGTATGTTCAGTGCCAAATCATCTTCAAAGCAGATCCATCAGAAAGAGCCCGGAAAGAGATTTCCAATAGTATGCTACACTCTCAAAACTGGCTTCTGGATTGAATTTTGTGCTTAAGTGAAGTAAAATCCCTCTATTCCCTAAGCCCCACCTATTTCCCATGTTTCCCCTTTAACTTTATGTTCAAATCCCTTTAAAAACCCCTTCCTTCCCCCTTCCGATTATAATATCGCATTGTAAATCATTTAATAAAATATGCGATTTTATTACCTAACCACTTCCCCTCCATGCCTTTGGAATTTATAATAAAAAACTTCATATTACAAAGTCCCTCCCCTTAAAAAGCTTCTCCGACCAATACCCCAAAAAATTTATAACAAAGTTATATCATATATATAAACCCCACCACTTTATCGCAAAATCGAAAAATCGCAAGTTTAGAGATTCAAGTGTCTTGTTGATGTGGAATTTTCGATGTGCGATGTGCGATCATCGCAAAATTCCCATCGCAAATTCCCATCGCAAAATTCCCATCGCAAAATTCCCGTCGCAAAATCCCTGTCGAAAAATTCCCATCGCAAATTCCCATCGCAAAATTCCCATCGCAAAATTCCCATCACAAAATTCCCATCGCAAATTCCCATCGCAAAATTCCCATCGCAAAATCCCCGTCGCAAAATTCCCATCGCAAATTCCCATCGCAAAATTCCTGTCGAAAAATCTCCGTCGTAAAATTCCCATCGCAAATTCCCATCGCAAAATTCCCATCGCAAAATTCCCATCGCAAAATTCCCATCGCGAAATTCCCATCGCAAATTCCCATCGCAAAATTCCCGTCGCAAAATCCCCGTCGCAAAATTCCCATCGCAAAATTCCCATCGCAAATTCCAATATTGCGATTGCGATTTTATCCCGAGGCCCACCATACAACACTTACTCCCCATTATAATATAAAGGCCCTTTCCCCTTTGTAAGTCCCAAAATCACATTTTATTACATTTATTAAAGGACTTCCCATGGTTTAATCCAACCGCATCGAAAGTTTTATTTTGTATATATTTTCCCGCTCCCCGATCCCGATTGCGATTAAGATGCTGGTCCCGCCTCCTCTCCCTTCCTTCTTATTCACTATTTCCCTTCACGTAAGGCATTATTTCAGTTTATTCCAGTTTACTGCAACGACATCTTATTAAAAGCCAGTTATTCAAAAGGAATAATGGAAAGCAAAGCGACAGCCAGAGGCCGAGACCCAAATTGTAACAGTCACATCTTCAGTTACATTGTAGAGAAATCTACGTTACAATTTTTTTCCTTCTCACTGGCCAGATGTAATGCAGCTCTTCCTTTACGAAGAGACTGTTGGCTTTTGGCCTTCTATCTTCAGTTGTGATTTCTCCCCTTCCATTGATTTGTATTCCGGCAAAATTCGTCTATTTATTGTAAATTCTAATTATTTGCAAGGCGAAAAGGGTCTGAGGTCTGAAAACTCAGAAGTAGGGGAATAGTGTCGCAGTGAGCTCTGCGCTCCGTTGTACAGTTTGGCAGGGAATTAAATAAAGTGATGCAGCTCTGATTTATGGGATTCATGTGGTATGAGTTTTAGCATATGTTTCTCCTTTATGTTTCATATGTACATTGTTATGTTACACCATTCATTCATTAACATCTCCAGTTGAATATTTTCAAGTTAGAAAGGTAGAATCCATTTTATATGCTCTGCCTTGGGGAATCATTCATACTCTGTGTATTTTCTTCTGTTTGAAAAGGATTCATTTATTATGCCCTTTTCAACTTCTCAACAGTCTTTCCATTTCATCTTATTTAGACTTGATTGTTAAACCTCCTGCCTATCTTGCCCTATGAAATATTCTGTATCCCGATTTAATTCCTCAGTTCATACTGTCCTCTTGTCCCATACATCCTTGAAATTTCAGTAATTCATCAAAACTCTTTTTCCCATTTATATACCTAGCCTAAACCAGTTCATTACCATTTTTTTGAATATCTATTCTACGGAGAGAGCCCTCTCCTATCCTTGTAGGGCTAGCTACAAGGCTGAGCGTGGTTTAGTTGTTACCCTGATTTGCCTTTTTCAGCCTGAGGTTCAGATTGGGTGCTAACACCTCCAACCAAGACGAATAGAGGTATGTAATCTCTCCTCACAAAAGTCTTAGTTAAATGAGTCTGAATCTTAACAGCACTTAACCTCAAATATTCTAAAGCTTGAACTCCCTTTGAGGCTACCCAATGCCTCTTTTTATAGTGGAAAAGAGAAGGTTTTTTGTTCCAACTATGAAGGGATAGAATCCTCCTTCAAAGGGATAAGCTCCTCACATCAAGGGGTTAGCTCCATAAGGTAAGGGATACATGCACCTTATAAGAGCGGTTCTGCCACTGCAATATTCTTTCTAGAGGCTTCTAGAATTTAATTTTATTGAGATTTTTGGAATTTACTTACGCCTTTTTGATCTTACAGGGGTCCGCACCTTTAACAAAGATAAAGTGCGTTCAGGTACACAAGAGAGCTGAACATTAGGTTCGGGACCGCAGGCAAGATAGAGAGAAAGTGCGACACCAAAGTTTAGGAGATTTTTAGGAACTTTTCTCTGATTTTCAAGGCTTGACATGAGGAATTGATATGTTAGACTTGAAAAGGGAGGAGTATGAGTAATAATGAGCTCATACACATAGCAGAATGTCAGGATGACAATTTTCAGTGTAACACACACTTTAGCTTATTTATTGTTTCTGTCTTTACTGGCTATAGCCATTTTTCCATTGTTTTCAGGTTATGGGCACTGCGTTTACTTTCCTATTTATTTTTAGATGAATGTCTAGACCATTCTGTCCGTGAATATCATAGGTACAATTAATGATCAACTCGAGGTTTGTAGCTTCGGTTCTAAGACCTCGAGTTAACATTTTCCTCGTTCTTTGTAAATACTGAATAAACCATAACCTGCATACATTGTTCTAAACATTCCAGGTTTTATCTATTTCCCTTGGTTATATTAAGGAGTACACAGATAAGAAAAAACATATAATTTAATCTATCTATAATTCCAAGTAAATTTATCCTTTTTTCATATGTATAGGACAAAGAACTGATACAATAAATAATATTAACTAGCCAGTTTATCCTGAACTTAATTTTCCAGCAAGTAGGTTACTTCTCTGTTTTTCCAGACCTTGTTGTTGATGTCCTCCAAACCATGAGAGAGGAAATTATGCCCTCTTCTCCCCCCGTGCTCCACACATGAGTAAGTAGTTTGACAGAGGTTGTAGAAGAGACCTCGGGACCCTAAGTCCAGTCTCCTATTCCAGGAATTTTCAGGATTACTGAGTGTTTCCACTGGCCACCACTAGCTCAGGAAATCTTCACTCTTTCCTTTCCTCTCCTTGGCCATAGGACAAAACCCCTCTTTCTCACTGGGATGTACCTTTATCCTCAAAGGAAGAGGTAAATGTCTGAACTATTTTCTGTTCAACCACTTCTTAGTTCTTGGAATACTTTTACCATCAATATTATTTTTTTACTTTTCATGGAACCATTTCCATAACTAAATTTCCTTTTTAATAAAAACAAAAGTTAATTCCTATTTATCAAATTTTTTTTTTCAAAAACATAAATGTCTTAGTTTCCTAATGATAAAAATAACATAACAATTCATTGGCACTTAAGCTAGTTGTCACAGAGGGCTAGCAGTCATAAGCATTTGAAGACTTTTCCTTTCTTTGTTTTTAAAGTATTTTGTTTAAGTTTCATTTGGGCTAACTCAGCCAATGTAATTTTCATAATAAAAGAATGGTTAATTTAGGATTAGTTGAGAATTTAGTTGAATAAGTTGAATAAAATATTTTGGAAACTGAATGGCAATTTCTCAACCATATGGGGATTTTGGAGAAGGATAAAATGAAACCAAATCCACCATGGCGGGAATCTACCATCCATAGAGGGAAATGAGAGATTAGAGAAGAAAAAATGAATGTAAAAACCAACCATTAGAGGGCTTGGCTCTGTGTTTTTCCATTTTCCAAATTATCTAAGTGTTTTGTGTTTTTTATCAGGATCTCTATCTTTGAAACCACATTTATCTTTCAAATAGTGTCTAAGTGTTTTGGTGCTTTATCAGGATCCTTGTCATAAATTAATTCTTTGAATCTTTATTGAAGTCGAATGCTTGTTTTAAATATGCACAACGTGAATAACAATTGGATTTCAGGTGCAACAAGGCCTTAACCTTACATTTTCCTTTGCTGAATATCAAATTATGTTGACCGCAAAGTATATTAATCAGACTTTTAGGCATGATGATGACCGTTGGATCCAAGTGATCAACGGTGGAGGACCACATTGCAGGCAGAGAGATATCGCACATCGCCAAATATAAGGTTTATAGTCCAGTTCACAAGTTAAAGAATTTGATTTGCAATGTGAAGTGGTATAGTAGAGGTGTAGCACGAACCGTCAGATCCCTCTAAGATCGAACGGTGGAGATTGGAGTGGCGATTGAAAATAGCAGTTTTTTAACATTTAATGTTAAGAGCCATCGCAAGGGAAGTTAAAGAATTTGTGACACAAAGTGCCAAAAGCCACGTGTCGACACAGTGCCACATTGCATCGCGCATAATTTAAGATTTAGCGCTTAACATTTCAAGGTTAAGTCGCTGGGAATGTGAAGTGCGACTGTCCGCTGATTGGTCAGAGATTACAATGGGACCCTCCGAGAAGAATTTCGCGGGTTTGCATTATGATTGTTTTGTCCGTTGGTTTGGGTATTTTTTTAAGTCTGTGTATATGATAAAAACTCCGTTGTTGATTGCGCAAAGTATGTACGTATTGGTTTGGGTCTATGAAAGTTTAAAACACCAATGTTGATTGCGCAAAGTATGTATGTATTGGTTTGGGTGTATGAAAGTTTAAAACACCACTATTGATCACGTAAGTATGTATGTATGTGTCTAACCCTCGGGATAATCTCTGGGATTTTTTATTAAGTCTTAAAGAACTCCTTTTCCGCAGCGTTATTCTGACAAATTGCAGCAAGTCTGCATCAATTGGTATCAGAGCAATTTTCTTCCTAAGTAAGGATGGTAGTAGGAAGAAGTGGTCGGGGAAGAGCTGAAGCAGGGAGAAGAGGCCGAGGAAGAGCTGCAAGAGGAGAATCAGATGAAGGGCTACGTAAAGAGATTAGAGTACTGTCAACACATTTAGTAGCAGTAGAAGTAGGAAGGCATAGGGACTCGGAAAATGGAGATAACAATGAAGATGAGGAGCCAGAGGCACAACCATATGAGCAAGAGAACGAGCCACCAGAACTCATGTTAGCGAGATCTATTTTGATGGATAGCATCAAGCCAAAACTAGAGCTCTACAATTATGATGGTATTTTATCCATGGAAGCACTGCTGAATTGGATAATTGAGTTGGATAAATACTTTGAATATGAGGAAATTAGTGAGGACAGGAAGATCAGATTTGTTGTCACTAAGTTGAAAGGGCATGATGCACTATGGTGGGACAGTGTGCAGGTAGAGAGGAGAAGAATGAAAAAACATTTGATCAAAAGTTGGGACAGGATGATTGCAAAGATGAAGAGCAAGTTATTGCCCAAAGATTACCAAATTTCCCTTTACAGGCAAGTGCAGAACCTGAGACAATGAACAATGATTTTGAAGGAATACACAGAAGAGTTCTATAAATTGAACTTGAGGATTGGGTATGCTGAAGATAACCCAGAGAAGACAGCGAGATTTGTAAATGGTCTCTAGATGGAAATTTTGCATGAGATTAGTATTCTTTCCCCAAAAACCATAGAGGAGGCATACTAGTGTGCCTTGAAGGTAGAAGAGAAGATTGCCAGGAAGTAGAATGCAAGAACAGACGTGGTTTCAGAAGAGGAAGAGGATAGTCCTATGGCAGAGGTAGAACTTCTGACAGTAATGAAGAAGGCAACAGTTCAAAGACTTCGGGACAGAATGAGAAAGAAGGTAATACCAGAGGTGTAAGGCCATACCAGTGAGGAAGAGGTAATGGGAGATGTAGGGGAAATAACTACTAGTGTTACAAGTGTCACAAATGGGGACACATGACTTTTGAATGTCCTGAAAATGAACTAGCTAGACAGAGGGGATCATATGTTGCTCAACCTGATGAAGCAGAGGCAGCACCACAAGAGGTGGATAATGTGCCTAAGACAGGAGAAGCCTTGCTGTTGAACAAGGTTTTGATAAAACTAGCCAAGGAGGTGGTTGACCTGACACAGAGGAAAGAATTGTTCTGGATTGTGTGTAAGTCACATGGAAAATGCTGCAAATTGATCATATATAGTGGAAGCACTAATAACCTGTTAGCCACTGAGATGGTGGAGAAATTGGGTTTGAAGAAGTCAAAGCATCTGACTCCATATAAGGTTTCTTGGTTGTAGAAAGGACACCAACTGCTGGTTGATGAGAAGTGCGAGGTGGAGTTTCACATTGGCAAGTACAAAGACAAGATAACTTGTGATATTATGCCTATGGACGTGTGCCATATTCTGTTGGGCAGACCATGACAATATGATAGAAAGGTCGTCCATGATGGAGAGAAGAATTGTTATATATTTGTGAAGGATGGGATAAAGCATACGCTAGTTCTCATGAAAGAAGAAGAGACTGCAGAAATTAGTGGTACAAAGACATTGCTGATAGGTGGGAAGGATTTTTTGTGACAGATTGAAGAGAATGAAGTGAATTATGTAGTTGTGCAAAGGCCTAGAGTAGTATTAATGCATACAGAAATTACTAATTTTCCTGTGGAGATACAGGAGATGCTGCAAGAGTTTAGTGATATTGTGGTAGATGATCTACCAGATAAATTACCACTGAAGCGGAGCATTCGTCACCACATTGATTTTATTCTAGGAGCCAGTTTTCCAAATAAGGCTTCTTACCAGATGATTTTGAAAGACAATGAGGAGATTAGGAAGCAAGTGCAGGAGTTGTTGGATAAAGGACTGGTTTGGGAGAGTTTGAGCCCTTGTGTTGTTCCAACCATTTTAACTCCCAAGAAAGGAGGTGAATGGCAGATGTGCACTGATTCTCGGGAAATAAACAAGATCGCTGTCAGGTATAGGTTTCCTTTACCTCAGATGGATGATATGATGGATTTTCTGAGTGGAGCAACGTACTTTTAAAAGATATATTTGAAGAGCGGCTATCACTAGATCAAGATTAAAGAAGGTGATGAATGGAAGACAATTTTCAAGACCAATGAAGGTTTATACGAGTGGCTGGTCATGCCTTTTGGATTGAGCAATGCACCCAGCACATTCATGCGTTTGATGAATGAGATGTTGAAGGAATTCATTGGTAAGTTTGTGATTGTATATCTGGATTATGTACTTATTTTCAGCAAGATGAAGGAAGACCATTTATGCCGTGTCAAGTATGTGCTAGAAAAATTGCAGTAAAATACGTTGTTATTGAATTTGAAAAAATGTTCTTTTTGCAAGAAAGAATTGATTTATCTAGGATTTGTAATTTCTGAGAATGAATTGAAGATGAATCCAAAGAAGGTTGCAGCCATAGTTAACTGGCCTTCTCCCAAGAGTTTGTTTGAAGTTAGAAGATTTCATGGATTGGAAAGTTTCTACTGGAAGTTTATTAAGAACTTCAGTGGTATTTGTGCACCTATGTTGGATACCATTAAGAAGGAAAATAAACCTTTTTTTGGACAGAAACTACTGAGAGGAGTTTTCAGTTTTTGAAGAAGAATATTATAGAAAAACCAATCCTAAATTTTCCAAACTTCAACAAACTTTTCCATGTTCGTGCAGTACTCAGCCAACAGACAAGTCAGTAGCATATTTCGGCGAGAAGTTAAAAGAGAGTAGGCAGAAGTATACGTCTTATGACAAAGAATTTTATGCATTCATCCAAGAATTGAAGC
The DNA here is from genome assembly GCA_034641835.2 of Pinus albicaulis. Classification (NCBI taxonomy): domain Eukaryota; kingdom Viridiplantae; phylum Streptophyta; class Pinopsida; order Pinales; family Pinaceae; genus Pinus; species Pinus albicaulis. Next base: position 1,174,442,663 of record CM076579.1, on the reverse strand, counting down.
ATTGGAGACATTATTTGCTGGCTAATGAGTTTGTCCTATTTTCAGATACTTCTGCGTTACAATATATTATTCAGCAGCATAAGCTAAATCATAAACACACAAAGTGGGTGGAGTACTTGCAGAGTTTCACATTTGTTTTGAAACATATCAGTGGACATGCCAACAAAGTGGTAGATGCATTGAGCAGGAGGAGTATGATATTTCAAGAAAGTGCAGTTCAAGTATTGGGATTTGAATCTCAAAGACTTGTATGAAGTGGATGCAACTTTTAAGGAAGCTTATGAATCTTGCCAAAACCCACTGTTGAGGGATACTAGTCCATGGTTGGATTATAACATACAAGAGGGGTTTATGTTCAAAGGCGGACAATTGTGTATTCTGGAATTTTTTATGTGAGAGAACTTAATCCAGGAAAAGCACAATGGAGGTTTGGTCAGACATTTTGGTATTGATAAGACCTTGGATCAGCCGAGCCACTTTTACTTTTGGCCAAGAATGTGAAAGGATGTACAGAGGTTTGTAATCAGATGTAAAGTGTGTCAACATACAAAGGGACGCAGTCAGAATGAAGGGTTGTATACACCCTTACCAATTCTGATTAGACCATGGGACTTAGTTAGTTTGGACTTTGTCTTGGGTCTACCAAAGACACAAAGGGGATTCGATTCCATCATGGTGGTGGCAGATCGTTTCACCAAAATGGAACATTTCATTCCATGCAGAAAGACAAGTGATGCCACACATGTAGCACATTTATTCTTTACAGAGATATTTATATTACATGGCTTGCCAAAGTCCATCATCTCGGACAGGGATGTAAAGTTCACAGTTCATTTCTGGTGAACATTGTGGAAGAAGTTAGACACCAATCTAGATTTCAGTTCTGCTTACCATCCACATTCATATGGGCAAACTGAAGTTTTGAATAGGAGTCTAGGAAATCTGCTAAGGAGTCTGGTTGGTGAAATTCCAGACAGTGGGATTGTGTGCTTGCACAAGCAGAGTTTGCTTACAATGACTCGCCCAATATAATCACAAGCATAAGTTCTTTCCAAATCCTATATGGAATTCACCCACGTGGAGTATTTTAGTTGTGGGATTTGGGTCAGTTAGAACACAAGAGTGTTGATGGTGAAGATTTCGCAAAAGCAGTCAGCGATCTGTATGAACAGGTCAAGTTGAAGCTACAAGACAACAACCAAAAGTATAAACATCGAACATATTTGAAAATGTGGGAGGTACAATTCGAAGTAGGAGACTTGGTACTGGCAAATTTGCATAAGGAGAGCTTTCCTAAAGGCGAATACAACAAATTAAAGATGAAAAAGATCGGGCCTTGTAGAATTCTTCGGAAGTTTTCTACAAATGCTTATGAGTTGCAGTTACCTCCGGGTGTAGGAATCTCACCCATCTTTAATGTGGCAGATCTATACCCATATATTGTTGATGATGAAGGAGAAATTTCAGAGAAATGAACATGGGACACCCAGGATGAAGAGAAAGAATGGATTAAACAAATGCCTCTAGCACAACCTTTGGAAATTGAACATATTTTGGACACACAGTTGGCCAAGAAGACACGAAACAAAAAATATATGAAGTATCTAGTCAAATGGAAGGACCATCCTCTAGAGGAATATTATTGGTTGGATGTTGCCCAAATTCAAAGTGCAGGGTATTCTATTGAAGAGCTCATGGACAGGAGCCATGAATTTAATTTACCTCAGGAGCCCGATGCAGGAGCATTAAGGTAAAGCCAACAATGTGAAAATGTTGGTCACATGTTGTGGTTTGGAAAGAGGGCTAACATTCCTAAGAATTTGAAAACTTTGTCTTTCTTTGTTTTTAAAGTATTTTGTTTAAGTTTCATTTGGGCTAACTCAGCCAATGTAATTTTCATAATAACATAATGGTTAATTTAGGATTAGTTGAGAATTTAGTTGAACAAGTTTAATAAACTGTTTTGGAAACTGAATGACAGTTTCCCAACCATATGGGGGTTTTGGAGAAGGATAAAATGAAACCAAATCCACCATGGCGGGGTTCTGCCTTCCGTAGAGGGAAAAGAGAGATTAGAGAAGCAAAAGTGAATGTAAAAACCAACCGTTAGAGGGATTGGATCTGTGTTTTTCAATTTTCCAGATTATCTAAGTGATTTGTGTTTTTGATCGGGATCTCTGTCTTTGAAACTGCATTTCTCTTCCAAATAATGTCTAAGTGTTTTGGTGCTTAATCAGACTCCCTATCTTAAATTAATTCTTTGAATCTTTATTGAAGTCGAATGCTTGTATTAAAGATGCACAATGCGAATAACAATCGGATTATAGGTGCAACAAGCGGCCTTAACCTTACATTTTCCTTTTTTGAATATCATATTGTGTTGACCGTAGAGTATATTAATCAAACTTGTAGGCACGACGATGACCGTTGGATCCAACCGATCAATAGTGGAGGAAAACATTGCAGGCGGAGAGATATTACACATCGCCAACGATAAGGCTTATAGTCCAGTTCACAAGTTAACGAATTTGATTTGCAATGTGAAGTGGTACAGCAGAGGTGTAGTGCGAACCATCGGATCCGTCCGAGATCGAACGATGGAGATTGGAGCGGCGATCGCAAATCGTAGTTTATAACATTTAACGTTAAGAGCCATCGCAAGGGAAGTTAAAGAATTTGCGACGTGAAGTGCGGGAAGCTAAGTGTCGACGCGATGCCACATCGCATCATGTAGAATTTAAGATTTATCACTTAATGTTTCAAGGTTAAGTCACGGGGAATGTGAAGTGCAAGTGTCTTCTGATTGGTCAGAGATTACGGTGGGATCCTCTAGGAAGAATTCCGTGGGTTTGCATTACGTTTTTTTTGTGTGTTGGTTTGGGTAATTTTTAAGTTTGCGTATATGATAAACACTCTGTTGTTGATCGCACAAAGTATGTATGTATTGGTTTGGGTGTATGAAAATTTAAAACACCTCTGTTGATTGCACAAAGTATGTATGTATTGGTTTGGGTGTATGAAAGTTTAAAACACCATTGTTGATCGCGTAAGTATGTATGTATGTGTATAACCCCCAAGGTTAATCTTTTTTACGAATAAAGGGAATTTGTATTAAGTCTTAAAGAACTCCTTTTCCGCAGCGTTATTATGACAAATTGCAGCAGGTTTGCATCAGAAAGGAAAATATCAGTTGCATAAGAAGGACGAAATGAGTGTGAAAATTTCATATAGGAAACACCCAATTGATTTTTTCTTTTACCAAAAGCCCAATGGTGGGGATTTCCTTTTTATAGTTGGATTTCAGATGAAGTGGATGTTTGAGACCATGTTGAAGCTATCGAATAATAGCCTAATAGCCATGGATTCAACATTCAACATGAATAAGTATGGGATGATTGTATTAAGAATGATTGATCTAGTACAATAATTTGATTAATAATGATTGATGAGCGGAAGTTGACTTCATATGTTTTTTGAATGTGATAATATAAGTTGTACACACTCATGGTGTTTGATGAGCAACAAAGTGTGGTGCCAGTTGCATGGGTGGTGGCATCGCGTAATACATCACATGAAATTTCACTATGGTTGGAGCAGCTCATGCATAGGTGTCACCAAGTTGATCATAGTTGGAAATTTAATGCTTTCATGGTTGATGATGCATTGGCTATAATCGATGCTTTAAGGTAACTTCAATCTTCTTATTTTATAGTACAACTTGTATTTATTAAAAAAATAACATGCTTGAAATGAATTGAATGTGGCAGGAGAATCACAAGGTGCAATTTTATCTTGTGTGTTTGGCACGTAAGTCGAGCATGGCTAAAAAAAGTGAATCAATTGGCCAGTATTCCAGAAATAGCAAAAGAAAGGTTTAGTGATTTGGGTTTAATTATGAATTATTTTTCCAATGTTGAAGTGAGAAATGAAAATAATTATTTCTACAACAAATTTTCTAATGAGGAGAAGTTCCTAGACTATTTCCTCAAGAATTGGGTTGCTGGTGATAAGATTTGTAAGTTGAAAAACTCTAAGTTACATTTCTATTTTTGGTTTTCATATGGATGAAATATCTTCATTAACCCAACTTTGATGCAATTAGGGATGTGGGTAAAAGGTTTTTGGGATTTTCCCCATGCAAATTAGGAGAAAAACAATGTTATGGAGTCATATCAATGTTACCTAAAGGAAAAATTTCTATCTGATAGAAAAAATAAATGCTCTCGTAAGATGGATTGGTTCATATATGTTCTTCTAACAAATGTTGAACCCAGTTATCGGTTTAAGGAAATTCTAAAAAAGGAAGGATTTTTGAATAATTACAAGAAAGAGAAACTATTGGAATCATTAATGGAAAAAGAAAAAAGAATTCCAGATAGTGATGGAAGCCCTCATGAGTAAATGTCTCATGCTTTTTGGGTGAGGAGTCAATATAAATTTAATAAGTAATATCTTGTCACTTGTCATTGCACAAATTTCATAAATTCTGATTGCCCGTGGTCTATTCGTGGCAACATATGCAAGCATTCCATAAAGGTGGGTTGGTTGTGTTCCCGTTCAATGGCTTCAAAAAAATTACAAAATCATCAAAGCACAACTGATTCATACAATGACCCACTTGAGATAAATATAGAGGCAATATTGGATCTTCCTAAATATGCAAACACATCTCTCATGGATAGTCACAATGCTTTTGTAAATGTTGAACAAATTGAGATGGCCAAAAAGACGGTTATTTGGCTACTTAGACTTGGTTCGAAAAACTCCTCCTGCTACTTTGGCCAAAATTTAACAATTGATTTCTTTGTTTAAAAATTTTTTGGATGACGCCAACAATCTTCATATTATGGATTATGAATTCACATGTGGGTTAGGTGATTCAAGTTATCTTTGAAGAGGAATAAGTGTTTCCTAAGCCCCAAAAAGAGAAGAAAAAGAAGGAAACAAAATGCAAGATTGGAAATTGACTTGAATATCAACATAGTTACTGATAAAACGAGAACTATTACCTCTAAACGAGAACTCTAGCCTAAGAAAACTCAAAAACCATGAAAAAACAACCAAAAAAAGAAAAGTGTGTCTTCCAGAACACACTATTTTTTTTAAGGTCAAATTTCAACATTTTTTTAAATTATGCTAAAAACCAAAAAATTTCTTGAAAAAAGGATTGAAAAAACACCCTCGAAACAAAAAGTGTTGATGGTGGAATAACATCACCAATTTTTTGTGTGCAAAAAACAACTTGAAAACGAAAAATGTTGATGCTGGAATAATGTCGCCAATTTTTTGTGTTCAAAAGGCAGTCTGAAAATGAAAGGTGTTGTTGTTGGAATAAAGTTGTCACTTTTTTGTGTGCAAAAAATGCCTTGAAAACGAAAAGTGTTAATGTTGGAATAACGTCTTTTTATTTTCGGGGTAAGTTGTCAACAATTTTTAATAATGACATTAAAGATAAAATATCATGACTAAAAAACCTTAAAATTTCAACCATAAACATGACATTAAAGAGAAAATATCAAGTCTTAAAATTGCAACAATTTTTACGTATAGTATTAAAGACAATCTATTGTCGTGTCTCTCAAAAACCTTGAAAATCCGAGGGTGACATTCAAGATAAAATATGACCTTTATGAAAATAAAATTCCAACGATATTTAGGCATGGCATTAAAGATAAAATATCACTTGTAAAAATAATTAAAAAGAATAAAAAAAAATAAAAAAAAATTCAATTCAAAAGAAAATAAAAAAGGGAAAAAAAAAACAAACAATTTAAAGAAAAAAATTAAAAATTAACCCAAAACAATAACAAATATTATTATTTTTAAGTTAATAAATAATAATAATAAAAATAGACCACATAATTTAAAAAATGATAAAATTAAATAATTAAAATAAAAAATATTAAAATTAGTTTAAATTAAAAATAAATAATAATATAAATAATGTTGAATAAAAAATAATTTAAATAAAAAAAAATTAAATTAAAAATCAAATAAAAATAAAATTTGAATAATAATAAAAATTTAAATAAAAAAATTAAGTAATAATTTAAATTTAAAAAAATGCATATAAATATATGAAAAATACATTTTTAAATTATTAAAAAAAAAAAAAATCAAATTTAAATTTAAAAACAAAAACTAAAAAACAAATAAATATAAAAATATAAAATATATTAAAAAAAAATAAAAAAATAAAAAAATAAAAAATAATAAAAAAATAATTAAATATTGGAATAAACCATATCGTTCCCGCCATAGGGTCGTGAGGCTCAATCGACAAGTGATAAAGAGCTGGCAGTGCTCCGTTGCCCATCGGCCGAGCCCTGTGACCTTGGGGCCGCGAGGGTCGATTCCTAGAATCGACCTTCAGGGCGGCGAGGGTCGATACTCGGAATCAACCTCCAAGGTGGTAGGGGACGATTATGGAAATCGACCCCTAGGGCGACAGGGATCGATTCCTGGAATCACCCCCAAGGTGGTGGGGTTTGATTCCCCCTCCTTCGATGGGCGTCAGTACACTAGTTCTCTCTTGTCGGGTGCAGTGGCTCCTATGCCCGGCCCCGGGGTGGCGGCAGTGCGGTTGTTATTATATAATTATTTTTTATTAAATTTTTATTTTGTTTTTATTAATTTTAATTTTAATTTTATTATATTTATTTTTTATATAATATTATATATATATATATATATATATATATATATATATATATATATATATTCTTTTTTAATTAAAATTTTGGTATTTATTTATTTATTTTTGTTTTAATAAATTTTTAACAGTTTTTTTATCATTATTAATTTTTTTAATTATTTTTTTGAAATTTTTTAAAATTTTTTAATTTTTTTTAAGAAAAAAGAATTATTAATTTTTTTTTTTTAATTGAAAATTTATTTTTCATATATATATATGTTTATTTATTTATTTATTTTTAATAATTGTTTTAAAAATTTTATTTGAATGTTATTTTTAATTTTTTTTTATTTTATATTTCTGAATTTTCATGATTTTTTATTTTAGCATTTTGATTATTTGATTTTACTTTTTTTTTAATTATTTTTAAATTATTTAATTTTTATTTTTTGTTTTATCATTTTCTTTAATTATGCAGTTTCTCTTTTTTTAACTTAATTTTTTTTTATTAATTTTGTCTTTAAATTATGAGTTTTTTTTTTCTTTTATTATTTATTTGTTTATTTTTAAATTTATTTTTTTACAGGTTATTTTTGTTTTTTTTACACTTTTATTAGTTTTTTTTTTCATTTTTTTTTTTAAATTTGATTTTTTTTTGGGTCATGTTTTTTTTTTAATGTCTTATTACCAAGATGAAAATCACCACTCTAAACAAAAAGGATTGATGTTGCATCAACACTTTTCAAAATTAGCATGAAAATCATTAACATTTTAAAACAAATATTCATACTTGATAAATAAAAAAATTTGAAGTGCTAAAAAAATAACCATGTTTCTAAATCTGACATGATATCTAAAAAAAAAAAATCAAAGAAAATTTAAAGTTCCAAAAATATGCTAAAAAAAATTCATAAGAAAATTTAAAGTGCCAAAATTATGCTCCAGAAAAAAAAGGGTGATTCTACATCACCACTTTTCTAAATTGGGTGTTTTTTTGCTACCTCAAAAAAATGGGTGCTAGGTAATTTTCTCGTGTGATCGGTAACTACGTTTATCCTGGCAGATGAAGACGAACCATTTGAGTTTGAACAACTCAACAAGCGAGGTCACCCTCACTCAAACAATGGATGCTTTTCCAGGTTTCTAGTGCACGATTTTGTTTTCAATTTGATTTTAATATTTATTTGTGTATTATAAGTATTTGATGTATTATTGTTTTGTTGACTATGTCCATATATGTTTGATAGGTGGTGAGGATATTTTTGGTGATTTGTCTAATTTGACAGAATTGTCATTTAAGGTGATTAAATAACTCGATGCATTTACACTCGATCTTTCAACACATTGATTGTTTTGTAAGTCATGGAAGATACCTTTCACGTGGTTTTGCATACTTGCATATATTGGTTTCTAAACAAGAATCTGATATATAAATTCGAATAAAAACAATGGAAATGTAACAAAATTATTAGAGGAAATGCAATGAAATAGTAACTAAACATGTCAAACACAATTTTACCAATTTTTTATAACTGCTTAATGCGACTCGTGATATATTATTGGATAATAATATATATTACAACATAAAAGATAATGTGTTTGTTGTCTATGATTTGCCACAATGGTGACCCAATGTGTCAGCAACGGTGACCCATTGTGTCAACAATGGTGAGCTAGTGTCTCAAAAACAATGAGCTAGTGTGTCAGCAACGGTGAGCGAGTGTGTCAGCAATGGTGAGGCAGTGTGTCAGCAACGATGAGCCAATGTGTCAATATGAATATGTGGATGAAGGGGGAATTTCATTAATATTGTTGATACAATAATCACTATGTCCTGCTTCACCAGGACGAAGATACCCTCTTGTCTCCATAATTACATTCAAACAATCACACTCTTATTTTTTATTCAACGTATATTTATTTTTATATATCCTTGTTGGAAGCCAGATCATTGGATAGTGAAATCTAAGACCTATCCAGTTATTCCCACATTGTCCCATGACAATAATATACTGAGAAACCCTTTTTCAAGTTGTATTTAAGTTTAGGTAGCTAAATGGATCTTTATTTCGGAATTGTTTTCCTGAGGCATTCCACCTTGCTTTACATCCTTCCTGTGCGGCAGTTTCCAATGATTGAATCTAGCTTGCGCAATATGCAGTGGTCTTCTGCATGTTCTTGGTGATATCCTCTACTACCTTTGGAAATTTGGTGGAATTTTTATGTTCTTCTATCACCTCCATAGGTTTGGAATGTTCTCCTCTAACCCATAAAAGTCTCTCAGAATTATGCAAATAAATTTTAAGAGCATCCAACCAACTGGCCTCATTTCTCAAATATGATACAAAGGCTCTCAATTGGACATCCCCTATAACATGCTTGGGATTCCATTTTGTATTAATAGGTACCAAAAAATTATGCTAGTATAGTTCACAGAGCAAGTATTTATCTGGATTCTTGTAGGCCATATATGCCTCCATGAAACCAATACTGTTTCCAACCTGGAGAGGCCTATTTTCGATGATAGAATTCTTTTTAAATATCAACAATTTTTATGTTAAGTACACATTGTAATTGGTTGGAGGAGCCCTACAACTAAGCATATCATCCATTATCTGTTTGAGTTCTTGCTTATCATTATCCAAGTTGCTCACCTTCCTTTCCAACTCATCCACTGTTTTTTTTATGTTTTCATAAAAGTTTTTTTTATATTCTTCGTGTCTCTTGAAAAGGTCATAAAGTGAGTTTTTGTGCCAATTGTAAGGTATTGGGTTTCCCTTATATGGGAATTTACATAGATCTAATTTATCCTTTGGTTCCTCATCCTTTTTTTTCACAACAATTTCTTTGGTCAGTTTGATCTCTCGTTCCTCATCCTTTGTTAGTTTCATTTCTAGATGTTGTTCCTCTATTTGTACAACCATTTCTTTTGTCAGTTTCATATGTGATTCCTATTCCTTTGTATGGATATTTGTGATTTTGGTATGGTCCTCTGTTTGCAAAAAAATGTCATCAATTTGTTTTTTTCCAAGGGGTATATTTTGTTGGACCCCTCAAGAAGGAATATCTATGACATCAATGGGTATGGAATTTGCAACTTGGGCCAAGCAATCTAATATATCAAAAGTTTCTATTTTTATAATCTCATCTGTTATGGTTTTAACATTGATATGTAGTTGTCTATTTTTCATCTGGAGAATCATATCCTTCCTTAAAAATGAAATATACAAAGGAATATTTGTATGGGTACTTACTTTTACAACGTGCTTCTTTTTCAATTATGGTGGTGTAGTTGGTTGGTCCTCCTCATCATCCTCGTACCAATTCTAGCTGTGCAATTGTTTGGCCCTACTCATTTTACCCATACAATTCTGGTGGTTCAGTTCGCTGTTACTTCTCATCATCCCCATACAAAATTTGAATTGAGGCAAGGCCTTCTGAGGGGTACCATTCAGCTAGCCCATCTATGTAATCATAATCAGAATCAAGAGAGGGAAGCATATCAAATTGTTCTTCTATGTTAGCAAGGTGACCTAATCCTTGTTCCATGACTCCTTCAATAAATACATCCTGTGGATACTCTTTCTCTTGCTCTTGATCATGTTCTAATGCTCTCTCTTATGGAGGGTTCTTCTGTAACAATGGGGAGGGTTTTAGGAACTGGAGTAAGACAACCTCTCTTTCTCCTATTCTTCTTGGCTTTTGGCACTACTGCCATGCGTTTCCTGTATCCTCTCAATCTTCTGGTTGCATGTTTACTCCCCAATATTTCTACTTCATAATCATCATCTTGGTCATCTCCTTTCTGTGCATATTTAGCAGCATAAACCTTAGAAACCATCATAGTTTGAACACTGGGTGGTTCGGTTTCCATATGGAAAGGTTCTGTGGGAATTTTTGCAGGTGGGAGGTCATGGGGCAGAGTTGCAGCTTCCAAGGCGTCCTCTGGCAGGGTGGCAGCTTCAACATGCAATGGTCTTCCAACTAGTTCATCCCAAGTTATCCCTTCCCTTTGCAATGCAAAAACCGCCAAAAGTTTAACAAGGCAATGGTGGGACAGGATTTCGAGCGGTCGCTTTGATTTCTACACACCTCGGGTCATTTGGTCTAGGGTGTTTGCAAGAAATAAATGCATGTTAACCAACTTGCCATGACGCAAGTGGTATAAAAGGCGGAGGTGCTCATAATAAATAATGACATACCTTCCTTCACACGTGAAAAATATCTGGACAAGGAATGAAAAATCCTTCGAGGGTTGTGGTAATGACTTCCTGTCATATCTTGTGCCTCTCCTGAGTAGTTGTTCACTTGCCTCAAGGAATTTCTGCACAACATTAGGTTGGGGTTTTCGGGGTGCAAACCATTATTCTCCCATATGTGGTAACCTTGTCACTTTCATAATCGTTTCTTCTGTCGCACGCACCACTGTCCCTTCTACCTCTGATATACCCTCCTTGTAATGCATGGAAAATTATAGGGTTATGCCATTGTCATACCCCTGAAACCTATGAATATAATCTATCCATTTGTCCTGTTCAAAAAAAAATTGAACGCATAGAAATGAATCTATCAATTCTTCAACACGTTCTCTACGTACTCTTGCACCTCCCATCTTTTGTCAGAGTTCAGAGTGGCTATGGTTGTGCTTTTTCTTTGCAATAGTTCAAATGTTGGATAATGGCACAATGGGAGAGTTTGGGTAATGAGTTTAGTAATATCATGACCCTTTGTGTATGGCAGTGCTAGTATGCAGTTAGGTGTTTCCGCAATGGTTGCCTCCCATTTGACACTAACAGTTTGTTGCTATCGTGGTCAGGAGAGATTTATGTTACCGTTGTACATAGTTATAGATTCCCCTTGTACCTAGTTAGGAGTTGCCACAATGATGTCCATTGGAATGGGAGGGCGAGTTGCCATGGGAGGGCCCAACCTTTCCATCATAATAATGCAACTTTGTGGGCCCATGCACCATTACACTGAATCCCTTAATTTCCTTAAAATGTATTGGTTACAATTTATTAGTTATACTTGAATGCATATTATAATTTTGCATGATTATAAAGTTAACTTCCTTTATTTGCAGTTTGTTCATATTATTTTCATTGTTTGCAGGCTTAGCTATTGTTGCAGTCATGCATATCAGAACATGCTTCAATTCAAATCACCTGATCTTGTGGTTGTAGATGTTGATAATGGAGTTAATAAAACATTCCTTACAACCAAGTGAATCAAATCACCTGATCACAATTCTTCCCCTTAAATAAGGTTGGAGATATGAATTGGAAAAATGCAATATATCACAATTGCATTTTTCATTTAACCATGTATAAAGGGAAAATAATGATTGATCTATAATCTAGCTTAGTTAGATTTTCACTAAGGGTATCTCAGATTAATTGCTACTGAAGGGGCTTCTTTAAGAATTCAAGTTCACTTTTATTAGAGACTTTATAGTTATTAGACTTGTACTTGGAGTTCTCTATTTGATATTCAAAATATCCTTTATTTTGCTGTTCAATTTTGGGTATTGTTTAAAGTGATCTCAATGGATAAAATAATATTTGTAAAATGAATTAGTGTTTCTTCCCCCACCCTTCTCATTATTTCCAACAGATAGACCAAATCAAACTATAATAGTATTGATTGAAAAATATATTTTCACATACATGTAGCAAAAAGTACCAAAAAATAAGGTGAGCCCATCCATAACAAAAACTAACTCATATATATACCTCAAAAATTTACATAATAGTTGTTTATGCTGCTACAATCTATCACAAGAAATAATAACTCCATAATAGGACTCCCACCATAGTAACCCTAATAGCAAACATAAGAAAAATCAATTCATTAACAGACCACATATATTGAGGCCTATCAATGACAATTGGTGGAGCACATGCTAACTCCTACACATATCTTCCACATCCTCATCCATTGAATGTTGCTTGAATGAGTATATCATCAACAAACATTTGGACATTTGATCAGTAAATGATGTTAAAACTAATAAATTGTGCGACAATATTTTTTGCTTCTTGGTGGAGGGGTTTCAAATTATGTTTTCTCACTTGGTAAATTTCAATCATTTGATTGGTAATCAACACTGAACTAGTGTAAGTGAAAATTTCACTTGCACCAAAAAGCCCATCAACTAGAGCAATATAATAGGCTTCGTTATTTGTGGTTCTCCCTGGAATCTCTTTAGTATTCTGGAATACTTGGCTAAGTGCTTCATTATGAAGCAAAAATGTTGTTCATGCAAAACCCGGGTTTTTATGGCACCAAACCTGGTTGATGAGCATCCGCTTTTGCACCGTCTGCAAAAGAGGAAAACAATTAAATGAAAAAAATGATTTAATGAAATATAATGAACATCTTGGTTGTAAAAGATGTTTTTTTAACTCCAAATTTTTTTCATATAACCACAAATATATATATATATATATATACACTAACTAAATTCCCCACATAATTTATTGACATAAAAGTGAATTGATGCCACTGTTACAATGGTGGAAACTCCCTGTAAAAGTAAATTATTTCCACTTTAACAGTGGTGGAAACTCCCTGTAAAAGCGAATTATTGCCACTGTAAGAGTAGCCGAAACTCCCTGTGAAAGTGAATTGTTTCCACTGTAACAATGAGTAAAAGAACCACAAATATAATGAGAATCTTGGTTGAAAAAAAATCATATATCCACAAATATAATGAGCCACAAATACAATTATCAAAAGAAAGCATTCACTTAATTTAAAATTATCAAAAGGAAACATTCACTTTCTACATTCTAAAAATCAAAGCAAAATCCTAGATCCCAACAACTTGTAAATTGGATGATAAAATTCTTAAACATTTTGAATAAATATGATAATAATGCTTCATAAGAAAGCATGTAGCCCAAAGAAGTTTTTAGTGTCCTAGATCCATTTAAAGAATAGGCTTTTTGGAAGCTTTGTTAACCTGCAATTTATGGGCTTACTGGGACTTGCATTGGTGCTCTAACATAGAGAACTTTTTAATATAAAATATAGAATTTGAAAATATATTATTTTTTAATGTTTAAAATCATATGATTTGAAATAATAAGTTTCAGTATTTAATTTTATAATTATAATTTGAACATTATATAGAAAGAAAGAAGTTTAGTATATGTAAAAATGTAAAAATATGTGAATTACAAATAATAAACTATTATAAATTTAGAAAATTAGATAAAGAAGAAAATGTTAATATTGAGATGAGTTTTCATTTTTTGATTTAGTATTTATCTCTATTTTATTATTTTATTTTTATTATATTTAAATGAAGTGTCTTTTTTTCTTATATTAATTTTAGTGTATATCAAAATACTCTCAAATTTTGATGATGTTATTGAAAATTGAATAATGGAATGTGCAAAGTTTTTCTTATATATATATATATATATATATATTTTTAAATAAAAAAATGTATTTTTATCAACATCCTATATATTCATCTTTAATTTCATACTATAAATGTTTATCCTCCAATTAACCTGGTTTGATATTCACATGTCTTAATCCTCCAATTTGTAATGTTCTGTACTCAATTAATACATTCATACTTTATGAGTTGCCAACCAACTTGGGAACAAGACATTGGGTTTAAAATAATAATTGGCCCTTCGTGCTTTTTACTATTAATTTGTGATAATGTAAAAATAAATGGATTTGATCTAAAAGGTGGGTTTATCACTTAAGCATTTGTAATTTTCTAAATGATCATATATTTGAATTGGAATTGTGCCCTTATTACCATTGAGTTCTCTCACAAACAAATATGTATAATGCTAATTTGATGTTTAATTAAGATTTTTCACATTAATTTGTTGTTTAATTAGGTTATAAACTTAGGGGCCGAAAGTGTTTTCCTTTTTCATACTTAGGTTTAACACCTAAGCATTTGTAATTTTCTTGAAGATCATACATTTGAATTGGAATTATACCCTTATTGACATTGAGTTCTCTCACTAACAAATATGTGACATTTTAATTTGTTGTTTAATTAGGTAATATGTCTCACATTAATTTGTTGTTTAATGACGTGACTTAATCTTTCGGAAGCTTGCTATCTAAATTCACGACATAATTCATTGACATAATAGAGGCGGAAGTTCTGACGGTAGCTCCCTATTACAGCAACGTCAACTCACTGTAAAAGTGAATTGATGCCACTGTAACACTGAGTAATAGAACCACAAATCTTGAAGAGATGTAAGAAAAATAGTTGAAGCTACATTGCAGTTAACCAGTGTAGAAGGCTGGGTTGTAAATTTCTCTGTAAATAGTGCTTGTATAATGTCAGTATAAAATATGCTTTCATTTCAACTTTCATTCATATGTTTTGGGCTCACTTTTCATTATAGTTGTTGTGCAATGATGAGGGAAGAACCCATTTTAATTAATTTTTATTTTTCAAATAATTTATATATTGTGTCCAAAATATTAATATGGTACAATTAAAATGTTCATATGCATCTATCACTATTACCTTATATTTATGTTAATCCATTATTTAAAACATATATTTACTAAGCATCTATCATTATTATTATCATATTCATAGGTTCAACATATTTATAGATTCAAATTTAAGACTTTATTTAAAACCTTTATTAATTGTTTTTCTATTTTTCTATTTATTTATTTATAAATATTTTTTAATTCAGAATGGTGGAATGTCTATTCAAAACCTTTATATTCATTGTTGGTGCTATAACATTTGCTATTTTTTGGAGAAGATGCCATATAAGATTTTAGGGGATTTTTATTTTTCTATGTATAGACATTTGTTTTTAGATAGTGTTGATTTATTATCAGTGTTTTAGTTATCTTTAGTATTAGAGAAAATATAATACAAGACCAAAATCATCACTAAATCCATTATTGTTTCCATAATAGCCTAAATATCATTATTATTCTAGTGGTCACTTGAAAAAAAACTATAAATTAGCTTTCATGAATTTAGTTGTGGCTATATATTTTCAGACCAACAACTTGAGGTAACATTATCAAAATTTTCAATTATAGCAACACATTAGAGGATAGTAGACTTTAAGGAAGCCAAGGTGGAGAAAAGGAGTAAACCAACATTCATGGAAGCCCGCCATTCATGAAGCCCACCAACAAATTACAAACAATAATGACAAATTATTTGCTGCAACGGTAACTAGTGAGTTGTCTCAATGACGACCTAGTGTTGACAACTCACTAGTCTTCGTTGCGACAACTCGCTAGTCACCCTCGCAGAAAATCCTTGGAACAACATCCTAGAGCAGAAGCAAACGAATTTGAAGACTTTAGTTAATATATATTTTGGAAGAGATGAATTATCTTAGTTAAAATATATTTAGCAAACATATACACACAAAAATAGTGAGTTTCCTAATAACAGTGAGTTTCCAAATAAACGCGAGTGAATTTACCTTTGTGATTGTTCTAGAAAGAAAAGGAGGCAAATCCGATCTTTTTAGATGGCGACGGTAACATATCACAGTAAGAATTCATGCCCAGCATTTTCCACACCTAGTAAGAATTAAATTCCTCGCCTTTAAAGCTCATGTTTCAATTCCTCCTCATCATGTTTCAATCAATCAAGCTTATTCCCCTTTAAAGCTCCCTATTACTCACTCGACAGAATGAAAGCCCTTTACTCACTCGAAGGAATGCAAAACCTTTCTTGATTGAAGTAAATCCAAATTCAAATGGGATAGAAATGAGGTTTCGGTGGTAAAACCATTCGACGGATCGTCCATTATCTAACAAGCCATGTGCGGTAGATGGAAATATAATTCGATGGATATTCAACATTTAATCCTCATTAATTCAAATTTAGGTTTTCCCATTCAAATTTAAAATTAGAGCGGTGACCTGTCACTTCAGCTCTCCTCTGGTTGCGTGAGTTAGGTGAGTCGCTTGTATCTTGCTGTGTGCACTAGCCTGCAAATGAAGAGCGTCAAAACGAACCTTCACTACCCAGGGGAGCTGGACAACGAGGGAGGTAATAGTAGTTAACTTCTGTTTCGTTAACGTTTGGTACGGAGGGGACGAGCTAATCGGAAGGGCTTCACCAGTGGCGTCGAAGTGATGCAGGAGCATCCGGCTTAGAAATTTCATTGTAATTTAGTAGACATAGGGGGTTTTGTGTTTTCAAAGAAGTTGGTTTCCTATGTATTAAATTAATGTAATTATTAATGTTTTGAGTGATTTTAATGAGAGATATTTATAACAGGAATTAATTAAATATTGTGAGGCATTTTTTAAATGTTCTTGAATGTTGGACAACATGAGAAAATTAGGAAAGTTGAGAGCTCATAGGGATCGAGAGCTTTGGAAATTAATTGTAGATTTTAAATTAGGAATTAGTTCATGATTTATGGGATTGAAAGGATTCTTAGGGGTTAGTTGAAATTATTAAGGATCTAAACCATAATTGGGTCATAGGCCCTTTTTTATAAAAATTATAAAACCTCAAATAAAAAAGGGGGAGAGATTCAGGATTTAGATATATAGATAAGGTTTGGATTGTGAAGCCTATGGGCCAAAGAGTGGGTGAAAAGGCCAGTGATTAGAAGACCAAGCCAGAAAAGAAATTTCTATGTATATGTGTGTTAATTAATACAGAGAATTCAATCCTTGAGTTATGGGGTGTGTATGGAGTGATTGATTATAAAATGTATGTGAATTAGAGTATTTTTTTCATAACATTTGTTTGCAGTTTGATTCGCTACCTTTTCGTATGTGTGGGTGTTATATTTTCATTGCAGAACGCTAGGAAATCACTCTATAACTCTGATAGTGACATATTTGAATCTAATCTTAATAATATTGAGAAGCTTTACTAGAGAATGCTCGTATAGATGCTATATTATGCAGATCTGAGTTAAGATCAGTTCCACTATGGTTCCGCATACAATTGCGAAAGTTCAATGCAAATGCTGAGACAGGGTTAATAATATCAATATTATGACTTGAGCTGAAGTGGGATTCATGGAAAAATCTGGAGCTTTCCATGTGGGAAGAGAAGCCATTAAAGATTGCTTGCATTAATTAGGAGTGACTTTCTCTACTTATAAATCAAGTTTTCTCATTTATTTGGAGAATAAAAGGCATATAGGAATTCTAGGCATGAGGATATGAGTTTATTGACTACTAGAAGTCAAGTTATACATTCTCCAACTAAATCGAAATTATGAGGTACCGACTCTCTCTCTTTTTGAAGGTTGAGCATTCCTGAAGGTAGAAGAACGATTTCTTGGGGAAGGGAAACACAAGAATCACCATATTTAAGGCTGGTCGAATTATTAACTCTGGGTGTGGTTCCAAGGAGGAAGGATAGTCGAATATCCTCACTGCTAATTATGGACAAGCGTTGCACATTTTTTGGGCACGTTACAACTAAGATAAAATGAGTTTGACTATTGTTCGAAGTCTTCCACTATTCCTATTGCACGAGGTTGTATGTCATCTTGGAGAGAATCGTTTTGAGTCTTGTACTGACTGCATGGAGTTTTGATCCATTGCTAGTGAGCTGGGGGTTGCTACGATACCTTTATTTTTCCTATAACAATTGTTCGTACCCTTATGTTGACTTTTGGTGGGACGTGCTATCATACCTGGTCTGAGAATGGATACTGGGCAACGTATTTCTCACACTGATGCTGAAATATCCTTCCACCTGCGTTATATGATATGTATGTGTAATATTGTTGGATTCCATCTAAATACCAGGTTCACACTCTTGTTTAATTCATTGTATGCTCATATTTTTAATAGGAGAAGTTTGGTTGTGGGTTAGTATATTATTATATCAAATTTCTAAGTTGTCATAAGGAGTATATTTGTGCTTTGAGAAGACTGTTAGTTTATGTTAGTCATTGAATGCAATGCCTAGAAGTTAAAAAAAAAATTACAGTGAGCACCTACAACAATGTGTCGACTAATAGTTTGAAGAAATACTTCATTGAAACTAAAAACAGAGAATGAAATTCTTGGGACATGTATTTGACATATAGTTGACTAGCATTTTACAATTGTTGGAATGTCTAATGTAGTAAATGCAGCTTAGGTTGCATCACGAAGGGGCACAAAAACCAAAGGGCGTTTCGTCGAATGGTTAGCCCACTCCCTAGAGATAGTTCCAGTTTTTATTTTTAATATAGAGCATAGCTTGTCATTTGTTATGACTAATCAAAATCAGAGTGGTAGTGACGGCAACATCCTCTTAGGGGATTACTCTAACCATTGACCAGTGTGTAATTAACAATATTATTTGTTAATGTGTCAATTGAAATTGAACGATTGAGCCAAGAGTTAGTTGGTGGTTTTTAAAAAAGCTCGAAACTATCTCACGATTTGTTGCATGGAAATAAATCTAGAGAAAAGGACGGTGCGAGGCAGTAAAATGAAAGGATGGTTACTGGTGTTCAAGAATTAGTTAGTATAACTAATTTTAATATTCATGAAAGGGTTCATTATTATTGGTTGGCTCACACAAACATTCTTCTATTTTTTTTGGATTACAACGAACTTCAAGTTAGGGGAAGCAAATTCTCGCTCGTGTTGTAATTCGTGATAAATGAAAAAAATGCAAGTGAGGCTTCTGCTTATTGTTGGCTATAAAGGAATATGGTTACGGTTAAAAGAGTATATCTATTGGAAGGAAGATCAAATGGATGATCCGACAGAGGAAGCTATATGAAATATAGCTAGATCATGTCTGGGCTTCTAAATCTAGAGATGAATAGTTGAACTACAGTAGTAAAGAGTGATGAGTTGGTTCCATTGCAAATAAATTCCTTTATTTCTTCTAAGAAAGATTATCTCGAAATTTTCTTAAAAAACATCCCCTTAACTTTCTTATGAGATGACATCGGAAGTCCTATCATATCACAAATCAACCTACCCTCCAATCTGCACATGACACTTGTCTATTCCATGTGCTTCCTTCTCCACTTGATTATCATTGAAATTAGTGTCTTTAAATTTAAAGTTAACTCTTGTGATTTTAAGGTTATTTACATTTTCTTGTTAAAAGTGTTTACAAATAAGATTGAAAATATTTTTATTTTCATTGTACTATATATATATGGGTGCCTATAATAAAGCACTATATGCATGATTAATTTATATTGGAGTGTGTCCATTGGTGGTAACACAATTGGAAAGAAGCATGATGGAAATCCCTTGTGTATCCAAGTGTTTGGAAGTTCAACCCCCCTGGACATGCCTAACTAGCCAAACCAAAAAACAAAAATTGTATTGGAGTGCATTTTATGAAAATTTATGTTAAAAAACAAAAAACTATAATATCAAATGTTTTTTATTTGCACCTATCTAACATAAGTTATTTCTTCCACCAAAGATGTGTATAATTCATGCATGACCCCATTTTTTTATAATAAATATTGATGTATAACTAACATGAGCATGGTTCAGAATCCAATGTTATGGAATTCTATTTTTAGTTTGGTCTTCGCTTAGAAATCAGATTTCATGGAGTTCCATTTTTAGCTTTCATTAAAAATTCATGGGCTCCTCTTAGAATTTTTGTATATTTATTTATGTTAGCTTTAGCCATCATGGTCTCCATGTTTTTTTAGAGTTATAAATTTTCAATCTATAAAAATTTAGTTTGTAAATTATTTATGTTTTTTTAGAGTTTAAAATTTTGAATCTATCATAATTTAGTTTGAATTTTTTTTTCATCAAATATGGTGTGATTGATTAATTATTGTTATTTCTTTTTCAAAGGAACAAAGAGTAGCATTTATATTAATAAAAGCTAGGAGATGCATCACATCCCTTACATTTGGTTGTCTGAGACAATAAACACAAATCAACGAAGTAAACGAAAAAAATTATTGTCTCTAGGATTTTCTACGCAGTGGCCAACAAAAAAATACTTAGCATCAATCCTTTCAATAACACCCACGAAGTGAGTGAATTATCACCCGAGATTCTAATGGGTGACTATTAGAAACATGTTCTTTGCAGTATGGAAGGACTTTCTATGATCTTCGACACTAAACTCTCTATGATCTGTGACACTGAATTCTCACTAACAAGCCCTTGACCATCACTCCAATACTGCGTACTGTGCAAGGATTTTAGCCTTTTGGCTTAATAGACAATGCTTAAGTTGAGACCGACAATGTGTAGGAATTCCCAATAGTTTATGCTTTTTTTTCCATTAAACGTTATACCAACACTCACCCAAGACTATTCCCTCCTATAGATCAACGATATTATCTATTATCTATGACTAAATTACAATCATTAAACCCATTAAGCGCATTGATATTTATTCGATACAATGACAAAATAGTCGAAACACAATCCCACACAACATAAAAATTATGAAATTTAGACCATTAAGAATGGATACAAATGTTAAAACTATTTTAAACTCCTTTTAACATGCATAAAATCAATAAAAAAATAGTATTATGCATTCATACATCGATACAAAACATAGGGGTCAACCCCTGCATCCATTACTTCATATTATCATCAATGAAAAAGGCGTTATGGATTGAGTACATCGATCAAACCAACAGTATCACCCAAAATTAAAATATGTGTCATGTAAAAATGGGATTATAACTTAGAGCATAAAATAAAAACACAAAAATAGACATGAACATTACAATAATGTTTCTGGTACAGTTGTTGCATGTGTGATCAGAGAAGCTAGTCATCTGGAGATCCTCCAACGGGCTAAGAGGGGAGTGCCACTTCTTCCCTCCCCACAACGGGGCTCTTGGAAAAAGAAGCATTGCTACCACTATTTCTCCTACATTGAGTTCTATGTCTTTCCCTGGTATTTATCTCCTTCTTGTAGTCATACCTACACTCTTCGTTGACAAGGGCAAGGAAGACCTTAAATTGGTTTTTTTTTCCATGAAAGAAGTCTATGTCTTTTCCACTTGCCTAGGTGGGGATTTTTTCCCGTGAGACCCTGTGCAATGTCATGATTGTTATGAAAATAACTCACAAAAATATAGATCAACGACTTATAAATCAGCCTTTTCGAGGAGGCAACCTCCTTTACATTACATAAATGAACAATTCTTGGATGATTCAAATGACAAAACCTCCTTTCTCTATATAGGAGTCTAAGGGGTCACAATAAAATCAGAGCTGACATAAAAATAATAATATAAAGGCACAAAAATAACAATAGTGGGCTTCTATGGGGAACAATAATAACAATATGGGGACTACATAGGTACACCAATAACAATAAGGGGGATATAGTAACAATAACAATAAGGGCATATACTAGTCTTATAGGGACCTAACATACCTTTATCCTTCAAAAAAGTGTTGTCCTCAACACTTGAGTATTTTTGGATGCTTTTGTATAAAATTATCATCCTCCCATGAAAGATCTTCGGTGGGTAAGTTCTTCCACTTGATGGGATAATCTGAAATTGATCGATTTTGTAGCTGTCGAGTTCTAGTTTCTGTGATTGATTTAGGTTCCAATATTATTTTTCCTTCCTCTTCAAGTTCCGGAAATATTGTTTGAACTAGGAGATTATCACCTATAACCTTCTTTAAGCATGAAACATGGAAAACTAGGTGCACTTAGGAAGTTTTCGGAAGCTCCAATTTGTATACCATAGTACCAATATTTTGCAACACTTTGTAAGGACCATAATACTTTAGTGATAATTTATTATCCTTCTTAGCTTGCTTGAGGGACATTTTTTTATATGGCTTTAGCCATAGAAATACCTAGTCGCCTACATCAAAACTTCTTTCGCTGCGACGTTGATCTGCCTATTATTTCGTTCGATTGTGCGCCAAAGTGAGGTTATCCTTTAAGAGTTGGAGAAATTGTTGATGATGCTCAATGTGATCTTACACTCCTTTAACCTTAGAACTTTCTCTTAAATATGATGTGATATATGGTGGATGATATCCATTAAGTGCCATAAATGGGGTCATTTTTGCTGCAGTATGGAAGGAATTGCTATACCACCATTCAACCAGAGGTAACCACTTGACCCAATGTGTATGTTTATCATATACAAAGAAACAAATCATATCGAGGATGATAATATGAGCTATGAGCTAATTGAGTACCTAGACAAGAAAGTAATTCTGTCCAAAAAATTCCAGTGAATATGGGATCTCTGTCGCTTAAAATAATTTTTGGGTTTCCATGTAACTTTTGAATTGTTTCCATAGGTGCATTAGAAATTGTAGTGGCTTTAAATGGATGTGATAATGTGTAAAAGTGTGCATAATTGGTAAGTCTATCAACTACCACCATGATGACACTCTTTCCTTCGGACCTGGGTAAACTTGTGATAAAATCCATTGAAACCTCCTCCCAACGTTGACTTGGAATGGATAAAGGTTGTAACAGACCCGTGGTCTCAATTGTATCAACTTTATTTTGTTGGAAAACCAAAAATTCCACCACAAACTTTTGAATATCATATTTAATGCCATCCCAAAAAATATCCTTCTTAACCCTGTGGTAATTTTTTAAAAATCTCGAGTGCCCTCCTAAGGGAGAGGTGTGCAACTCCAAAATAATATTTTGTTTGAGTTGGGAATTTTTACAAAGATATAAGTGATCTTTGTACCATAATGAATCTCATTTTTCCAGATAAATGTATCATATGTACTAGGATATTTTTGTAGCTTTTGAATGAGTGCCCACACTTCTTTGTCATTCTTCCATTCATCCCTTCCTCTGGTTATCCAATCTGGTTGGATAATATAAATTGCACAAAGCAATGCTTCCACATCTTCATCCTTTCTTGAGAGTGCATCCGCAACAAAAATTTTCTTCCCTTTTTTGTAGATGATTTAAAATTCATAATCTTTGTGAACCATTTTTTCTTCTCTTGTGAAGATAATCTTTGTTCTAAAAATTATTTAAGACTATCATGATCCGTTTTTAACTTGAAGTGTCTTCCCATTAGGTAAGGTCTCCATTTTTTAAGTGCATGTAATATTGCCAACATTTCCTTCTGATAGATAGGTTTTTTTAAATATTTTCCTTTGATTGGATGACTTTTAAAAGAAATGGGTCTTCCTTCTTGCATTAAAGAAGCACCAATTCCATTTCCTAAGGCATCACATTCCACAATAAAGTTTTTTTGTAAATTCTAGCGTAGCTAAGACCGGTGCTTAGTACATTGCCTCTTTAAGATGCTCAAAGGCCTTATTTTCTTCTGGAGTCCAGGAAAATTCATATTTCTTTAGTATTGTTTTTAGAGGTGCTACTATTTTCCCATTATTCTTAACAAACTTGCAATAATACCCTGTCAACTTGAGAAATCCTTGCAGATGCTTTATGGTTGTGTGAATTTTCCATTCCTTAATGGCTTTAATTTTGTTAGGGTCTACCTTACCAGCCTCATGAGATACAATATGACCCAGATATTCCACCTATAATCCAAAGAAACATTTGGAGGTTTTTTCATATAATTGTTTCTCCTCCAATAGTTTGAGCACCCTGTCAACATGTTGAAGATGCTCCTTCCAAGACTTGTTGTAGAATAGTATATCATCAAAAAATACTAACACAAATTTTCTAAGGAAGGGTTTGAAAATGGAATTCATCAAAACTTGAAATGTAGAAGGTGCATTGGTAAGGCCAAAAGGCATGACCAAAAAATAATAATGACTGCCATGAGTTCTAAATGTTGTTTTCATAATGTCTTCAATATTCATTCTTATTTGATGATATCCTGAACGAAGATCCAATTTGGTGAAGTAAATTTATCCATGTAATCCATCCAATAATTCATCAATGACAAGAATGGGAAATGTATCTTTAATAGTGAGCTTTTTGAGCTCCCTATAATCCGGACACATGCACCATGATCCATCCTTCTTATGCACCAATACTACTAGAGCAGAGAAAGAACTTTGACTAGGTTGAATTATACCGGCCTCTAGAATTTATGTAACCATACGTTCAATCTCACTCTTCTTGGCATAAGGATATCTTTAAGGCCTGATGTTTGGAAGAACACTTAATGGAATAAAATGAATAGCATGATACATTATTACAAATAGGTAGGAGGCCTTTGGGAGTCTCAAACACCTTTGAATGATTATCCTATACTTTTTGGAGATATCGAGAGATAAATGATTTCGATGTTGGAACCTATAGTGAGAATAATTGTGCAATTATGCCTCATTTTTCTTTCTTCAGAATCTTGTCATGAAATTTGAGCTAACTATCTTTCATGTTTTCCCTACAATACACCATAATTCAACTTCCTTTCCTTCCCAAAAAAAATTCAAGAAAATTTCCTGAAAATTAAAATCTAAAGTCCCCAAATATTGTAACCATTGGAGTCCTAGTACAACATCAGCACCACCCATTGGAATAGAAAGCATTGGACTATTCAATATGTATTCCCCCATGGTTAGCTTGATATTCGACACTTTCCATTTAAATTTATAGTTCCTCTATTTGTAAAAATCACTTGACACTCTGGTGCTGGATATATGAATCAATTCAATTCCTTGGATATCTTACAATGAATAAAATTATGGGTACTACCCGAAACAATCAACACTATTACCTTTTTTCTTGATATATCCTTCTATCTTGAGAGTTTGAGGAGTGGTAATTCCTTCCAATTCATTACAAGATATGGTTGGATTCATTTATTCCTTCTCTATGGTTGGTTCCTCGTGTATATCCTCCTCTTTTGATGTTTCTCATTCCTTTTCTCCCTCCTCTTCACCATATATTAAAAATAATTTATTCTCAATACACTTATGACCTTTACTGTATTTTATATCACAATTATAACAAATCCTTTTTGATCTTTTTTCCTCAAATTTTTGGGGTATCAACTTTGTACGATGTGGAGTTGGATTGATTGAGAGATATGTAATAGAACCCTAGCTCATGACCTAATCCTTGGGTTCCTCTATGGCCCTGCCTCGGGTTGCTACAGGCTCTACACCTACAGCCCTGCCTTGCTCTCCAGAGCTCCTCTCTTTGGGCTCCTGCAATGGAGCAGACTGTTAGCTACATGGTGCCCTCATTCAAAGATCAGGTTGTGGGCTCCTCCCTTTCACCTAATATCTCGTTCTTCATGTGCCTTATAAACTCTTTCGCCTCTCCCCTTTCATATCTGGAGCTACGTCCAAGCTCCCCTCACCAAAAAAAAGACAAATAAGTCCTTGGCCCCAATTAGGATGGCTCTGCCAATGGAAACAAAGATAAGACAGGGGAACTTGCTTGGACAACACACCTGTCAAAGAACCTTGATGTTAACAACTTTGTGGCTATAGATAAGGATCAGGAAAAGCATCAAAATACAACTGTATGCCACCCAAAAGCAGCGAAGATCCCAGAAATAGTCATTCAGGATATAGATATTGAGGTCTACAGAGAGTACATGAGAGAACATGCCATCATATGTAAATTTATGGGAATCTGGCCTTCTGAAAGAGCTCTTAAAGGGTGGATCCAAGCTAAATGGAACGCTAAGGGGCAATAGAACTTTAGCTCGGTTCGAAGTGATTCTTCGCTATAGTTTTCGCTCCCCTGGAAGATAAGGACAAAATCTTTGAAGGGGGACCATATTTTTTCAACTCTACTGGTCTTTACATGAGATTCTTGAAGGATAACTTTACTCCTGAAAAAGAAGAATTCACTCGTGTCCTAGTCTGAGTCAGACTTTATTCTCTCCCTACAGACTACTGGGCACCTTCGGTTCTCCAAGCCATTGGAAACAGTATGGGAGAATACATCAAGATGTCAGAAGGTACAAAGAATGGTCATTATATTTCATATGCATGAATCTGCACCTATATTGATGTCTCTGGCGCCCTTCCAGAAGGCATCAACTTGAACTTCCGAGATGAAACATGGAATCAAGCGGTGGACTACGAACACATACCTTTTCTTTGTAGGAAATGCCATGAGCATGGTCATATCTTTAGAGACTGCCCACAAAACCAGCCACCCCCAAAAGAAAATCCAATTGGCAAGAAGGACGAACAAGGATTCATCAAAGTAAGTCATAAAAACAGGCAAAGTAGAAGGAGAAACACTAGAAGAGAAATCCCAAAGCAATCACAACAAAATAGATATGAAATCCTTTCTCCTATAACAGATTAAACCAGACAACATAGCAACAACAAGGATCAAAACTATGAACGGAACAAGGAAATGGACATAGACATGGAGAACACAATCACTCTGTCTCAAGTAGAAAAAGCAACACAGGAAGAAAATGAAATGGATTTCACACATGACATACCAACATCATAGGAAAAAGCAATAGAGGACATCCTGATGGGTATGGACCTGCAGAAGATCTCAAAGGAATGAACATCAAAAGGTTTTGAAGGTGTACCAGAAGATTAACTCCAAAGAATTGAAGAAGCATATACTCTGCAACAAAACTTCCAAAAGGAAAGAGAACACCAAAGCAAGGGAAAAACCCAAGTTGGAGGAATCAAAGCGAACTTCAAAGCCAACAACCAAATCACAAAGGGGCAACCAAAAATAAGGGGATGGAAAACAAACAGTCAACACCTCCAAGAGCTCGACAGTAGCCTTATCAATGCGAGCAAGGTAAAGGTTCTATCTCTTACTCCCAATATTTTATCATGATCTGCACATCTTGGAACATCAGAGGACTCAATAGTCCTACAAAAAAAAGGATCCTCAAATCCAAAGTTACCTCAGGGAAAACAGATATTCTAATGCTACAAGAAACTAAAAGTGGACTGACCGAAATGATGACCATTCAACTAGCCTGCTTTAGGAAGCAGTATAGTCATTTAGCTATTGCTGCCTTTGGCACTGCTGGAGGCATAGCTACGTTCTGGAAAGACTCAAAGTTTCATCTGATCGACTCCTTTGCCTCCAGACATGCCCTCACTATGATTCTCCAAATAACCAGAACTAAAGAAAATATTTGTATTACCAATGTCTTTGGTCCCCATACAGTTCATGAGTGCCTTGCCTGGCTCAACCATCTCAAAACCTTCCTCCAACCTCTCGATCATAAGTACCAGCTCCTAGCTGCTGACTTCAATATGATCCTAAACTTGGGTGAAAAAAGGGGCGGGCTCTGCAGACTAGACTCGGACTCTCAAGCTTTCCAAATTCTGATAGATGACCTAGGCTTCATAGATACCCCCACTAAAAATGGCATCCACACCTGGAATAACAGGAGAGGTGGTGAGCGTCAAATTGCCTCTATAATTAACCACTTTATCCTCTCAGAAGAGTTTTTCCTCTCCTCTCTAGAACATAGGCCAGTTTTGCTTCGCAAGTCGGCTCAAACCATTGGCTGATTGTTTTAATCATCAAGATCTCTGAGAGGCCGAAGAATTCCCCCTTTAGGTTTGAGGCATTCTAGCTCTCCCACCCAGATTTCCAAGACAAAATTAAGGAATGGTGGACCACATCGCTCCCTCAGCAAAGCAGCAAGATGCAAGGCTTCCATCAAAGACTAAAATTAATTAAGCAAGAATTAAAAAAATGGAACCAAGAAACCTTCAGAGATATCACAACGGAGAAAAAAGTGATAGAGCTAAAAATGAGAGCAATTAAACAAAAATCATTCAAAATGGAATGACAGAGGAAAGAAAACTAGCTGAAATGGAACTACAGAAACAATGGGAGGTTATGGTCTCCCAAGAAGAAACCCTTTGGAGACATAAATCAAGGATCAGCTGGCTCAAACATGGGAAGAAAAACACTGCATTCTTCCAAAAATCTATGATCCAACATAGAAATCACAACATGATTCTCAATCTCAAAAACAAGAAAGGTCATGTGTTAAATACCCATCAGGAAATTGAGGAAGAATTGCATCGACACTTCTCAAGTATCCTCAAAGATGGTAGTCAGCACAACGAGGATTATATCAGGAAGATCACCAACAAAATCTCGTCCATCTTGACTAGAGAACATAATCAAATGTTGTTAAAAAGGATAACCATGGAAGAAGTGGAAGCTACTATTCAGTAAATGCCAAATGGCAAGGCACCCAAGCCTGATGGCTTTACCATCAACTTCTACAAAGCTTGCTAGAGCATGATTAAGGATGAGATCTATGATTTGGTGGAGGAATATAGGATGAAGAAATCCATCTTTCCTTCCCTCAACGCTACTTTTCTGGTGCTCATTCCTAAATCAGCCAGGGCGGACTCTCCTGATAAATTTAGACCCATTACTCTCTGTAATGTAATATACAATATTATCTCGAAGGTTCTCGCCAATCACATCAAACCTCTCTTTCATCTCTTGATCTCAGCCAATCAAACAGGGTATGTTGAGGGTAGAAAAATCATGGACAACATCATTCTCTCGCAGGAAATTATCCACTCTCTCAAAGACCAGGGAAAACAAGGTATGCTAATTCAGCTTGATATGTCCAAAGCTTTTGACAAGATCAATTGGAATTACATCAGACATATGTTGGCCACCTTCGGGTTCAGAAAATACTGCATCAAATGGATCATGGCTATAGTTTCAGGGGATTTTTTCTCAATCCTCCTCAATGGTTCCCCCACCTCAATCATCAACCCTTCGAGGGGTATCAGACAAGGAGATCCTCTCTCCCCTTTCCTCTTTGTCATCATGGCTGAGGGTCTAGGTAGGTCCATCTCAGCAGCCTCTTCCAACAATGTCCTCTCTTGCCTTAATCTCTACCCCCCCTCCCTCCCACTACCCACCAGCAATTTGTGGATGACACGCTCCTTATGGGTTGCCCTATAGCCAGGGAGGCCCTTGCTTTCAAAAAAATTCTAGATGACTTCTCCCTTGCCTCTGGATCCACTGTTAATGATTCCAAGCCTAAAATATTCTTTCTCAACACCCCCACCACCATCCTAAATCATATCACCCATATCCTCGACTTCCAGAAAATCAGTTTCCCGTCCAAGTACCTGGGTTTTCCCCTTACAGAAAAACCTCTAACCTGCTCGAATTAGTAACCCCTCATTTCCAAGCTCAAGAAAAAGATCTCCAATTGGACCTTTTGGTCCCTCAACCTAGAGGGAAGATTAATCCTTGTCAGCTCTGTTCTTCAGGCCATGCCCCTTTACCAAATCTCAACCTTAGCTGCTCCTCAATCCATTTCAAACAAGATCAGAGCCGTTCAGAGAGATTTCCTCTGGAAAGGCAAAGCCAACAGTGGCAAGTGGGCCTTGGTGGCTTGGGATAAAGTTTTCATGCCCAAGATCGATGGAGGTCTTGGCCTTCATGATCAAGGGATCGTGGGTAAGACTCTGGGCACCAAGACCTGGTGGCGTTGGCTCACTAACCCGTTCACCCCCTGGGCCTTGCTTTGGAAGGAAAAATATGCCCACTCACTCAATTGGGACTCTCTTATTAGGCTCTCAGGCAACCTCAAAGGATCTCCTATCTAGAATCAATCTTGGGATAACAGATCGCTCATTCAAAATAATAGCTTCTGGGAGATAGGTAATGGTCAAAATGCCTTGTTTTGGGCAGATTCTTGGTGGAAATGCCCCAAACTTGACTTGGATATCTACAGGCCAGCCAGAAGGCAGCTAGAAGCTCAAAATAAAAGAAAAGTCAAAGACTATTGGAAACTCTCAGGAGTTTCAGAATGGAGGGAATGGGTGAACATCAAATATTTTATCCCCATCCATCTCCATCAGCCGATGAATATTCTTGCAGAGGAACTAAATAACAGGAAAATTCAAAAGGAAGAAGGACTGCACATCCTGCGCTGGGGCACTAATGCGATAGGAAATTCAAAATCAAAGAAGCTTACAACATCTTGCAAAATCCCACCCCTGTCCAACAAGACTGCAAATGGAAAAAACTCTGGAGCAAGAAACATTGGCCAAAGATCACTCTCTTTCTCTGGTTGGTTATGTACAAGAAAATTTTTACTTGGAATAATCTTCAAAAGAAAGGTTTCATAGGACCTTTATTATGCATGCTATGTCACTCTGAAGTATAAATGACCAATCACATCCTCAACACCTACCCATATGCTTCCAACATTTGGTCCTGGTTCCTTCATGTCTTCAAAGCCTCTGACCGCACTCACAATTCCATCCATTCGTCTCTGGAAGATTAGCACCCTGCCTTTTCCAATCAACCCCTCATCAATTTATCTTGGAATATCCTCCCGGGAATCATCTACTGGGCCCTTTGGAAGGAGCGAAACTCCCACATTTTCAAAAATACAGCCTCACAGGAAGAATAGATTCTCCACAAAATTAAATGCACTCTGCGCAAATCAACCTCCATAGCCAAACTCCAGAACCCTCCACACCCCCCCTCAGTGGATGACTACAGAATCCTTTCCCTTCTCAACTTCCCCCCCCCCTCCTTATTGCACCCTTTCCCATGCTGACTCTATCATTCCCTTGCCATTTTCCATTTGGAAACCTCCCGCTCATACCTTCACCAAGCTCAATTATGATGGAGCATCCAAGAACAACCTAGGAATGGATAGATTCAGCAATTTGTTTTGCAACTCTCAGGGCTCGACCCTTTGGATTTACCGTGGAAATCTGGGGCACACCACTAATAATGCAGCGGAGCTCCATATGCTGGCTAATGGATTGGAAATTTACAAGCAAAACAACTATTGGCCCCTTCTTGTTGAGGGCAACTCCAATGTGGCTACCCAAGATTGTAGGAAGTTGTAGCAAGGGCGTAGCGTAGCTCAGGTTTCCGATTGCTGGTGTATTAATAGAATATTACATAGAATCAAAGCAAGTATAGGGGAAGCAAGATGGGTCTCTTCCACTGCTGTCAGAAGGGAGGCTAACAAGTTGGCTGACTACCTTGCTAACCAAGGAGTAAAGACCTCAGCCATACTTGTCTCTCAGGACTAGATCGCAATCGACTCACCAACAGTAAAAACCACTTGTACGTACATAAACGAAACAGACCTTCAAAAGGCAGTGGTCTTTTCAGAACCGCCAGCTCCTTTCACTCATGATGACTTGTTACATAGTACTCCCTCTCACAGA
Source organism: Pinus albicaulis (assembly GCA_034641835.2). NCBI lineage: Eukaryota > Viridiplantae > Streptophyta > Pinopsida > Pinales > Pinaceae > Pinus > Pinus albicaulis. The sequence goes on along the minus strand of CM076579.1, from coordinate 1,174,411,036 downwards.
TGATCTTGGTGGTGACTGGTCCTTAGTATACTCACCCCGACATGCCTCCATGCATTACCATTACTCCAAGCCAGCCTCCATCACATTGACTGCATGCATAACAACTCATCACTCGCTCCTCATTCCCCTTGGCCTGCTCCATAAATTCCCCTCACCAAGCCTTCAATCCTCATTATCTCCCTCTGTTCAGTTCCCCTTTCACCCTGAGAAGCAGTTGCAACTTATGGCTTTGGTTACACCCCTCCCTCTCTCTGTGTAAGCTGACGTCCATGGCTCCCTGTCGTCACCACCCTCCTCCCCAGCCCCACCATAATCGCAAATCCTACTGGGAGAATCCCTCCCGTCACCCAGTTACAAGGGTAGAGACCTTGGCGCAGAACGCGGCTCAAATATTCACGGAGAACACTTCTGAGCCGATGCAGGAAATTCTGGCTGCGATGGACACGGAGGCTTTGGCCCACCACAGGTCCACCCCCTCAGAGATGGTTGAAAATTCTTTCCATTGGATCCCAGACCCCACGCTGACCAAGAGTCGCGAGAACCTTTATACCTGTGCCATTGATCTGCATTGGCACACCAAAACTCTTTTAGCCATGGCGATCCAGGAGCTGAACAGTGTTACCAAGCAGCTGGAAAAGAAGACGGATGCTTTGTCAGAAAAATTTGAAGCATATGTGAGAGCAGTTCACCACCTCCGCTTCGTTGACATTTCCTCCCCTCATTATGATTTTCTTAAACGAATTTCAGTCAAGCATCATCAACTAAAGTCTAGAGTCTAGGAAGAAGTTTTTGCCAAGGGGAATCCGCAGGAAGCTGGTCCATCACACCGCAATCTTCTCAAACTTTAGGAAGGGACCCCGGATCACCCTATAAGTGTGGATGACTATCTCAATGATAAATAAGAGGTGCAGCCCCCCTTGGGTCCTTAACTATCTCGTTTTCTCCTGGTATATTTTGGTTTTTGTCTATATGAAGTTCACTCAACATGCGAGATCAACTGATATTTTTTCTAGTTCCAGAAATATTTCGGTCTTTTACAATTATACAATGCTTTTATGTCTCCCCACTCAGCTCTTCTCCCCTCTATCCCTCTCCCTGAGTGTGGGATCGACCCTGCGAATGTATCGTACTCTGGTCTACTGCCCATGAGGATTTTTTTGTACGATATTTTTCCTAAATAATGTGAATAGATCTTCGAAATTTACAAAAAAAAAAAACTTTGTATGATGTGGAAGGCTAGGAGAAGAAACATTTCCATCTTTATAGCTGTGATTGGTAGACTTACTTGTTGCCATAATTTTTCTTTCAACTTTTCTTGTTGTTGGTATTATGATGTAATGTGTTGTTCTTGATGGAAACCTATTCAGTGAATTGTCGTTTGATACCAACCTATTTGATGGAGATGTCAACAAAATGTATCTACATGCCAGTTCAGATGTCACAGAGAAAGAAATGCTAGTCAGTGACAAAGGAATGATGAAGGTAAAGTTGGAGGAAATATACGTAGGTTCAGTGAAGAAAAACCATGTACATATGCAGGTTTGATGAAGAGAATTCACATATACACATGTTCGATGAAAAAAATTAATGTACGTACACAGGTTTGATGAAGAAAAGTAGTGTAGATGCATGTTTATTAAAGAAAATCCATGTACACATGTGGTTATGAAGAAGAAATCTCGCGTACATATTGGTACACTAATTTATTAAATACCAAGGGTCTTTACCATGGTGTTAGCCCACAATATTGAGCATAGTAACAATTATTTTATCTCGTAAAATTTTACCACCAGAACTAGTGTGGTTTTGGCTCATGGTATTGGCTAAGGCTCAAACTATATAAGGAGGTGAAGATCAAAGTGCTAAAGTGTGCATGACTAAGGGTTTTTGATGAATACTTCAATATGAGGTATATTTACATTGTATGGGCTATACTTGATAAGTTGATTTGAAATAATTATGCACCTATAAATACAATGATGGATAAGGATCGTGAAACTTGAAATGACTTTCCATTGTATGATCTGCTCATTTATTGACTAGATCTATGATTTGACACATGTTTTATCTTTGAATATTATGATCTAGGTTTGTCTGAAGTTCTGAAGGGATGCACAATTATAGGTAAAAATTTGCAGGTTTGTATGCAGGTTGGTCTTGATGAAATCATGTATAAACATGGGTTTTCTTCATAAAAAGTGCGTACATAAAGGAAGGGTTTCTACTAAAAATATGTTTGATCAATATTATCAGTTCTTCTATATTTTTGCTCTCTGTCAATGATGTCTTCATGTTGATCTAGGTTTAGTAGCAATGTCTAAAGTTGAATTGAGTGTATGTTGATTGGTTGGAGAATATCCATGTTGTAGCTAACTATTTATGGTTTTAGAGATCTGTAATCTGACAGAATACTTCAGTATGTTTGTGAGAAATTCTATGTTTTGATTCTGATTAACAGTTTTCAGAACTTGATAGGTTGAGATATGTACGCAGGTTGTTGTTTAGAAATGTGCATATACACGTGAATTTCCTTAAGTGAAGTGGCATATATATTTTGTTTTATGGATGATTAGGGCTACGATTGATTTAATATGTTGATGCAGTATTTTGGGTTCATTTCTAATATTCTGGTTACAATGATCTCACTGTTCTATTTGATTTGAATTGGTGACTGGTTAAATGATGTTTTTCTTTAGTGGTTGATTGGTACAATGATTGATTAGTTTAGTGGTTGTTTTCAGTGATTGATTGGTTCAATGGTTGTTTTCAGTGATTGGTTTCGTATAGTGATTAGTTTCATTTTTTTATGTTGAGCTTAAATGATCTTAGTGGGTTCAGTATGAAAATTTGATGAAAAGTAGCCTACAAGTTATGACGTGTTGAAGTTGATGGATCCAATGTGAAAATTTGTGAAACATGGTCCATAGATCATGCTGAGTGTTGGAGCCTTCAGTGAGGAATTCAAAGCTTCCTACCAGTAGTAGCTAGTAATCAGATCAAGGGGTTGAAGCTCCCTTCTAGTGGGTGTTGGTAAACGAGATCAGGGGGTTGGAGCTCCCTTCCAATAGGAGATGGAGAACAAGTGAAGGTTTTAGCCTTTAGCAGGTGGGTGCTTGCGTGCTGGTATGAGTCTACACCAATAAAATAATTTAAGAAGTTTTCCATAATAATAAGATGAAGAATTAGATGACAACAATGGTGGTTTTCTCCCACATTAGATTTCCATGTTTAATCACAGTGTTCAAATGTGTTTCTTATGTGTGATGGTTTAATATATTCTTAATACACATGCTTACTTCTTATTAAGTGTCTGATGAATCAATGATGCACTGGTTTAAGTCAAGTAATCGAAGATTCATTTGAATTATAATTTTACTAGGTATACGCTAGTTTCCTTAATAACAGTCGCATACATACGCTAGTTTGATTCATTCAAGTTGCGTACATATGCTATTTTTCTTCAGTCAAGTTTCGTATAGAATATAGAAAATAAAATTAAAAGTTTTTGTGAGTTTTTAAAATATTGATTCACGTCCCCCCCGCCCTCTTCTCAGTATTTTTCCCAACAATTAGTATTAGATGAGGTTCTTTAGAAGAAGCTTGATCGCTAGAAGAAGATCTGTCAATATGATGGGAATGAAGAAGTTAGCTCCTGTTTTGTGGAAATCAAACCTATGTATAAGTAATATTTCCATAAGTGTTGTGGTTCACTTAGAACAAAAGAAAGAAATATATATGACTTTTTCCTTAAAATGAATAGATAAAGGGAAGAAAACCTACTTGTAATCTATTTGCTTTTCCTCGCCTCCCTTCGTCGCTTCCATCGCTCTCAATCGCAATGAACTCTCTCGATTAATACCTGCAATGGAAAATTGAAGACAAATAACAACATAAAGGCAATATGATATAATCAAGTTAAACAAATTGAGTCGATTAAATTCATAAATACACATATAACATCATTGACACATGCAATAGGAAAGGAACAAATGTCTTTATTATGAAGTAGAAGGAATAGTACACCCAGTTGATCGATTCATTGTCACTCATCTAGATTTAGTCCCATCCTCATCACATCCAGCATAAAAAATCTAGCAACATCATAGTACATGAAAAATACCTCCAAGGGCTGTGATCTCACTAGCATAACTCTAGTTAACACAAATTCTTACTCTCTTGTGCACTATGATCATTGCATATTTATAAGTAGATGAAGGTATTTTTATATTAATGAATCATTGAATGGGTTTCCTAAAAATGTATGAAGAGGTTTCCTTGTTCATGGGAATAGGAGGATAAGAGATTCAATAGCTTCATGGTGTCCATATTCAAATATATCATATGAGGTGAAAGCTGGAACAACTTCTAGAATCCACTATAGGTTGGGAAGATTTCCGGAATCCAATGAAAAATCCGCTCCCTGTCGACCAACACACCTTAAAGTGGGCCTAGATCCTCTGCAACACAACCTTTCATAGGAGTAGATGCTTTGCAAAGAAGTTACTGTTGTTGAGGGGTGCGTTGATGGCTTAATGGGGCACTTGAACTGACATCTAAGCAGTGAAACTTTCATGAAGGAAAACCACCAATGGGATGACTTGTTTAGGGCATGTAGAAAATAATTTAGAGTATGATAGACCCTAATGGATATTGATCTGTGCTTTGAGATGATGCCCAAATTGACTTGTAACATCTGCCCCCTAAAGCATGAAGTCGAAAATAATAATCTTGAGTGATTTTATTTATGATGTGATGAGGTGGATCTGAAGTGGACGACAACTTGCATCAATTATAATACATTACATCATGATATCTGTTCATCTTGGACATGAATTGCTGAGGGAGTCATATCCCATACTCAACACATAAAATATCATAACATTAGAAAGTCATCTATAGATATAGACCCATGATAAGATGACCATATGAGTAATGAAAATCGTATGAATTATTTTTTACTACTCCTAAAATCGCAGCCTAGATGGATGAAACTAGATTCAGGGTCTTCTATATCATTCACTAGATCACTTAAATTACGAGTGTAACCATGAAAATATGTGATCTAAAGTCAAACATGGGAAGGCACCGTCTAATTACCGTCTAATGATGTAAGTCGTTAACAGATGCGGGAGAAACCACCGTTGATGATAATGGCTCTCAAGGTACTACAGTACATTCTGCATGGTGTGAATAGATGATTTGATGTCGAACACCATAAAAAGTCTTTCGGTCGAAGGCCTGTGATGTCAACTTGTCCCCAGAAGCGAGAAACTTTCATTTGATGTAAGAAAGCTCCAGGGTACTGAAAGGCTGTTTCTAAGTCAAATTCTTGGATGATGAGCTGATGCCGACAGGAAGAGACTCGTCGCAGGAGGGCATTGATGCTTCCCCGTCAATGACATGAAACAAGAGTAATGATTTTGGAGACAAAATGTGACAAATGAAGCAATGTTTAGGGATGTTGGTCATGAAATGAAGTTTTATGAGTATTTCAAAGATGAGGAATAACTAAGTGAATTCTCTTTAACATATTGGTGACACTCAATGAATTGGAAACATTTGAACCAAAACCAAAGTGATGGATGGTGTGATAGACTGTCAAGCAAATTATCCAACCAAAAAATCATGGAGATGAAGTGAATAAGTTTCATGTTCAAGAGTGACTTGCTACCATAAAGTGTTTTATCCATTTCCAATTTTCCCCAGCCATTGCTGACTAATACCTCTTTATTTTTTTAACAATATTGAGGAGGATAACATATGCTTGATGTATAATTCCACCCTTCGGGTGAATCCATCACTATTTTATGCTTTAACGAGTCTATCGAAGGTGAAAATCGATATTGTCATGATGGACAAGTCCGTCGCTATTTTATGCTTTAACGAGTCTAAAATAGTGAAAACTCAGTCCTTTTTCATGTTTAGAGAGTTTGAAAAAGGGACTAAAATAAAACTCCACAAGTTCTTTTTTGTATAATAGTCCCTCAGATTAGAAAAGCATAAAATAATACCTGAGAGAACCTCCTAGCCATGTTTGACTATGGTTTTTCTTTTTCATAAAAAATAATCTATCTCATTCCGGAAAAGTCTTAAACTTATACTGAGTAGATGTCATTTTTCCTTTTACGAGCTCAAAAGGATAAGTGCTCGAAAATATTTTCATATTTTGGGAGTTTGAAAAGAGCTGAAAGAGAACTGTAGGGGGGTTCCTTTTCTCGTGTTTAACAAAGCTCAAAAAAGAGATAGATCATACATGCAGTATGCGCTTGAGTGTCTCTAGCCAACATTGTTCAACTAGGCTGAAGCAGTACTCCTTCAGATGAAAGAACAACTGACCAAGGTAAAAAGTAGGAAGACCAAAAATTTCAGCTATGGGTTGATCTTGATCACTTTTATTTTGGAGCGAGTTCCATCGATGTAGCCACAACATGTGATGCTGGGATTAGCTGGTCCTATAGATCCATGGATGCAGCAGTGGGTCGAGTTGATGGCTAGAGATGCTAGTCAGTTGTTGATCTCGTTTTCCACTACATTCTTCAGTTGGCTCCGAAGACAAAATATCTTCATATAGGAGCATCCATATGCAGGAATGGATTTCCGCAAAGATCTAGATTTGATTTTACCAGTCGACGCTAAATGGGGTGCTATAGTTAAAATTTTGACCATGATTTTTGATTTTTTGGCTTTTTTACATATTTTTATGTTTTTTTATGTTTCGAAGACTAAAATAAATAGGTTTTATGTATGCAGATTTAGGTACCGTTCGACCAGTGGTTCATACACAGCAGGCAGGAGAACCAACAGAGAGGATTATCGGGAGAGAAATCCTTAAAGATTTGGATTTAGCTGAGACTCTTGCTGAGTTGTAGCAACATGTGGAGCGATTGACTCTTGGGATACCGAATGCCAAGATCGAGGAGTTACCTATGAGGCTACAATGCCATACCATTGGTGTGCCTAGCTGTTGGATGAGGCTATTGCGCATAATAGCCCAAGCAGTGACCTGCTATCATGAGCATCACTAGGTTTACTTAGATTATGGTATGTTTGTACACATTTTGAGGTCATATGATCAACGTGTCTTGGAAACAATATTTTTAAAAAACTCGATAAAAATCTATTTTACTTTTAGTGTTTTTCTATGATTATGTGCAATCCTATTCAATTGTATGATGTGAATTGAAAATCTATCTTTACATATGTTGCAAATGTCTATTTAGCACATAATTTTCCAAAGAATCAAACAAAGTGAGAAATTTTATAGAAATGTGTTGATATTGAATGTAATCAAAATGTATTTCCAGAAGACAAACTCTAAGGAACATGTGATTAATTTCTAGGTTTCAGATAGTATAGACGCTAGTAAGTTGTAGTACGACAAGTTCTAAGTCCATACTGATGATGATGTGGAAAATTCCAAGTGAAATGGAATCCAAGAGTAGTTCTATCAACCCACTATACTCAACGATATTGTTGGTTGATAGACCAATAAAAATCCCTTGGAAACTCAGTAACTTGCCACTTGGAGAAAATATGGCATCATCGGCATATCCAACAAATTGTTCTGAAGATTTTGACATCTGCAAAAAATTGAAAGTGGATTACTAACCACATGAAAAAATATAAAAGACACACTACTACACACACACACAATCAATCATATAATACAGTTTTTACCATGCAAATTCAGACATATTAATGTTTAAGATACAACCCATTTCGAGGTTTTGACAATGGAATCCCATCATAATCTACCAACTAGTAGGCACCCTTAGACAGAATGCGCTTGACAATGTAGGGGTTGTGCCATAATGGTTCAAATTTCCCTGTTCCTAACTTATCAACCTCCCGATCATAAACCAAGACGAGGTCTCCTTCCAATAAGATGTGAGGCTTGACATTGCGGTCTTATTGCGCCTTAATTTTTCTCTTATGCGTTTCGTTGGCCAATGGGGCTTCACGACATGTTTCATCTAGATGGATGAGATCTAAAATATGTTTCTATTATTCAGAAGTGTCAGGTAGTAGGTCAATCATGAGTTTCAACGATGGTATATTTCACATTGTATCGACAAGAGAGCTTCCATTCCATAAACCGGATGAAAGGGAGTAAATTCAGTTGCGTTTCTCACCGAGGTTCGATATGCCCATAAAGACAAGTACTAGATAAAATGACAGTTTCTTTTATGAACCCCAATCATGCGTTGAGGAATACACTTAAGAATCTTGTAGATAGATTCAATTTTTCCATTAGATTGTAGATAATAAGGGGTAGAACTATCATGTGACAGTCCTAACTTGGAAGTCCACTCATCCATCATGTGATTGCGGAATTTTTTTCCATGATCTGTGACTATGGCTTGTGACATACCAAACCGGCTAACCACATGGTTAAAAAAGAACAATGCAGTTGTATGTCCCATGTTGTTGAATGTAGGCATCGCCTCGGCCCACTTGGTAAAATAGTTGATGATGACAATAATATACCCATGCCCCCCAGTCGATTCGGGGTTGCATGTCATGAATTCAATGCCCCATTTTGAAAATGGTCCAATAGCGACAACATGATGCATTGGTGTTGGAAGCAAGTGGGTTTTACAATCAAATATCTGGAAAGAATGGAAACTTCTAACCGTGATAATGCAATAGGGAAATATGGTAGGCCAGAATTAACAAGCACAGAGAATATTTTGTGCGGTAGCATAACCATAAAAATTTCCACCACATGCACCAGAAAGGAAATCATTTAAGACTTTTTTAGCCTCCTCATGCGTGAGGCACGTACGTAATATTGTATCGACACCACGACGATAAAGTGTATCGCCGACGATTAGATAATCTTTGGTTTGGTATCAAATACGTTGTTGTTGTGAGCTAGAGGTATTGGGCCTAAAATTTTGGTTCTGGAGATAGATGATGAAATCTATATACATGGGTCAGATGAATCGATCAAAAACAAAGACTCCTCTGGAATTGATGGTTATGTAGTAGGATCGATGCTACTTGAAGGAAGGTCATAGATAAGCTTAACAAAGACCAAAGACTTCTTTGACTTGGATTTGATGAATTCCAAATCAAATTCCTACAAAATGACGATCCATTTTGAATATCCCCCCCCCCCCAGCAATTTATGTGACAGAATGTATGTCATAGGGTTTCAATCTAAAATGAAAATGGTCTTTCAGAGCAGGATATAATGGCGAAATATTTGTACAGCTTAAACGGTTGTCAAAGAGAGCTTCTCAATGTATGTGTACTTAAATTTTGTATCATTGAGATTACAACTCAAATAATATATCTTATGTTCATCCCATATTCTTCTTGGACTAAATCCATAGTGATGATTGTATCTGCAACGACGAGATATAGGAAATAATCACTCTGATAATTTGGGGGATAGATTAATGATCCTCGGATTAGGGAATATTTAAGAACACCAAAGGAAGCTTGCGTAACCACATCCCAATGGAAGGGAATCCCCTTTTTCAAGATTCGAGTAAATAATTTAGCCATTTCGGCGTAGTTAGGAATGAACCTCCTTAGAAATTTAGCCTTCCCTTGGAGTATCTATAGCTGAAACAGATTGGAAGGAGCGGGAAAATTAAGAATGGCTTGGACCTTCAATGGATCAAGCCGAATTTCATCTTTTGACACAACGAATCCAAGGAAATGACCAAAACCAACACCATACACATATTTTTGTGGATTAAGGTGTATTTTATAGTGTCGTAATCATAAAAATATCACTCTCGGATGTAGCGGGTGGTTAGGCCATTTCCGTGAATGTGCAGGTAAGTCATCCAGATATGTTTGAACTATGTTCTTGATGTCATGAAAGTAATAATTCATTTCCCTCTGGAATGTGGCCCCAATGTTGTTTAAACCAAAAGGGAGCTTTCAATAAGCGAATGTTCCCTAGGGACGGATAAAAGAAGTTTTATATTGGTCCTTTGGGTGAATATTAATCTAATTGTAACTAGAGAATCCATCCATGAAATAAAATGTTTCACATCTAAAACATTCATCGATAATCTGGTCGATAAAGGGAGTGGGATAGTTTTCTTTCGGACAAGCATGATTAACATCCCGATAATCAACACATAATATAATTGTCCCCTGTTTATTCATGACAGGAACAATGTTAGAAATCCAATTGGTAAGTAGAACTAGGTAAATGAATCCATCACGCAAAAGGTTTTCAACCTATTATTTAATGGAAACAACTTTATTAGGGTGAACAAGATGAAGGCATTGTCACTTCGGCCTAACATCGGGATACATTTTAATATCATGTTTAACAATGTTGGAGTCGGTGCCTGGAATCTCTTCATATGACCAAGCAAATATATCTGAAAATTCACGAAAAAGAGCACGGTAAGTGTCAACTTCATATGGAGAAAAAGACGCATCAACATGAATGTTTTCTACAATACCGAGTTTTGTCAAAATATCGATAGAAATCGTTTCTTCGATATTTTAAGGGTTTCGCTTAATATCGACAGCATGGATAGGAATAGAATTCATCAAGAAATCAACGATTGTCAGGTGATATAGTTTAGATGGATTATCTTCACTGTAATATGGAAGATGGGATCATTGATGTGATGTGTCTCATGGTTCTTCTTTCGGCATCATGGATTCCATAATTCTCTCATCAGTTGAGAACACACATGAAAAAGGATCAGAAGAAGTACCAAAATCGAAATAACGATGAACCCAAATAGTTGGTGACAAAGGATTTGGATTGGCCGCATAAGCCAAGAAATTGATTTCTATGCTAGCTCAATTGGACTTAGTGGCATGATGTTGCCCAACCTAACTACTTCAGAATCATTGGGATTTTTCCCTAAGTCAGATGAAGTGGAAGATATCATATTGCAGGTCTCTATATTAGTGATTTTTGCCGATGTTGCAGACGATGGTAATGAAAAGGTGCCCATTAGGGAAGGATCCTTAAAGAGTCCTACACCAATGTTATGAAGAGAAGGTGGGGGTCCATGAAAAAATAGAATGCTTCCAGTTTCTTGGGAACCAGAGGCGAAGAAAGAGAGTTGATCAATGGCTATGATACTTCTTTTATGGGGGAAGATGATCATACGAAAATAAGTAGATACTACTGCAGCCATAGTGTAAACCCATGGTCTTCCGAGTAATATATTGTAGTCAAGGGGTCCATCAATGACCTCAAATTCAATAGTAATTGATTTCCCCCTAGTTCTACTTGTAGGTTACTAAGAATTCCACAAGGCTTGTATGTCCAATCGTAAAAAGCTTTCAACATCGTAGGTGATTGTGACAAAGTCAGCGAGCTAAGTGACTTCCACAAACCCATTGACATGACAAGTAGATGTGCCTTCATTAATGATAGTGAAATGAATGAGGAAATTCAGGACATGTAATTGAATAAAAAATGCTAGTTGTGCTGGTAATTGTGGCACATAGCCCACGTGATTAAAGACTACAATATTTGAATCCATAGGATCGATTCCACTAATTGAGGACAACAAAGCCTATTTTTGGGAGGGAAAATGATGAAGAACCTCAAGCGTTTAAATAGCAGAAGGTGACTTAGCCAGGTCTTTCACTACATTATAATTTTGAGTTGCATGAGGTCAAGGGTTAAATGTCAATTTATGAACTACTCCCTTCGGTGGCTTTATTGTTAACTTTGGAAGGATAGGTGGTAGAGCTGAGTCAGATGAGGTCGAAGTCGAAGTGGTATGTTGATATGTAGCTTGACCATTTGACAACGAAAATGGATAAATGTAATATTTACTTCGATTCGACACCAAAACATCAGTTTTGGGCTTAGTGGCATATAGCATAAGAAATTTCAAACTAGAAGCAGGATCCGTAGCAACCATATGTGTTTTTGGGTTTAGAAAAGGATTTGTCAAAACTGCATATGCAGTAGAATTCTTAAGAAGCTTTAGTAATTCTAAGCGGTGAGGACAATCCTGTGTAAAATTATCCCCATTACATATCAAACAAGGGTAATGAGGTTCCCTAAAAGAACTAGATGAATCAGATGATTTTTCCTGTGGGGGTGAATTTGATTTCTTCTTATCTTTCCCCTTCTTCCTATTTCTAGGTTTCTTGTCACTTTTTCCTTTGTTAGATAACACAACTTGGATTTCAAAAGAATACACATGATTATATGCTAGGATATTGATTTGAAACAGCAAGTGTAGAACCTGATGGTCAACTTGCTATTGGAGTGCTAGCAGAACCAATCACACCATCGCCAACATGACTGTCTTGACCAGATGGAGCAGGAGGAACAATAAAATTTGGTTGCAACACATTTGGAATATTTTCATAGAGCATGCCAGACTGAGTGTAAATCAGATCCAGATACTAGGCATGAGAAATTACTTGATCTTCTGTGAAAACATCGCCTTTGGCCACATCCTCGGTGATAGATGGCAACAAGGACTTAATAAACCACTCAGCTAAAATTTGATCAGGAACAAATGTTTTACCCATTCGAAAATGATGATGACACCACTCATGTATATGATTTGATATATGAGGAGCAGTGGTCTGTTTAAAGCTGGTCAGAATTTCCGTTCCAGATTCATATCTGATGGGTAATTGGAAGTGGGTTAAAAAGGTAGTAGCTAAAGCTATAAAGTTATCAAAACAAGCTCGTGGAAATTCAATGTACCACTTTGCATTCAGACCATTAAGGGTTCGATGGAAAAGATGCAATATAACATAATCATCATTTAAGGAATTAGATGAACACCATAAATGATAAGTCATGACATGCGTAGACGGGTCTTCTCCAGAATTTCCCTTGAATTTTGGAATGTCCGAGGGTAATTAATGAGGAATCACTGGCCACGATGGTAAATAATTAATAATATCATTGGTGATCCAGTTAAATCCGATAAATCTAACATTGCAACAAATGGAAAATTTCAATTTAAATCAGGTTGGGCATAACTAGGATAAGATGGAATTGCTTGGGCAGTAGGCCGTTGTGCACCAACAAATGGATTCTATTGTTGGTAACCTAGATAGGGGTAGGCTTGTTGACCAGGATCTGGATAAGCCTGATATTGAATGGTTGGTGTGGCTGCCATGGTATCTGATAATATGGATATTGCCCGCTAGGATAATTCGGACCCGGTTGTGAATAAACAAGACCAGTAAAAGGCCATGACAAAGGTAAACTATCTTGTGGTTGTGAAATTACTGATATGCATGGTTGTTGAATAATATCTTGGGAAGACAGAGTCTCTAGACCCAAAACTTGAGGGTTAGGGTTTGAAGGACTCGCTTGAGCAGACTAACCAACAACCATAGAATAAATAACATGCGTAGTAGGCACAAATGTAATAGGTTGAATCGGTTGATATGGATACGCAATCGTTTGCAGCTGAAAATGAAAAGTAGGCTGCCATTGAAAAACAAGAATTCCAGCATATGATTGACCTAAATACGACGGAGTACTGCCATATGGACCGAACATCTGTGGTCCCCCAACATATGGATAAGATGGATAAGATGGATACTTACTTTCATATGATGGGTATGCAACAAATACTGGATAAGATGGATGGTAATTTGATGGACCAGCCTAATATTGAGTTTAAGATGTCATTAAAGGATCAAACCATTCAGTACTCATAAGAGATGAACCAGATATAATTCTAAATGATGACATGGGTGAAGTCCATGGACTATAGGAGACACCAGAGTATATTCCATTTAAATCCTGGTAACCCAGTGGGATGGACAAACCACCATAAATATGAGACTTGGGTGTCATCGAAATCATCGAATATGAAGAAAAAATAGATGATGTTGCAGTTGTAACAGATGGTATAGTTTGGGATGTGTTTTATTCCATGGTTAAATGACCGAGAAAATAATTTAACGAATCTATGGGAACTTGACAGTGAGCAGGATCAATGGGAGTAGTGTAAATCCAAGGAGGAAAGGATGGATAAAGAGGAAGCTCCTGCCCAAAATGAGTTGGATTCGAAGGCGATGTTTCTTCTTGTGGTATTTCCTCAATGGAAATCAAACTAGGTGGAAGTTCTTCACCATCAGGCCCGATATAAATTTAAGGTGGTAAACTCTGCGGTAAAGAGGAATAATTAATGGTTACGGATGGCTGAGGATCATACGGTTACACTGGAACAACTTCTTGTTGTTAGAATTCATGATCAAGATGTTCTGGTAAAAGAACAACGGGTTCTGGATAAACTTCTAGTTGAACAAGCTCGGGTTTTGGATTTACCATTTCACTAGATTGAATTTCAGTGTCCTCAGGTAACTGTGAGGGTTCCATCTCGACAGTAGAAGATAAGCCAGGATAAGTAGAAATGACTCAATACTCTATACTTAAAGGATCAGAATATTCTGGTAAATTAGATGAAATACCAGAGGTACCAAACTTGGTAGGATGAGCACACCTTCGTCTACTAGGTGTAGCTTATGGCAGTAAAGGTGGCTTATTCGCTGTCCTACGTGAACGATGGGGAAAGGGTTGATATTATTCCACGATTGCTGATTGATTTTAAACACAAAAAAGTAAACAAAAAGAGGGTAATGTTAGGCAAAAGGTTTACCAAGCAACTGTGAACTGCAATATACCGCCAGTAAACCAAGGACTTCTGTACGTGCAAGAAATATCCCTGAATGCAATGTTCGGTGTGTCATAGGTACAAGGCGGCCGACTCAACTACCTATGGATGGTAAGCAACCTAAATTTTTCCTCCAAAATATACGTGAAGGTACGTGGAGGCCCAATCCGTATTAGCGATGTCTAATGCGAAACCGCACCATGAGAGCATCCCCTTATACTTTTCGTACTAGAACACCGCCCAATATACCCAAAATTACGTGGATGAGCTCTGATATACTTACGTACATGGAATGAGATATCACACTCGGAATGTATTGCATACAATTAACGACAACTGCTATGTTTAACGACGCCAGAACAGGTCTTCTAGCCTAGACCTCTAAATGTTATCGTTAATGTTACAATGCTTCCTTAGATAAATTTAGATAAATTTTATGTTGATCTTGCTTATTAGTTTGTCTTTTAGGTTCACCGTAAGAGTATTGAACACTCCTATAATTCAATTAGAATTATAAGCATTCGTTTCGAATTGATTTTTGATAATGAAAAACTAGCTATAAGGGATAGAGTAATCAGATAGCATGCAATAAAAAATGAGCACATCTAAATGAAATTTCCCTAAACTATTCCTAAGCAGCACTCAAAATCCCTATATGCAAATGCATGTTTTTCTTTTCAATTTATTTTAAGTTTATATGAACGAAAAAGAAACTAATGCTCAAACAATCATGCAAAACTTTCAAGAGAAACAAAGGCTGAAATGACAATTCCTCTTTTCAAAAATACTGAATTTATCAAATGTAAATTTAACTTTTGAACTATTCAAAAATGAAAAAGAAAACAAAAATAAACATTCATCAAACAAATCCAAAGTGAGGCAAGAAGAGTAAAGGCAAACTGGTCACTAGAGGTAATCAATCACTCAAAATTTTAGCCAGAAAGACATTGAAATGAATTTTAAAATGAAAAAATATTATAGATTTTGGTTGGTGACAGGGGCAACACACCTCTGAGTGGGAGAGAGTGCATTGCAGAGAATTTTCCCTAAGCCAGCAGTGCTATGTAGAGAACTGTGTCAAGACCAACAGTGGATTGGTGCAAGATGACTCTCTAAAAAAGCAATCAAACACACAACTTTTTCTAAGACACATTAAAATGACTGAAATTAAGCAGGTAAAGTCTACTAGATGTTGATGGACAAGTACAAAACCACCAGGGATGATCCGTCGATCCCTAGTATGGTTGCCAATTCGTTTTGCAGAAATAAAACCTATGGATAAGTATGCTTTCCCTAAGTGTGGTGGTGCACTTAGAACAACAAAAAGAAAGATATCTGGCCTTTTCATTAAAATGAATAGATAAAGGGAAGAAAACATACTTGTAATATGTTTGCTTTTCCTCACCTCCCTTTGTCGCTTCCGTCACTCTCAATCACACCAAACTCACTTGATTGATACCTGCAATGGCAAACAAAATACAAAAAACAACATAAAGGAAATATGATCTACTCAAGTTAAACAAATTGAATTGATTAAATTCATAAATACACATGTAACATCATTGACACATGCATTAGGAAAGGAAAAAATGTCTTTATTATGAATTAGAAGGAATAGTACAATGATTTGATCGATTCAATGTCACTCATCTAGATTTAGTCCCATCCTCATCACATCCAGCATAAACAATCCAACAACATAACAGTACATGAAAAATACCTCCAAGAGATGTGATCTCACCAGCATAACTCTACTTAACACAAATTCTTTCTCTCTTGTGCACTATGATTAGTGCTCTATTTATAAGTAGATGAAGGTAATTTGATAATAATGAATCATTGAATGGATTTCCTAAAAATGGATGAATAGGTTTCCTTGTTCATGGGAATAGGAGGATACGAGACTTAATGGCTTCATGGTGTCCATATTCGAAGCTATTAGATGAGGTGAAAGATGGAACAACTTCTAGAAGCCACTAGAGGTTGGGAATATTCCCAGAATCCAATGAAAAATTCGCTCCCAGTCGACCAACACACTCTAAAGTGGGCCTAGATCCTCTGCAACACAGCCCTGCATGGGAGTAGATTCTCTGCAAAGCAGTTACTACTATCTAGGGGTGTGTTGATGGCTCAATTGGGCACTTCAACTGGAATCTAAGTAGTGAAACTTTCATGAAGGAAAACCACCAATGGGATGACTTGTTTAAGGCATGTAGCAACTAATTTAGAGTATGATAGACCATAATGGATACTAAAATGTGTTTTGGGATGATGCCCAAATTGACCTGTATTAGCTCTTATCTACAGAAGTTTCAATCGATTCTCTCCTCTAATCAATAATATTGAGTGCTTTATGTGTCATAATTATGGACACTTTGCAACTAATTGAAGAATCAAATTGTTTCATTCACAGACAAATAGCCACTTCACAGAAATACCATTAGCTCCCATGTACTCAGGTTTCTTTAATGGATATTGTTTTTCATGCAATAAATTTGGCCATAAAGCTATTGATTGAAATAGAAGGAACATGAGACAAACATACTATGATTCACTTGCTCCATTTTCTGGTCACATAAGATGTTATGCTTGTAACAAGTTTGGGAATGTAGAAAAAGAATGCAGGAATAGATCAGTGAATCACCAAAGAAAACATGGAAGAAAAATAGATGATATCATAAGATCGAAGAAATATGGATCCACCATCATTCCACCTAACAAGAAGAAAGAAGAAGAGATAAGATGTGGTCTTGCTTTCTGTGCATTTGAAAATGAAGATGAATGGTACATAGACAGTTTAAGCTCTCATCACATGCCTGGTGATAAGAGTAAGATAGAATCTCTGAAGAAAAAATCAAGATGGTAAGGTCATTATTTCAAATAATTCTTGAGTAAAAGTTTTGGGAAAAGGTAGAGCCAGAATTAACAAAAATAGAAAGGCAACTGATACTTTACTAGTTCAAGTCCTAAAAAAAAATATTTTAACTGTATGCCAAATGGAAAATAAATGAAACGTAATTGTGTTCACATCAACCAAATGCAAATTCATGGATAGAGAAACAAGAAAATCATAGCAAGAGGATACAAAAACGCAGACAAATCATATATGATTAAAGATCTTAATTCTTGCAGATATAAGGGGGATTCAGACTCAGACTGAAAGAAGATAGTGCCCACTTGCAGTCCTTTATTCTTGAAGAATATTGTTAATAGTGACTACATGACTAATGTGAGGTACATGACCTCTTAAGAACAAGAATATGTTTACTAGGTCCTGAAGATCAGTGATATATAATCTCAAAGGGAGAGAGATATAAGTTATCTTGATAATGAATCACATGGTTGTTTTGATAATAATTATTATTTATATTTCTGACAATGAATTTGATGTGATAACAAAAGACGTGTACATATTGTACAAACTTAGGGGGAGCTGAAGTTGTGAAGTTTCAGTATTTCACTTTTTGTACGCGGATTTCATGAAATACAGTCGCGTATGTACATGAGTTCCTATACAAACAACTGCATATGTTTTTCTCTGATAGAAAACAGTGGGAAAGACTCAAGAAAGACTCTGAGATGCTTCAGATAGTTATTTGGATTTATTTTTATGATTTTGATGGTTACAGTCTATTGATGTGGTATTGAGTAATGATGATCTATGAGTTGGTAAAATATGACATTTATGTTTGGTGAAGATGATTTGATCTGACAGCAAACATGTATCTCAGGTTCAGGGGGAGCATTAACATTACTGCTAATGTTGCATTATTGGCATTATGTTTTCTTATTATTTAATACTTGTGATAATCATGTAGTAGTTCGAATCATTTTATATTTTTGTCATAATACATGGATTTCTTGTGATGAGATTATGGATGAGCCCTAATCATATTTGTAGAAGATTATATTTATCTGCACACGTGGAGTTGATGCATGACTAATGATTCAGATATGAGGAAATAACATGTAGATCTTGTTTTTGATGACTATTGTCGTGAATGATGCATATTGTTCCTAATTCCTACACGTGTCACATCATGATTATGCAAATGGAATAAATCCAAAACATGAATATATTGGTGATAACAGATTACAAGGATGATCGGTTGTTACATATTGATTGTTTATGAAGTGGTTCTCGTATGATAATTCTTCTTGCATATTGGGGAAAAAATATGATGTTGCTGCAAGGATCTTGAAGACATGGTTATTGATATGCTTATGATACAACTATTGGATAATACTTGGATACATGGATACATTGTCTTACCTTATGGATTGGTTTTCACATATGTTGATGATGCATGTCTGTGGTGTTTACTATATGATGCTTCACTACTCTATCTTATTTCATGAAAATATACTTGGTTCTCACATATGTTTCTTTGATGAACATGGTTTGAGGCTATTCCTACAAAGGGAAAAAGGCAAGTTGTCTTTGATGAAGTCAAGAGATTGAGTTGATAGCTGATCTATAAGGAAAGATATTATGATGATGATATTGTAGACTTGGTCACAGGTCGGATGATATTGAAAATTACTCATGTTGTTGCTGATAGATACTTATGGTGAAGATCCTATTCGGTATATGATAGTTGTGGATGAATATCATGGTCTTGATCTCTCACTATTGAGGTCTTCTGGTCTTGGTTATAAATTTCATATATGTCATCTGATGTACAGGTCATGTAGAGACCTATGATCATTAGAATATTTAATCATGCTTGGAATATTGAAGGTCAAGTCATTTATGTATGTAATCCCATGATGGGAAGATGATGTTATGTAACCCCACTTGGTTGGGTGATTGAGTCAAATATGTAATCCCACATGGTTGGGTGATTGATGTAATTATGATTCTTTGGTGATAGTAATACTCAGTTGAGTTATAGAGTCATGTACTTCATTGAAAATATTTTTGAAGATTCAGCATGTCCTCAGGGGGAGCAATGTCAATATATTGCATATCATATCTACAATGTTCATGTCTCTACAAGAAAATAGAAGCCTTCATTCATCATTGGTCAACCCTTTTCCTTTGATGTCAAAGAGGGGAGTAACTAGGTGTTTTATTGATGCTTATATTGATGTGTTCTACAGGTATACAGGTTGTGGTGATCAAACACCAACGTGGTTGTTGTTATCACTCTCCCCAAATTCCTAGGCTGAAAATAGGATTGAAGAAAGGTAACCACAAACCAACATTTAGCTAAGTAGCTAGCCCTACCTAACTAGAGAGGGCTCTCTCTGTGTCAATTTTTCTTTAAATATTCAATTTAAGGTTGGGTACCATATTTTAGGCTAGATATAAGTTAATATGTTTGAAATTTTCTTTATAATTTTTTTCCTGGATAAAAAATAATTATCGGTGAAACTAAATCTGATTTCAAAGATTGAATTGCAGAGAATAAAATAAGGTAAGGTAGGTAGACTTATTGAGCACAATTAAGTTATCATTGTGTATGTGATGATAGAAAAGGTAGGAATTTGAATAAGAATATAAAATTAATTCATTATTCAAAAGAAATACACATTTGTGAAAGTCTTAATAAACATAGAATATAATTGATTTATGTTTATAAACTAGTAAGATTTTCCTACAGAAGTTGAAATGGAAGTGAAAAAAATAGAGAGGAAAGCACAATGCTCAAAATAAATACCACATGAATCTCACAATAACTGCTGCAACTTCTTTGATTTCATTAAAAAGTGTACAAAAGCTCCACAATAATACACAAAATTTCCTAAAACTTAAATTATCCAACCTAGAAAACTTTGTATTGTGAAGTATTTATATAAATTTTCTTTTACAATAGATTACATAAATTCTATCATAACATATAGCATTTATTTTTCCAAATTAAACTCTATCTATAACATGGAAATAAAGTCTATTGAATGTGTTGGCACTGCTCTAACATAAAATGGTTGCTGAGAAGAGAGAATTATGGACTGCACTGGTTTTCGATTGATTGATGATCTGGAAAAATTTGAATTTTCTATTTTATCATTTACTCCTGAAATTCACACAATTTTTCCTAGCGCTTTTCATCCGGGATGGTCAATTTTATTACCCTACGGTAAACTTCATCCATTTCAGTGTACTTGGAAAAAGTGGGCCTCACCATGAAAACATGTTTTATCTCATTTGTCTGATGTATTCTAATGTGAAAATCCTCATTGGGATGAATTTTGGCAATTTGTAAGGGGGAAGCTCACAACCATAGATTCTAAGTTCTGTGTAATTTTGATAGAGATACCAATCTCATGTTCTAGCTTGATCTGATAGTGGCAACACTTTTCTGATTTCTTCACTGATCCTAGGCTTTGTAATGTCGGTTACTAGACTGAGTGCTGAATGTAGAAACAATTTTATAAACTGCTTATATGAATATTTTTTTTGTTTTGTCATCAATAATGTAGTCCAGAAAATAATTGATTGTTGATTTCCATCCTCATCCAGTTTCTATAATGAAAACTTGAGTTTGTGTCCCTGAGAATATAAAAACATATAAACTAACACAAAGGCATATTTGAATACCTCTTCAGTTTGAAATTAACAAACTTCTCATGAATTGAATATGCAATGAATTGACTGAAATTGAATATGATGGAGGGTTTGGAATCTGTGGAGAAAATGAACATGAATCCTATGATGGCTTCAACTACCCATTGGTCTGAGTAATAACCAAGAAGGTAAGATATAACTGTGATGATTTTCTTGGCTTATTCAGGGAAAATGGATGATTGAAATGGAGGATTTTCCTTGGGTAATGGGGTATTTTCAGCCATAAACAACTCAAGGGTTTAAGCCCTTTTTGTAAAATCCAATTTCTGATATATTTCAATCTGTTCTTCTTGAGAAAATGGAGTGGAATTCTCTGTGGTGGAGGATTGAATCATTTTTTCTATGGTTTGGGAAATTATGGTTACTAAAATCTCTCTTGTAGGAACTATAATAGCTCTTTGGTTGGGTACATACCCGACTTGGCATTTTCTGACAAATTCCAGGGCACTATGGGTGTGAGGAAAGATATAATGAGGCAAGTTTGAATCCCACAACCCAATATCATTAGAGTTATCAAGAAATTTATCCTCTAACGAACAATACATTTCAAACAATTCAAGCTCACTGATAGTTTCATGAATATTATGATCTTTGTCTGCTAATGGTATATGATGGAAGACAATTTGAGGATGAAGTTGTAGACTTACTGGTTCTTCTGGTACTTTGTTTTTTGGAGGCATGATTGGCTCTGTTTGAATGACGTAGGAATATTTCTGATGGAAAAACAGAGTTCGTGACTCAAAGAAGGCTCTGCAAATTGGAAGAAATGTCGATAGATGCAAAGAATACTTTGAAAAGTGGTCATATTACTGCTCTAGAGTTTTGGAGATCTATGTAAATTTTTAATTATCCTGTACAAAGAATAGTGAATAACAAAATGAAGGTTTTAAATAGGTTATTTAGGATGAGTTTATAAACATTCTGGCTTAATTTCTGTTGAAAGAGGCGCGTCTACATTAGCTTTAACGGTTATCATTTAATTTAATTCGCTAATGGTTATATGAGCATGGGAATTCATTTTATTGGACAGTGGCACATTCCATGTGGCATGACATGAATGGTAGATGGAGTAGGTGGTTTTCATCTGGAGGATAAGAGGAATTTCAGAGGGGTTCATCGGTGGTAAGTGTTTTTATGAGAGGGGGTGCAAAATCATGCAGGGTTGCCACGTAGCGGAAGGGTCGGATTATAAAACCACCCATTTCAGACCAACCTCACCCCCGACGTTAAGTTTCAGATGATGGAGGGGGGGGGGGAATCGTGTGCGGGCTGTTGGATTAGATCATGGTGTGATCGAGTAATGGTGAGATGGGAAGTAGTTAATATATAATGATGTTTAATGAATGGTGGGGTAGGAAGGATAATAAATGAAATATGATTTGGATAAGTGATGGGATAGTGGTATGTAACGTGTCATAAGAATAATGGAGGATGCCGCATAGGATGAATCTTATGGTCATGTGAATGATATTTCAAAATTTTGAAGAATATAACAGTTATAAAGCATGGAGTCTGAAATAACCTTATCGGCAATGATTTTCATTTCTTCATGAATACAACAACATATTATGAGATTTCTATCACATACAGATTTTTATTCAAACTATAAAAACAAGCTTGCTCCTTTAACCAGACTTTGTGAATTGAACGAAAGACAAACTACTTTATTTGATAATGGAAATGTAAAGATTTTTCATAGGCAGTTAAAAACCTAGAATTGACCTATATGAGATGAAAAAAACCTAACTTTAGACCTCTAAATGGTGATGAAATGATGTGAAGGAGAAGCATACCAAGATAAGAATTCTTTAGTGATCAAAATTATTGCTGAAAACTAACTGAAAAAGAAAAAAAAATGACTAATGACCTGATGAAAAACTCTCAAAAGAGATATTTTTGATCACTGATAAACTGACTCTAACATTGGCTCTAGCTAGGGATGAAAACTCCTTCAGGAGGTTTCAAGAACACCATAGATCAGGTAGCCTTATCATTGGGCTATGGAGTCAATTGGATTATGAAAAAATTTAAATAGACCAAAAACACTGAATTAGAAAGACTGACTTGACTTTGACTCAATAACTGACTAAAGAATATGAACTTTAAAAGAAAACAAGAGTTGTTGTAGGAGTCTTATGGCCTTCTCCTCGGGCTTCAAACTTTTGCAGCAATTCCTATGTTTGCTTTGATATCAAATGTAAACTGGTATATGCAATGGTAGTGCATTTATTCCTCAACATTTCAAGAAATATAATTCTTTAGAAACCTACCATTAATAGTTCCTCCTAGCACTTCCTATCCTTCAAGATCTTCTAGAAAAAATGCCTTGTTTCCTTTGAATGCTATGATCTTGTAAGGTCCTTTCCATAGATTGTCAAATTTCCAATGCTTTCCCTTATCTTCATTTATGGAAACTCTTGATTGTTACAAATGTATCATCTGACTGATCCTTATCTGAATTTCATTAGGATCACTATCAACCTCTTGCAAAACATTCATTACTGAAACAACCAAGGAAGAAGGGAAAATAGTGCCAATTCCATAAACAAGATGAAATGGAGACATGCTAATTGATCTTTTTGTGCTCAATCTATCAGCCCATAGAGAATTTGTAAGCTTCTTGTGCCAATTCCTTTTGTTTTACTGTAACATCTTATTGATAATATTCATCAAAGAATTATTAAATGATTCTGCAAGTTTGTTTCCCTAAGGATAATATGCAGTAGAATAAACAAGTCTAATGTGATATTTATCACAAAAATCAATCATATTCTTAGATTTAAAAGCAGCTACATTATTAGTGATAATCTTGTATGGACAACCAAATTGAGACATAATATTATTTTTAAGAAACTGAATGATAACATAATTAGTTGCTTGCCTAGTGGGGATAGCCTCAATCCATTTGGTAAAATAATCTGTAGCAGTGAGAATCCATTTGTGTTGAGCCGAAGATGGAGGATGAATTTAACTAATAAATTCGAGTCCCCATTGCTGGAACAATGCTTGGACTTCAATTGGTTTAAGTGGCAAAGGTAAAAGTTTCCTTTTTCCTTGAAAAATTTGACACTCATGACAACTATGGACTGTTTTGTAGACATTAGAAAATAAGGTGGGCTAATAAAAACCTACTCTCAAAATTTTATTTGTCATGGTTTTCCAATAAATATGACCTCCACATTCACCCTTATGGAAATCTGTCATGAATTTATCGACTTCACCTTCAGCTAAACAACTCAAAAATATTCCACCAAGATCTTTCCAATATAGGACACCATTCGAATGCAGTGTTTCAGTGCTTTTAACTTCAATGATCTTGATTTACTACTTGGCATGCCAGGAGGAGGATCCAGATGTTGCAAAATATATACAATATCAGCATACCAGGGAGATAAAGAAAATATTTCAGCTATCTCAGGTAATGTTTTAGGAATTTGTTCATCAGACAGTGCAACAATGAAGTTTATGTTGAAGGCATGAATATTAGAATCTGCCATCAACTTTGCTAGGCCTTGTCCTTTTATCAGTGTTTTGGGCTTAATATCCAAATGATACTCTAGCAAGGTAGCAATCCATTTACCTCTATGACCTTCTTGATCATTCTATGTGAGCACTTATTTAACAACAACATTTGGCACATAAGCAATGACATCGGAATGTAAAATGTGGACTCTGAAATCTTTAAATTCTTCGAATAATGCTAAAGCTTGTTTCTCGATGATATTGTACTTTAAGTCATCATCTCTTATTTTTCTGCTAAAGAAAGAAATGGGTTGTTCTGTATTTTGATTTTTCTTTTGCACTAAAAAAAAAGCAAGTGTATGCTCTGAAGCAAATGAAAAAATTATAAATTCAAGTGTATAGTCTGGGCTAATGAGAATGGGAGCATGAGATAGAGCTAACTTGACTTGATTAAATGACTTCTTCGCTTCCTCAGACCATTTTACTTCAACATCTTTCTTCAACATGTCAGTAATCTACCTCAAATGTTCAACAAGATTGGGAACAAATCTTCTCAGAAATTAATTTTACCATTGAAAGATTGAATCTCCTTTTTGCTCCTAGGATAATCTAAGTTATGAATTGCTTCAATCCTTGAAGGATATATTCTTATATATAATATGTCCCAATAATTTACCTTCTTCTATAGCAAAAAGGCTCTTCTTTGGATTTAATGAAATACCAAACTTTCTGCATCTTTGAAAAACTATCTTTAAATGCTGCAAATGGTGCTCATCTATCTTTGAAAAAAATAGTGATATCATCAAGGTAAATGATAAAAAACAAATCTTTTTCATTAGGAAAAGCAATATCCATTTCTATTTGAAAATTTTCCCCTGCATTCTTCAAAACAAAAGGCATTTTGGCGTACATGAAAGTACCCCAAGGTGTGGTGAAAGTTGTCTTTTCTTGATCATTTGGGTGAACAAGAATCTGATTGTATCCTGAATATCCATGTAACAAAGAAAGTCTAGATGATCCAACTACCCTTTGAAAAATGTGGTCCATTTTTGGTAGCAGATAATTATCTTTTAATGATACTTTGTTCAGATTTCGAAAATCGACGCACAATTGAATTTCTCCTATCTTCTTTCTCACATGCCTAGATTAGACATCCAATTTGAGAAACAGATAGGAACAATTATTCCAGCGGTGAATAATCTATTTACTTCCTTTTGAATAGCAGGTTGCAATTTTGGATTCATTCTTCTAAGATTTTTGTGAAATGGTTTTTGATTTGGCTTCAAAGGAATAGTGTGTTGAATAATTATTTTATCATAGACCTTCAAATTTGAATTTTTCCAAGCAGATACATTTGAAAATTGATACATAAGTATTGCATACTTAGCTTTCATTTTTGGACTCAAGGATTTTGAAATGCGCACCATATTTGGCTTATTTGAAGTGCCAAGATTTAGATCTTCCAATCCCACTTATTTTGGTGACATAGTAGGCTTTCTTGCAATATCATCCTGGTCAAAAATTTCTTCCAAAGGTACCAAACCTCTTGGAATATAATTTTCCTTATGTTGTAGTACTTGCATCTCTGTATCATGAATTTCTTGGTTATCTATTTGGGCATTTATGAATTCTTCTTATGTCTGCAAGAAGTTATTGATTTTCTCATCACTTTGAAACACTTGCTAATATTGAACATTGTCAGGGATAGAAGGGAAATGTCTGACATTTATTTCATATTTTTTGTTTGGAAACACTGGGATTTTGAACATACTAATAGAAGTGGAAAGAGAACCAACAATAGCATTGTTGTTTCTAGGAATTAATGACAAAGTATATTGAGGAAATGTTTTGAGAGTACTAGGACTAGATTTTGGTAAGCTCTCATTCTGGGATGTTTAGCCTAATACTCTCCTTTGAATTGCTTGATAACTATCTCAGAGTCGCCATATACATAAATTTTCTTTGCACCAAGATTTAAAAAAAAAATTAGGCCAACAATCAGGGCTTCAGATTCAGTTTCATTATCTGTGCAGTCAAATGCTAGTTTGTAGGAAGACATTATAACATTTGGAGGGATGTCCAATGATTGATATATTGGAATGTGAATCCATATTCCAATTCCAACACCTTATTTTCCCATGACTTCATCAAAATCAATAGTCCAGAGACTATTTTCTTCATCTGGAAGGTGTAAATTAGATGGATTATTTTTGTTTTTTGTATGAGATACCTCTACTGTATCCAAAATTTTAGTTTTATATGATGTTTTCTTATTTTCTTCTTGAGGAAATGTCTTCAATTCTAAGCTGTTTGGCACTATTTTACAAAATTACATCTTTGCCAATTCTAAAACATAATTTAAATTTTCTGGATTTTCTAATTTTTCTTCAATAAAAAACTATGAAGATGCTGATCATTCTTTATTGAATAAAATAAAATATTCTAAATCTGTATGTACAATATGAATGGGATGATTGTTAGGCTTTTCTCTGCTACCGATCATATAATTCATCTTTATTTCTCTGTAAAGTTTCCTAAATTGTCCAAAGATAGGAATTGTTGCATATGAGAAGTCAAGCTGCAATGTTCCTCTAAGCTTTGCTCCCAATGATCTAAAAGTAGCATTCCATATATAGGTGGGATTTCAGCCACAACAAAATCCATGAGGACATTCTTGGATGGAATTTTTTCTAATGAGACCACTAGATCCTTGATAATACCAAGACATTTCACCCTCCCTGAATCAAATGAATATATATCATGTTAAGGTTTTGTGATGTCTAGTCGTAATTTGTCCATAATGGCTTTAGGCATGAGTTTTTGGGATGCTCTAGAGTCAAGGATTGCATTATGAAGAATAAAATCATGGATCTTAAGGCTTAAGTAAAAGGGAGAAACTTCAGTATCCTCTGATTTGCCGTCAACAGCAGGACCAAAAAGAAGCTCAGAATGATCATCACTCAAGTTAACCATATTAGATGTTTGATCAACTCTAAGAAACTTAGAAACTTGAAACTTGTACTAATCATTCTTCATTATCTCAGTCAAAGGAATAGAAACCTTTAATTTAGTAATTTCATTTTCAAGGGGAAAATGAGCAGGATGTTTATCTACCTCTTTCAGTGACGTGTCTTTCTTTTCAGGCGGTTCCTTGGATGACGAATCTTTCTTTTGTCCTCCTTCTTGAAGTTCTTGATATTTTATTTGATTGTTGGTGGATGCTTCATTAGCTTTGGGAGAGGTAGCAATAGAAGGTGCCTTTTCTTTGCTTTTGTTTGGAGCAGAAAGTGCCTTTTATTTGCTTCTGTTTGCAGTACCAGGTGCCTTTTCTTTGCTTCTGTTTGGAGCAGAAGATTTATTTTGCTGAGTATGGGTTTGAGATTTCTGCTTATTTTTATTGGCAATTAGAGGAACATTTATATTCCTCCAACCATACTTCCTTTGAACTTAGGTGAGGGAATTTTGATATCCTTTTTGATAATCTTCAGTGCACATTAAGTCTTCGTTTGACATGACATATTTTTGGTATTATGATGCACAAATTTCTGCGGAATATTGGTCTTCTTCAGTGAGGAAGAAACATTGCTGATTTTCCTCAAACAAATGGTTTTCCCCAGAAATTTATTGTTCATCATCTTCATCAAGGACTTCAATATAATTCTGCTGGAATGGTGTCTGAACTTGTTTTTGACTTTGTGGATCTTGACCCCTTTGTTCCCTTTGTCTGATCTTGTATTGGGGTTGCTGATTTTGACCCCTGAAATTGGGATTTCTTATAGAAGGTTCAGCTTGTCGATCAATACTGGACATATTATCCATCATTTTCTCCATAAATTTGATCAAAGTATCAATTTTTCCTTATGATGAAGTGGATGCTTCTTCTTTTATTGTGACTTTTTTCTATGTTTTGACCTTGGAATTTTTAATAATCAAATTGGCCTCTACACTCACTGCATTCCTTTGCATTTCTTCCAAATTTGATGGGTTTCTCTCTGTTGGAACACCTAATCCTACATGGGTAGGTGTGGAATACAAAAAGTCACAATGGAGTCCAAGTGACCTTGGAATATGAAACCAAGAGTCACACCATTGTACTATAAATGTACATCATGTATAATGGAAAAATAACAAAGCCTCACCCTTATCCTTCATTGTGTTGAGTCTCTTGTGTGTGTGTGTTTATTCTTCTCATACACCATGTGTGTGGTCAACATGGTGTTTAACATGGTATCAGAGCAGGCGATTGCTGGCCCTACTCCAATTTGAGTGAGCCATTTGTGTTTATGGCCTGTACATATCTGCAAAAATTCTTGACATTTTTGCAGCATTCAGAGATTGGTTTGGAGAAAAGTAGCATTGTGCATCTGAAGGTTTTCTCACTGCTCATTCTTCCTACAATTTCTGCCCATTAAATTCTGTAATTTGGAGCGCTGCTGGAATATTTTTTAAATTGGATTTCTAAAGAATTTTATGATTTTTTTCATTGAAAAATTTGTGCAAATCTCTGGGTTTTACCGCTGAAATCTTCTGGAAAAATTTCAAAGTTTTATTGGCAATTTTTGCAATCTGCTGCTGAGTTTTACTGTCTAAAAACTGCTCTGCAATTCTCTGATAAATTTTTGAAGTTTTTACCTACAGTGTACCTGTTTTAAAGTCCAACTCCTCTTTGTTGTGTTTATTTAAAAATAAATAAATAAATAAAAATAAAAATAAAAACAAAAAAAACTGAACTCGGCCTCTACAGGGCTCGGCCCTCTCCCTACCAGCCCTCGCTCTGAATTTACTATGCTCCCACTCATCTTTCACTACGCGCATAACCCCTCTCCACTGCAACGGCTCTCCCCTATCAAAAGCTCCCACGCACAGATCTAACGCGGCCCTTATCAATCTGCAACCCAGCCGCATCCCTCTCCTTATCCTCACCCTACGCATACACTAACACACTTCTCTCACACACGCCCCCTCCCTCATCTGCAAACTCTGTGATCCCTCAACTCTGTAATCGACCTTACTCTCTCACTATCCTGCGGCCTACACTAACCCAATCTGCCCCCTCCCACCTGCGTTACCCAATCCACGACTACCTGCAATACAACCCTCTCTCACCCACGGCCCTCACGGCCTGCTGCTCCAACGCTTCCCATTCAGCTCCCACGCTAACTGCTCGACCTTACACAGCGGCTCTTCCCCTCATGTGGCCGCTCAATCCCTCCCTCATACGCCCTGCCACTCCTGTTCCGCCACTATACTATGCAATACGCCATACGTTAGAAAGGGCCGGCTTTTTTAAAATTTTCAAATTTTTTTTAATATAGACCCTCTCTCCATACATACCCAGCGCTCCCTATAGCCTCCCATCACTCAATCCGTCCCCTCCCTGTGATACCTCCCTCCCACATGGCCTTTCGGCCTTCCCATTATGAAACTCCTCTCTCCCTCCACGATTTTTAAATACAGCCTTTTATTTTGAAAATTCCACTATAAAATACCGCCCCTCCATTACTAATACAACCCACTTCTAAAATACCACCCCTCCTTTTTTTTAAATTGGTTTTTATATTTTTAATTAAAAAAAAAAAACCTTTTAATTCTCCTTCCCCTCCTTTTAAATTAATACCCCCTTCCTTTTTTAAATCACCCCCCTTCCTTTTTTTAATAAAATTCCCTCCAAACACTTTCCCATATAATAGCCCCTCTCATTAATAAACCATCTCCATATGATATCTTTTTCTATTATACCCTCCCCAATTTTTTTCAATTAATCCCAATCAATTTATTTTTTAATTATTTTTTAATTAATTATAAAAAAAAAACAGCAGAGAGAGAGGAAGGACATTGAAGACGAGAGAGAAAGGAAGAAGAGAAAATGAACAACAGAATTGAAGAAATGGCATAGAGAAAATTGCAGATTACATTTGTGGCATATATAAGAGGGTGATTTTTTGAAGAAATTGACATTTGAGGACGAGTTTTTATTGGTGCAAAACAACTCTTTGAAGAAAGAATTTAGCTGCCATAAAGGCCTCTTGCATATTGCTTTTGTTGAATATTGTATTGAACTGACACTGATTTTCATCTTCATTCAATACTTGAAGTGTAATTGAGTTGGAAAATTATTGATCGCCCTCCATAATTTGAGGAGCAGATTTTGTACTTTGAGAGTTCTCTTGAGTCATTTTTATTTGTTGAATCACATTGTAAACGGGTGCATTTTTGGTTGAAGCCGACACCCTTTCATTTTTTGAGCCTAAGTTGTTGAAATGGCTAAAATCAATGAGGCATTAGAGTTGTTGAGTCACCTCATTCATTCAAATGTTGATGATATGATAAAAATGAGCAAGGATGCTCTTTGTAAAACTCATAGTTGTTTGCAAGATGCACATGAAAAGATTGAGTTTTTGCAGTTGGAATCTCAGCTCCAACAAGATGAACTTCAGCGAAAGAGTCACCATTATGAACCTGTTTTTGTTTATAATATTGAGAAAGACTCCCATCAACAGCAAGTCAATAAAGATGTAGTTGATTCACATTCAGCTCCTTGTAGAAGCACAGATGTACATGCAGATGTAGCAGCTCAACCTTCACTTCCTAAGCCCATCATCAGACCTTGGGAAGAGCTTGTCCACAACAAGCACCGAACTGGTCTTGGATATGACAAGGATGTGTCCTTTCATATTCCAGACTACACCAAGCCCATCAAATTTCAGAGTGCTTGAGAGCTCTTATGACAGCTTCAATTCCTCAGACAAGTACTGATCCTGCCCTTCTGTTAACAGATTGAGATAGGCCAACACTTCTGGATTTAGGCTACACAGTGAAAGATCATTGTTTTGATTCTTCATTCCATGCAAGCACCGTACGCACACTCATTATTTAGACAGATGTTTTGTGACACAAGTCTCCTCTCGGTGGCACCAAGATGAGATTCGGATGGATCGCTTTTCTGGCACGTACCGTGACCAGAAGATGTCACATACACAGAACTTGTTCACGCATATTGAGCAAACTTGCAGTTGAGTTTTCGCCATCATCTCACCTTGTCCCCGACAGGGGGGAAAATGGTGGTCGCCACAAGCTCGATGACAAGACGAGCTGTTGTTGTTGCCACGACCCTCATTCCAGTACATTCGCAGTTGCAGCTTTTGGTTCAAGCGAGCCTGAGCCACAATTCGTCATTCTAGATTTAGAGATGTAGCCAGAGACACGGATGCCCATGAGCATGCCTTCGGTTGGTGGACAACCTTAAACCATCATCTTTGGTTGGTGGATAACCTAAAACCATCACAGGTAGTAGACCTCCCTTCTTTTAGGTCGAAGGTCTCCCTTTCATATATGAGGAACACTTCTTCTAGCAGAAGCCTTCAGCTTAGCAGCCTTCAGCTTCTTGCCAGCATTGGTTTAGTTCCAGGAAATGCTTCAAAGCATTCCAAGAGGAAAGAGTTGTTACAACTTAAAGCCATCACAGGTAGTAGACCTCCCTTCTTTTAGGTTGAAGGTCTCCCTTTTTTATGAGGGACAATTCCTCTAGCAGAAGCTTTCAGCTTCTTGCCAGTTTTGGAAGAGTTCCGGGAACTGCAACAAGTTTTGCGTTCTAGTGTTGGTGGTCATCCTTAAACCACCTCTTTTTTCCAACATTTCAGAGAGTTGATTCAGCCCAAGTGCTACCATGCATACTTTGTAGATTTGTATTACAACTCTTTTCTTGGACTCACACATACCCCTTCGGATTAAGGGGGGATTTTGGAACACCTAATCCTACATGGGTAGGTGTGGAATGCGAAAAGTCACAATGGAGTCCAAGTGACCTTGGAATATGAAACCAAGAGTCACACCATTGTACTATAAATGTACATCATGTATAATGGAAAAATAAGAAAGCCTCACGCTTATCCTTCATTGTGTTGAGTCTCTTGTGTGTGTGTGTTTATTCTTCTCATACACCATGTGTGTGTTCAACATGGTGTTTAACACTCTCCCTCAACTGATAGGCCATGTCGGGATCAAAACCATCAGGATAATGGAGTAAAGAAAAGCCTAGTGGAGGCTTGATATTATCAGGAATCAAATAATATATTTTTTTAAATCTAGTTGTGAATTCTTGGACAGATTCATTTGTATTCATTTTTAGTGCATTATATTCAGCTAGAATTTGCAATGGATTTTTCTTCTCTTCCCATTTTTCCATGAATAAATCAATTAGCTATTGTGAAGTACCAATTGTACCAGCTCCAAGAGAGAGAAACCATTTCTTTACTTCTCCATAAAAAATTTGAGCAATAATACGCATCTTAGCATCATCATTGTCTATTTCTTCAAGATATTAAAATCAATTACTTTAGCCACATGCTGATAGGCTATAATTTCTGATGTTCCATCAAAGAGAGGTAGCCTTTGACCATAGTTTTTAGGTAGTGCAGTAAGCTGACTTGGTAGAATCAGTGGAGAAAATCTAGCCATCAATAATGGAGGAGGTGGTGGAGGTGTGAATTGTGATGTGGATTGAATAAAAGTTTGTAAAGGTAAATATGGAATGAAAGGAGGAACATATGGTATAACAGTATGAGAAGATGAGAAAAAATATGTACCAAAATTCTATTGCTGATATTGAAAATAGGTATTTTCATAGCTTTCTTGAAATTTATCTACTAAGACTTTAAGTTTATGGAAATTGGACCAAACTTCAGTATTGGTTTCAAACTCAAAGGTTTCAGAAAATGGTGAAAAAGACTCAAATTCAAAAGGATTGAAAGTAGCTTCTAAGAGAAAAGTTTCAGACTTGGTTCTAATTAAATATTTTTCAGATTCCGGAGAAAAAGCCGAATCTTCTTAAAAAAACCTTGTAGGCAGGGAATTCGATTTAATCAATGGAGGAAAAAATCTTCTTGGTTGTCGAGACTTAGTTTTCTGCTTTCTCAAAATACTTTCAGGATTATATACAAGTGGTGATGGATTAGGTTCAAGGTTTGACCTGATATACCTTTTTGGAGCCAGCTTAAGATCAAAATGATATATTTTGGCTCAGGTTTTGACTTCAGCTTGTTTAGAAAAATCTTCCTAGGGAATATTTAGCAATCGTTTCCCTAGAAATGTTATCAGTCTCCCCAAATTCCTAGGTTGAAAATAGGATTGAATAAAGATAGCCACAAACCAAATTTTAGCTAAGTAGCTAGCCCTACCTAACCAGAGAGGGCTCTCTCTATGTCACCTATTTTTTTAAATATTAAATTTAAGGTTGAGTACCAGATTTTAGGCTAGATATAAGTTAATATGTTTGAAATTTGTTTTATAATTTGTTTTCTAGATAAAAAATAATTATCGATGAAACTAAATCTGATTTCAAAGACTGAATTGCATAGAATAAAATAAGGCAAGGTAGGTAGACTTATTGAACACAATTAAGTTGTCATTGTGTATGTGATGATAGAAAAGGTAGGAATCTAAATAAGCATAAAAAATGAATTCATTCGTCAAAATAAATACACATTTGTGAAAGTCTTAATAAACAGAGCACATTATTGATTTCTATTTATAAACTAGTAAGATTTTCATACAGAAGCTGAAATGGAAGTGAAATAACAGAGAGGAAAGCACAATGCTCAAAAGAAATACCACATGAATATCACAATATCTATTGTAACTTCTTTGATTTCATTAAAAAGTGTACAAAAGCTCCACAGTAATATACATAGTTCTTTAAAACTAATATTATCCAACCCATAATACTTTGTACAGTGAAGTATTTATAGAAAAATTCTTTTACAACATATTACACAAATGCTATCGTAACAGATAGATTTTATTTTTCCAAATTAAACTCTAACTAGAACATGGAAATAAAGTTGATTTAATGTGTTGGCGCTGCTCTAACAGAAAATGGTTGCTGAGATGAGAGAATTGTGGACTGCATTGGCTGTCGGCTGATTGATGATCTGGAAGAAGTTGAATTTTCTCTTTTAGCATATACTCCTGAAATTCACACAATTTTTCTGAGCACTTTTCATCAGGGATCATCAATTTTATTACCCTACAATAAAATTCGTCCATTTTAGTGTACTTGGAAAAAGGGGGCCTCACCAAGAAAACGTGTTTTATCTCATACTGAATAAAAATATCACTGATCAGTGTTTCCAACAACGCTCTTCCTGTCATTGTGCCTTTGATGTTTGAAAATTTGGTGGTATCTCTAGCAATTTCTTCAAGTCTTCTCCTTGAAGATATCAAAG
This sequence comes from Pinus albicaulis, assembly GCA_034641835.2. NCBI lineage: Eukaryota > Viridiplantae > Streptophyta > Pinopsida > Pinales > Pinaceae > Pinus > Pinus albicaulis. Next base: position 1,174,376,183 of record CM076579.1, on the reverse strand, counting down.
ATAGTCTTCTCTTTTTCCTTTGTAACAACTGTACTAGGTTGAATGACTTGATGTTGATCTTGAGAAATTGTTGGAGTAGTAGGAGTAGAAGTATTTTGACCACCTGCCTGTGTGGAAGGAGGTGTCTCTTTGGTAATAATAACAACATCTTGCTCTGAATCCTTACTAGGATTGACCTTTGGACTGAGCTATCGTCTTTCTGTAATGGATTTTGAATTATTTGCTGGATGGGTTAGTCATTGGAGATGATTAATCTTATCTGATCCTTTTTCCTCTCTTTCCTGTGCAACAGGAGTTTGTATTGTTGATGTAGACACTGTTTTTTCTTCAGCTTCCTGTAAAGTGCCATCAGTCCATTCAAGTTGATTCATATATCTCTCAATTTCTAGTTTGTGTGTATGAATATAAGGTGTATATTTTCTCTCTACCCTTAGTTTAGAAATAACACCAACTGGATCATATGACCATGTGAAACTGAGGCTGAATTGCATCTCTTACATAAATTTGTTTGCTTCTTCCCCTATTGTCCTGTTATTACAGATGAAAGGTCCTATCTGTGCTTTGATTTTGAATTGAGAAATATTTTGAGCAGACACAAAATGTACTTCATTAGAATTAAGCATTTCTATGATGTATTCTAATGCGAAAATCCTCATTGGGGGGAATTTTGGAAATTTGTAATGGGGGAAGCTCACAACCATAGATTCTGAGTTCTCTGTAATTCTGATAGAGATACCAATATCTTTTTTTGGCTTGATCTGATAGTTGCAACAATTTTCTGATTTCTTCACTGATCCTAGGCTCTGTAATGTCAGTTAGTGGACTGAGTGCTAGATGTAGAAACAATTCTATAAACATATTATATGAATATTCCTTTTGTTCCTTCATCACTAATTTAGTCTAGAAAATAACTGATTGTTGATTTCCATCCTCATCCAGTTTCTGTAATGAAAACTTGAATTTCTCTCCTTGAGAATATAAAAACAAATAAACTAAGACCCGGATCAGATCTCCTTCGTATTCTTTGGTTACCCAAGACCCCATATCTTGTTGTGCGCCCTCCTTAGATAGGAGGTCCACGTCCATATTTCATGCCCTGTAAATATGACAAGAAAATATTTGATTAAAATGAGCTTTCAAGTTGAGAACCTCTTCTAATAATGCAAGAAGAATATAGTTTTTGCATCTTTGAATTCCATTAAACCATTTGATTATAATCATGGAGTCTCAAAATATCTGGGCTGCTCTCAGCCCAAGTTGAGTAAGCCAACACATAAGAAGTCTAAGTGATTGGATCTCAACAAAGTTTTTTGTTCCATATCCTAACCCCACGCAAGCTTTTAAGGTCTTTCCCAAAGGGAAATGGATAGTGAGCCCTGCCCCACACCTGTTCAGAGGGTCTGAATCCCCATCAAAATAGGCACACGGGATGTCGCCCCTGATTTCTTCCTCCTTAATGACTCTGAATGACTGGGATTCCTTGGGGATAAGAATATATTCATAGATGGAAGTCCTTTCGATGCAAGAAGAGCTAGAGTAATCATGGAGTCCCTAAAGATAAGTCAGTTCCTGGAAATCCAAGTTCCCCACAAGGCAATTAACGAAACATTTCTCACCCAGTCATTAGGGGCTTCATTCCACCACTGTTTCCAAGCCTCTGTGATGGAGGGACCTTCCTAGTGATGGGATAGGTTTAGAAGCCTCAAAGTTTTTCCCATAAAAAATGTTAAAGGGGCAGGAATGAAAAAGGTGTTGAATGGATTCCTCATTCTTTTTGCACAGAGAGCACCAACTCGGGCCAATCTTGCTTCTTTTATGCATATTATCCTAGGAAGGTACTTTGTTCTTTAGAATACACCAGAAGAAGAGCCTTGATTTTTTGGGGCACTTGAGTTTACATATTGACTTATACCACCACTCTGGCTCAACCCACCCTTTCTGAGCCATTAGCCACTTGTATCCAAATTTTGGAGCATACTGACCTGTGGGGAATGTACCCATCACAGAGAATCCAATCTCTCATGAATGTGAGCATTTTTTCTTTGCATCTCACTTATATACCCTTGCAATTATTCCCTCCACCTTCCTTCAAGCTGAAGGTCCTCCCTTGACTTTGCTTGTCCCCAAATAATTGACTCGCCTAATTGATCAATATGACTTAGATTGTGGATCCCTCTGCTAGCAAGATGTTCAAGCAAATATCTTGAGAGGGAAAAACCCCTGTTGCATCCTACCCAAGGGTATTGCCAAAGTCTAACCTGTTCTCCATTACCTACATTCTGAGCATAACCTGGTTCAAAGATCCTGATGGAGGCTAGAGTGAATTTCCAAACTATCGAGGCATTTTCACCTTTTTTTGTTAGGTAAGTGCAATCAGTCCCTCATCGGCATAGGGTCAATGTATCTTATCTTAATCACTGATGTCCATAAATTATCCAAGGTGATTAGTCTCCACCCCAACTTTGCTGCTAAAGAGGGGGTGAAAGATAAGAGCTCCTTAATTCCCCATCCTCCCCAAGCCTTTGATCTTGCCACTTTCTCCCACACCACGCACGGCGAAATAGGTTCGACCTTCGATCTTGCCCACAAGAAGTTGCTACATATCTTCCTTATTTTTGAGAGTATACCTTTCGGGACCCAATTTAATGTATCCCAATAAATCGGGATTGCCAGTGAAACTACTTTAATCAGCGCAAGCCTTCCTGCCCTTAACAACCATTTGAAGCTCCAGTAAGTAACTCTAGACTCGATTTTTTCCACTAGCTAGTGCCAATCTCGAGTTCTATAGGAGTCTGGATTTAAGTAGAGCCCCAGGTACTTAAAACTGTCATTAAAGGATTTAACTTCAAAGGGTAGCACCTCAGAAATTCTTTCCACTTCCGCCCTTTATAACCCTTCCATGGTTATAGAGGTTTTTTTCACTGTTGATGCTCAGCCTCGTTCCCTTGAGAAAAATATCCAACACTGATTTGATTCGTCTGATGTCTTCACTGCTTCCATTGCTAAACAAAAGGATATCATCTATAAATAACAAATGAGTTATTGATAGGTTGACTACCACTTCAATTCCTTTCAATTATCCACTCCTTTTTGCATCATGGATCATCTGACTTAGGCCTTCTGCTGCAAGGAGGAAAAGGAGGGGCGATAAAGCCCTGACAAAGATGTTAATTTATGCCTATGTTCTATGCCATTTCAGATTAGGGCATAATATTGAAGAAGATAGAACATGCTAATAGATCGATAGAAGACAAGCCAAAATAGAGATAATAAATGGTGGCGTTACGGCGATCAGAATGATGCTTCTACTAGCAATCTTTCTGGTAGGCTGTCCAAATGGAAGCGTGACAATATATAACCCATTAACCCAAACAAAATAGCCACTCATATAAGGCCAGCCCATCGCTATCTGCAGAGAGAGAGAGAATTCTCCACAACAATGTGCTTAAATAAAACTGCTCCTTCAATATATAGGGACCTTTGGGGGGTGTGTGACATGCCTCTTTAAGACATTTAAGTCTACATTACCTAGGTGGTACCTAAAGACATAAGGTGAACAACTAAAGGAAAAATTTCGTCATTCGATCGAGATGATCTTTGGATCAATCTTACACCTCTCCGAAAGAGGAATCCAATAAAAATATTGGGATCGTCATCTGAGTAGTACAACCCGGATTTTGGACCTAGTTGTCCAATTTTAACACTCCCTCTCAACTAGGCAGAACTCCATCCACAAGTGCAATCCAAACACCGTGTGTCATCCCACCGTAACTTTCTTTGCTAGCCTCTTTATTTCAGAACAGAATTGGGTCAGTCATAAAGACATCATTTCTGGCTGACAGATTCAGCCCAGAGGTCAAAACCTATATCAGACTCACAAAGAGTCTCCAACCAACTCGAAGTTGGTTCATCTGACCCGAAGTCAGGAAGAGGTCCGAGACCTCACAAGACTTGATCCCAGATCAAGTGGTTGGACCGTACCATCTTAGATAGAGAGTACGGCAATGTCTGATGCATCCATCAGTCTTTGCTACTAGTCTCTAGCTTTTCCCACCTCATTGGCCAAATGAGAGGTACTTCCCATGAACCCTGAACTCAATGGGTAGGATGCATACGGGGCACAGATAATGAGAGGTGAACCAACTCAATAATCACACCTGGGGGTTCAAGTGTCACCAAGAACAAGGTTTGGCAAGCCTGGCCTTGTGGTTGCCTGGTAGCTCCTAGTCGTCCCCAAGCCCCCCGAGAGCTCTCTAGCTCATCGTCTAACAGACCTACATCACAGGGCTGGCTCCATGATTCCAAGATTTCCTTGGCTTGTTGTCAGGTCAGACCCCCCTCCCCAAGGCCGATAGTGAGAATATCCGCGACCGCTCATCGCTCTCATATGATTTGTGCCTTTACAGCACCTCACTGTACCAAACTTTATAAAGTGGGTATCGGCCATCATCACACCGGACCTGAATTCGGGGAACCGGATTCTACGAAAATTAATCCCTCTCGGTTATCACAAAGGATAATGGTGGTATCTAGCACATGATCGAATAGCTCACCAAAAGTCAGTAACCAAGAGACTTTACAATGGGTCATACATGCTGGAATGTATTCGACCTCAGCGGTGCTCAAGGCTACCGACTTCCTTTTCCTGCCCGAAGCAGATCTACTTGTGAAGTAGCATCTAGATGTTCTCTTACGATCCACCACACTGCTAGCCCAATCGGCATCAGTATATCCATGGAGTGTCACACTCCTGGCAGTGTATCTCAGCCCATGGTTTATCATGCCCTGAAGGTATCTCAGAAGATTCCTGGCACCAACCCAGTGAAAGTGATGAGGTTCAACCATCTGTTGACTCAAAGTGTTCACTGCAAAACATATATCTAGATGGGTGTTCACTAAGAACATTAGGGCCTCTACGAGTTGACGATACTCATTAGGATTTTCCAACACGGGCCCAGCAGTGCTGCCACTTGACTTCTTAATTTTGATCTCCATTGGTGTCGACACAGACTTACAGTCCACCATACCAGAAGCTTCATAATGTATTTTCCTTGATAAAGGAAAATCTTGCCAAGTCTCTGCCAGACCTCCAGGCCTAGTCATCAGTCCTAGGTCTTTCATCTCGAACTTAGCAGCGAGCTCCCTCTTGTACTGATAAATGAGAGGGTCAACATCTGTTAGGAAGAGATCATCCACATACATCACTAGAATGAGAGGCTTCTCTCTATCAACCTTGAAGTAAAGGTTCAAATCAGCATTACTACAAGTGAAGCCCAGCTTCATCAGGTAGCTATCTATCCTCTCCTACCAAGCTCTGGGTGCTTGCTTCAGCCCATAAAGGGATTTCTTCAACCTGTAGAAATTGGTGTCTCGAACCTGGACTACCAACCCCAGAGGTTTCTCTACATACCCCTCTTCCTTTATTGCACCATGCAGAAATGCGATCTTTACATCCATTTGTTGAAGACTCCATCCTTGCGTAGCAGCAAGGGAAATAATAGATTATAGGTAAAATAGTAGTCAATGCCTTCAGGAAACACATTTTCCCATCAAATCCATGCTTGATCTAATATTGAGGTGACAACAACTTTGATCTGTGGTCTTGGAACCATCACCCTTGCATCTCGCATCCTTGCAGATTTAGATACTTTACATCTTCTTCACATGATCTAGGCTCATATTGTACTCATAGCTGCTAGATACCCCTGGTATTTATATGGATTCTTGGTTTTCCTCCAGAATTTCCCCCTCTAAAGCCATATGTCCCTAATCCATGAGGGTATTCTTTCGTTCAACAATGGTATCTGCTCAGGAGCATATACAGATATATTCTCCCTATTAATGCCAACTTCTCTTGAGAGAGAAGACATCTATTTTAATTGAGGGCATCCCAGACACCAACTTGAAAAGAAGGTTTGTACTCAGGGGCATGAATCTTATTCTCCCTCAGTCAAAGTCATCCAAGACTCATAGCCATATACTGTCATATAGCTTTCATGCATCTAGGCACGTATCATATACAATATTTGTTAAAAACTTCACAGGTATCTTTGCTAACCATGGTTCAAGACTCCAACAACGTGACTGAAGGCTGCAAAAAATTCTCAGTTCACACTTTCAAGAATATCATTACACTCCAATGTGAGACTGATATAGTCACAAGCTTACTACTACTATGAATTTTGTAAACATAAGAGTCTGTCTATGTCACTGTCATAATGACAGTGACATAGAATCACATATTACTTTCTTAGCTCCTCAAATTTGCAGCTGTAGAAATAATGCACCCAGCCTCTCCATGATATCGTTATCATAGAGATACTAACACAACTGTCATGGGGAAACTGTCAAGGCAGTGTTGCAATTCAGCCTGAATATAATGTACTTCCTTGACATGAAACTCTGCATATTCAATTTTCTCTCAAGAACATTGCATACTGTTTTTGCCCATGTATCCTTCAGTTTCTTGTGCCTATTAGATGCTGTCAAATTAATGTCACCATCAGGAAAGTAAGTTTTCAGTGGTACAAACCTTGCAATTTAAGAGATTATGAATAAGATCCTGCACGTACAACATTCGTCCTCTCTTCTGAAGGGCGGTTTGGCAGAATGCAAGCAATCAACTCTTCTTCATCAAACAGCAATATCATCTCGAGACTCTACAATGCTTTTAATAATGGTGCAGTAGACTGACATGCCCAAATATTTAGTAATATTCATATATCATTCGGACAAGCTAATGACCCTCAATAACATAATAACTCGGCTTTCTGATATGTATCCAAATGAATATGTTCTGATTCAGCAAGAACTCTACTCATCAATATGTGATGCTTGAGTGGTGAAAAAAAATTCAAATCAATACGGTGATCATTCAATTCATCCTACTCATTTCTCACCGTTCTATCAAGGGAAACTTTCACAATGTGGATTAAGGATGACAAACCATTGACATCGGAAGTCTGCCCAATAGACATACCGCTGTACACGAGCAGCCCATTGGGTCCCCACCCAACCCTAAAGGACCTTACCATAAATAGTTCTATATCGAAAACAATACTAGAATGTGCATATATAGGAATTTCCATCTTCACATCAAGACTGAAACCCGTTATTTTTGTCCTCTTAGATGGTGTTTTCTACATAGAATTTCCAAAAAAAAAAAGACGCCCTATCTCTGATTCCCGGCATTGCTATGTCTTCGGCTCCTTCTTCTTATTTTTCTGTAGAAAAAACATCATTCTCATCTTTTCATTTTCACGGGATCAAGCCTCAGATGCTCGGGAAGAGAATGAGAGAGCATGCTTCGATGCGAGGCAACTTGGATTTCATCCAACACCATTTGATCCTCCACACTTTCTTCTAGATTCCCTGCCACCAATATCTTTTCCTCAGCCCCTTCTGAGGGTCTGGGTTGTTCCAACGTTAGAATACGTGATATGATACGTGCCTATATCCAGGGCAATGAGAAACAAGCTTCGATCCCTTTGGAAATGGGCGTGAAAGAAGAGGAAAATTTGTGGTCTCTGCAATAACAGACAAGTTCGATTCTTTGACGCCAAGGAATTCAACCTGTCGTTGCCTAGTCACACTTTCCCCTTTCAAGGAATATCGGTCCACCACTACTCCACCCGAAATTGTAGTTCACGCAAATAATGCGGTGCCAGCAGATTCTGAAATTTGAACTGACTTCTATGTTTCAAAATAGTCCTCGGCTTTCACAAGTGCAATTTGACTTCTGAAGTGCAATTTGACTCTTGAAAGATGATTTTGGCCCTTCCAATAACATCTTAACCACTGTAATTACGTGAGACTACTCTCTTTCAAAGATACTTCATACTTCAACCTTTGTGTTAGAGAAGTGACATACATGCCTCAGAAACACCTACAAGAATATTCAATCAAAACCTTGATCCAAGAATTCAGAACTTCGATCTTCACGCTGACATTTAGAAGTGACTACAACGCCATCATTCAAAGAAGTAAATATGCTATAGTGTGATTCCTGACATCGATTCTCCAGAAAGAAGAAGTCTCATCGGGCTTCGATGACTTAGATTCCAGATATTCTAACACAGATGGATCGAACTACAATTTTTTTTTTTTTCAATCCAGATAACTCTAATTTACCCTCACGAGTAATATTCTTGATGAGAGAGAAAAAAAAATATTGACCACAGCAGAAAGAACATCAAATTTTCGAGATCTACTTGGCCACGGATGTGCAGCATTTTCCCGTGTGAAAGCAGACAGAACAATGGAAAATGCTTGTGGCCTTCTTCTACGCCGCACTCACCAGCGCTAAGACCATTATTTCCAGAATGAATATCGGAATCAGAGAACTGTGTTGTGTTCCCCCTCTTACTTCAAATCAAGTCAAAAGATGAGATCTTCTTCCTGGGAACAACAACGCACGGACGACTAATTTTAGTTGTAGATTTATCAAACTGATCAAGACGGTCAAATATGCAGCCTTGATTGACAAAGTCATATATTACTGAAGAGCTTTCATATGTTACAAAAACTTTCTCCTTGGCCTCAACAAATCCGCTGTCACTTATAGCTCCTCGGCCTCCTCTCCGACTTTGTTTTGAGAAGACTTCTTCACGCTAAAGGTTAGGGCATAAAACAACCCTAAATCTGCCCACGCTATCACTGTTGTGGTGGTATTGCCTGCGGCCTACCACACAGCCTTACGACACTTTTATTTGCTTTTGGGTGTTTTCTTCTCCCAACCTCTGATACCATGTTAATTTATGCCTATGTTCTATGCCATTTCAGATTAGGGAATAATACTGAAGAATATAGAACATGCTAATAGATCGATAGAATACAAGCCAAAACAAAGATAATAAATGGTGGCGTTATGGCGATCAACAGGATGCTTCTACTAGAAAAGTCTTCAATAGGTCATTCATCCAAGCATGTCACACATAACCTAGAACAAACCAAAAAAAGAAAAGTCCATATATATCACAACTCCAACACTATCCAGAGAGAGAGAATTCCTCCACAACTATGTGTGTCAAATGAAATCTACGTCTCTCCAATATATAGGAATATTTGGGGGTGTGTGAGACATCCTTTAAGACATTTAAGTCTATATTTTATTCCAGGCCGACCTAGCACATAAGTGGAATAAATTCAAAGTACATGTTCTGCTCATCCGATCGAGATGATGTTTAGATCAATCTTACACCTCTCTAAAAGATGAATCCAATAAAACTATTGGGATCGACATTTGAGCAGTACAACCCGGAGTTTGGACCTAGTTGTCCAATTTTAACAAAAGACCCCTCTGAACTTGAAAGAAAGGAGTTGCAACCCCATTGATTAGAATGAAAATGCTAGTGGTTGTGATACATCCCATCACCCATTTTATAAATTGTTCCTGAACCCCATATGGGTCAAGAGTAGCTGAAGGTACATCCAACTTATTCAGTCATATGCTTTAGATAGGTCAATTTTCACTATCACTCCTTTCTTCCTACTTCTCTTGAGACTGTGTAGAGTTGCTTGAGCCACCCCTACCACCTCATTAATTTTCCTTCCATCCAAAAACCCAAATTGTTCCTTAGAGATTTTTTTTGAGAGAAAAGGATTTAAGCGAGTGGCTATCACCTTTGCAATAATTTTGTAGATGCAGGTGCAAAGAGAGATAGGCCTGAAGTCCTCAAAGGATTTGGGGTCCTCCTTTTTGGGGATGCGAGTGAGGAAGGTGGAACTTAAGGGTTGGTGGATGGTGTCGTTGACCCTTGAATCTTATACCACCCCAAGCAAGTCCTCCCCCAGAGATTCGAAGAAATGTTGGAAGAATTCCACCATCCATCCATCTGGTCTAGGGCTTTTGTCCTTCTGCATTGACTTAATAATCCCTTCCACCTCCTCTTTTTTCATTGCATCCATTATTTTATCATTTCTTTCCTCTTCAATATACCTAGGGAAGAACTATGCCACTATGATCACTTCTGATATTGTGGGATTTGTTGGGGCTTTAAATAGTGATCTGAAGTGGTTGCATCCAAAACTAGATAATTCCTCAAAGGATTTTGTGATTATACCTTCATCTATTTGCATCCCCCAAATAGTGTTTATATTTTTGCACCCTTTTTCATAATTATGGAAGAAATTGGTATTTTCGCCCCTTGATGATAGCTAGATTGCCCTACATTTTAGGCATCACCTTTCTTCATTTTCTAGTAAAATTTTCTTTCTGTTCGATTCTAGGATCTTAATTCTATCCCTCATTTCATTTGTTTCATAGCCCACGCCCTCTGGCTTTTCTAGATCATCCAGTTCCTCATTGATCAACCAAAAGGTTTCCTCCTCCCTGGATTTTTTTGCTTTTTCCCACTCCAAAGTGGCATTTTTAGTCTGTTTTAGGTTATCCATGAAGTGGATGCTCTTTCTTACAAGCCGAACCTCCTCCCCCTTCTTCTAGGTGTCTTTAAACAATTGATTGAAAGACTCATCCTTGAGCCACAAACATGGAAAATTTTAGGGGCTAATATTCGCAGGTGGGCTAATTTTCCATGGTTTTTCCAAAAAAAATATTCGCCAATTTCAATTTTTTTATAAAAATGATTCGCCCAAATTTTTAGATATAAAATTATTTTATGTTAAAATTCTCCAACATTATACATACAATATATATAATATCATTATAAATTTGAATTATTTTACAAATACATGAGTAAAAATTTTGTAGTTTGCATATTAGGGACTAGTGAGATTCGCCAATTTTTTAAACTTCAAAATAATTTTCCATCCTTAAAATTTTCCCTGGCCACAAAGAGTTGAACTTGAAAGGGGCTCCAAGTTTCTTGTGGGGTCCCATGATTTCCAGGAGGATAGGCAGATGGTCTAAGACGCCCCCTCCCCCCACCCAGTGTCGGAAGACTAAGGATCGGGTTACCAGCTCCTCTTTCAGTAAGAAACGATCCATCTTTTTTTCCACCTTGTTCTCTCCAGCTCTTCTGTTCCTCCAGGTGGGTATTGGATTAATTAAGTTGGCATCCACCAAATGCAAAGAACCTATCTTGTTCAGAAAAAAAATTTGTGAGAGGGTCCGCTGAAGCGGAAGGTCCCCAGGATTTTGAGAACCCCAGAGACAAAATTAGATCCTCTCCCAAACTGAGGTTTGGATCTTTCAGACATGATTTTTCAAACAAATTATTCCAGAAGGAGACCCTGTCCAAGCATGGACCATAGCCATTTAATAACAAGAGGGGATGATAGATTTTGATGGAGTAGACTTCCATTGATAAGACATTGTCCATTCCCCAAGAGTTAATCACCTTCAATCTTCCAGAATTTATGCCCATCGCCAAACCCCTGGACCTCCCTAAAGCATCTAAATCCTGAAAGGACCAACCCAGGAACATTTTTAATAGAGCTCCGATAATTTACTCCCCTGCCCCCAAGGTCTCTTGTAGCATAAGAACATCAGGCTCATATGACTTCAATAAGGCCCTGAGTGCTAGTTTTTTAGGTTGACTAGCAAACCCCCTGCAATTGAAGGATAGAATGATCATCGATAACCTAGGGAGGGGGTCTGTGCTGCTCTAAGCACCCCAGAAAGAGAAATTTGTTTCCTATCATTAATTTCAAGTTTAACCCTTACCTGGGCTTTGGAAAAAAATGATTTCCTTCTCCTAGTATTCCTCAGTTCAACTCGGGAGAGGCTGAGGTCCGAGACCGCCCACCACATTCTGAGGCATAATCTTCTTGTCTCTAGGCCTAAGGCTATAAGGAGGTTTCTCTAGAGGGTAGGACAAGTGGAGGGTGGGGGAACTCAGGGCTAGGGATGATGGGAGGGTCAATGAGGAGATCGGGAATAGAAGTTATGATACTGTCCAAGGTCTTCAAAACTGAGTTCATATGAATAGATTCCATTATGAAAGGCCTGGAGGGACCAAGCCTTGAAAGAGAATAAATAGAAGTAAATAAAGAGGAGAATTGAGAGAGGACAGGGTCCAAGATCATACCCTCCAACTGAGGTGTCAATGCTGTAGTGCCTATTGTTCCAGTGGGAATCAGGGGTTGCTCCTCTTGTTGATTATGAGTCAGGGGACTTCTTGTCTCTATCTGCATATCTTCAGAGCCCTCTACTGGCTATTTTCCACTTTCTCCTTCCATGCGTTCCATCAGATCCCCTTCAACTTCTCTGAGTTCCTCTTCTTCCTGAATCTCGGATGGCATTCGGGTCTCCCTCTTCTGCTTCCTTATTCTTTGGTGGCCTAAGGGTAAATTCTTAGTCAGATGATCATATTTTTGGAATTAGTGGCATAAAAATGGCATATGTTCATAGCCGAGAATCTGAGTAAAAGAAAGGTCCTTGTACTTTAGATGTATCTCCTCAGATAGACCCTCTTTTGGGTTTAGACTGACCAGAATTCTTGTTGCACTCTTGTCCATGGTCTGTTGGTAAGACGTATCCACCTCAAGGAACTGCCCTAGGGTATTACCAATTGATCTAAAAGCCAATTCCATCTAGAAAGGGACATGCAGTCCCAAAATTTTAACCCACACTGGGGTTTCCTCAATTTTCTACCATTGTGCATCAAACAATGGTGTATGTTTCCTAAATAGGATAGGCTGCTTCCCAAAATTCCAGTTGCACCGCAGTACCCATTCCAATGATTCATTCTTTGAAAATTTAATCATGAACCACCCTCTAGCTAGGGTTTGGACTTCGATCTATCTCTTTGGAGCCTCTGACCATGCTCTTGAGGTCCATTCTGATATGTATTTTGTCGTGATTTTCCTCCCCTTGACTCGGCCTACTAAGATTGTTTCAATCGCTTCCATTACCTCATCTATTTGAATGTCAATCCCAATAACACAACATGGGCTTTCTTACTTTTTCCTGATCAACTTAACTTTCTTCCTCTTACTTCCTGCAACCCCTCTCCTTCCTCCTTCCTCACGCTGCTGTGAGGTTTCGAGAGCATTTGGCCCTTCTATATCGAGTGACCCAGGTCACCCTTCCGCCTGAAATTGGGGATCCTCCCAAGGGGATCTCCCTCTTGCTTTACAGCTTATGGCCTAAGAGCCTGCATGCACCTCCTCTTCTTTGCGGAAACCTGAACACCTCTTTGGTTCCTCAACTTGTCTTGTGGGTAGGATCCAACCTCCAGATCCGATATTTGGCCCTCTGCTGAAAATAGGGTTTTGAAAGAGACCTTTGCCAACCTCTGGCAAAGTTCCCACCACCTCAAAGCCTTGAGATGGGTGAAAATCCTTGTACTTCCTGGTCCTTTTCCACTGAAAGGGACGCTTGTGAGTAAAAGAGGGGTCCAAATGGACTCCTATGACAAATTCCTAATGACAATGGGCTTCTTCTAGGAAAGTCTTCAAACTCATATTCCCTTGTATCCCACAACTAGAAAAAATTTCCTGTAACCCTCCCAAAAATAACTCATTTTTAACACCACCAGGCGTAGGTGTACTTACATGAGCTACCACTTTGTCCGCTTCTACCGCCATCTCGGGATTTGCAAGATGTTGTTGCAGATCAGGTCTACTATCTGCCTTCCAATCATTGTTGAAAGTACTGAGCAGGCTTTTCTCCAAAAATCCTATTCTATTTCTTGTGCCCCAGACCTCCCCCAAACCTCTGGGCTTTGTCCTATCTCCTCTGATTGCCAGAATATACTTCTCGAGGTTTCTCTCCGATACTTTGTAACCCCAGAACGCAAGAAGATCTTTAGGCTTGGGATCAAGGTCTACAAAGTCCCGTTCTCTAACTATGGTTTATGTTCCTGTTAGTAGCTAAAAAAAATTTTCGACAGCGATGGATCGCCTTCAAACCCGTGAGTGCGTGCTTTCTCCATAGGTTGGCAATGAGGTTAGGGGCGTAAGCTGTAGGGTCTTCCATCTCTTAACCCTAAATGTTTGTTCCTTGGCTCCCTTTCCATTTCGCAGCGTGGGGTACTGCAGTGTGCCCAAGTGTCCATCATACCCTGATAGCTTGAGACGAATGTCTCGACCCTACAGACCTCCTTTCTATGCCTGCACCGTAATTGAGAGAGCCAGGGTTTGCTTCCCACAACCATGATTAGGGTTCCGAGCTACATTTTTTCCCTCCATCATTTTCACCTCTATCCTCCACCTTGATAATTCCCTCTACCATCACGTACTTACGAAAATCCTTATAGAGGCACATTTAGAAGCTAAGGGAGACAATTAGCAATATTTCCTAGTTCAGAACCATTTTGTAGAAATCGAGGAAGAAGAAACAAGCATGAGGGTTAAAATAAGTCGACGAAGGTCAGCATAAAACCATAACCCTTAGATACATAAAATTCTATTAATATAAAGCTACATATTAATATTTACAAATTGAAAAAAAAAAAAAATCAAATATTCACAATATTTTTTGGAAAAAAAAAATCTAACAAGAAAATGTTACAACAAAGACAATATTTCTATATCTATTGAATAAAATGTTGAATTTTCGTTGATTTATTCATTAAAATTTAAAGGGTCCAGGAAAATTTATCTGCAGCATCAAGTACCACATCCTCCCATGCTTATGTCATCCCAGGAGTCTTTGACCTTCGCCAATATTTGTGCTTCCTCTAAAAAGAAGGTTTCCACTATTACCATGAGCCTACTCGTGATTCAAGAGAATAAAATCATAGAATATTCCATTAAAGAACAAAATTATATTGTTCATCCTTGTTAGCACATGATGTTGTGATATTCTAGATGTGTGTGTTATGAAACCAGCTCCCAAAATAGAAGAAAACAAAGATCAACGCCTTAGAAATCAGCCTCTTCGAGGGGAAAGCCTCCTTTACATTACAAAAATGAACAATTATTGGATGATCAAATGAAAAAACATCCTTTCTATATATAGGAGTCCATGGGGTCATAATATAATCGTGGATAACCTAACAATAATAATGTAAGGGGACAATAATAACAATATGGGGACTACAAGGGTACAAAAATAACAATAATGGGGCTACACTAACAACAATAAGGGACTACACTAGTAATATAGGGCCCTAACATGTCCCTATCCTTCAAAAAAGTGTTTCCGTCAACACTTGAGTATTTTTGGATGCTTCTATATAAAATTATCATCCTCCCATGTGGAATCTTCAATGGGTAAGTTCTTCCACTTGATGAGATACTCTGAAATTGATCGATTTCGTAGCTGTCGAGTTCTTGTTTCCATGACTACTTCAAGTTGCTATATGATTTTTCCTTCCTCATCAAGTTCTGGAAATATTGTTTGAATCAAAATTTTGTCACCGATAACCTTCTTTAAGCATGAAACATGGAAAATTGGGTGCACTCGAGAAGATGCAGGAAGATCCAATTTGTATGCCATAGTACCAATATTTTGAAACACCTTGTAAGGACCATAATACTTTGGCGATAATTTATTATCCTTCTTAGCTTGCTTGAGGGACATTTTTTTGTATGGTTGTAGCTATAAAAATATCCAGTCACCTACATCAAAAATTCTCTTGCTGCAATGTTGATATGCCTGTCGTTTCATTCGATTTTGTGCCAAATTTAGGTTATCCTTTAAGAGTTTGAGAACTTGTTTTTGATGATCGATATGATCTTCCACTGCTTGAACCAGAATTTTATCTTAAAGATGATGTGATGGATGTCAGATGATATCCATAAAGTTCCATAAATGGGTTCATTTTTGCTACAGTGTGGAAGGAAGTGTTATACCACCATTCAGTCAGAGGTAACCAATTGACCCATTGTGTTTGTTTATCAGATACAAAGAAACTAAGATATCCTTCCAAACATATTTTTCACTATCTCAGTTTTCCCATTGGATTGAGGATGATAAGATGAGCTATGAGCTAGTTGAGTACCCAAACGAGAAAATAATTTCGTCCAAAATTTTCCAGTGAAAATCGGATCTCTATCGCTTACAATAATATTTTGGTTTCCATGCATCTTTTGAATTGTTTCCATAAATTCCGCAGCAATTGTACTCACTTTAAATGGATGAGATAATGCACGAAAGTGTGCATACTTGGTAAGCCTATCAACTGCCACCATGATGAAACTTTCCTTCAGACTTCGATAAACCAATGATAAAATCCATTGAAACCTCCTCCCAGCATTGATTTGGAATGGATAAAGGTTGTCGTAGACACGTGGTCTTAATTGTCTCATTTTGATGGCAAACCAAACATTCCGCCACAAAATTTTGAATATCAGATTTAAGGCCATCCAAAAAAAATTCTTTCTTCACCTCGTGGTATTTAAAAATCCTGAGTGTGCTACTAAGGGAGAGGCATGCAATTCCAAAAGAATATTTTGTTTTAGTTGGGAATTCTTACAAAGATATAAGTGACCTTTTTACCATAAGGAATCATTTTTCCAACTAAATGTATCAGATGTACTAGGATCTCGTTGAAAATTTCCAATGAGTGTCCTTACTTCTTTTTCATTCTTCCATTCCTCCCTTGCTTCGGTTATCCAATCTGGATGGATAATAGAAATGGAAAAAATAAATGCTTCCACATCATCATCCTTTCTTGAGAGTGCATATACAACATCATTTAGCTTCCCCTTTTTGTATATGATTTCAAAGTCATAACCCAACATCTTTGTGACCCATTTTTGCTTATCTTCTGAAGATAGTCTTTGTTCCAAAAAGTATTTAACTATCATGATCAATTCTTACCTTGAAATTTCTTCCCATTAGGTAAGGTCACAATTTCCTTAGTGCATGCAGTATTGCCAACATCTCCTTCTCATAAATAGCTTTTTGTAAATATTTTCCATTGATTGGACGAATTTCAAAAGTAATGGATCTTCCTTCTTGCATTAAAACACCACCAATTCCATTTTCGGAGGCATCACATTCCACAATAAAGGTTTTTGTGAAGTCTGGCATAGCTAAGACCAGTGATTGGCACATTGCCTCTTTAATATTTTCAAAGGCACTACTTTCTTCAGGAGTCCATGAAAATGCATCTTTCTTCAATAATTTTTTTAGAGGTGTTGTTATTCTCCCATAATTCTTAGCAAAATTGCGAGAATACCATGTTAACCCAAGAAATACTTGCAACTTCTTTATGGTTGTGGGGAATTTCCACTCCTTAATGGCTTTACTTTTGTTAGGGTCTACCTTAACACCCTCCTGAGATACAATATGACCCAGATATTCCATCTCTTGTACTCCAAAGAAACATTTGGAGGTTTTCACATATAATTTTTTCTCCTCCAATAGTTTGAGCAATGGAATTTAAGAAAGCAAGCAGATTAACTGAAATATTTTTCTTAAGTACAGCTAAAAGTTTAAGTTGACGGGGTTTTACCATGTCTTGGCGTCCGTCACATGTAATGAATTTTTGAATGAATGTCATCAGTTCCTGCCATGGTTCATGTATAGAGGTAGGGTTAATCCCTTTTCCTTTTCGATCCAATGGCTCTTCTGGATCTTGATATGCTGCAACTGCTACTCGCAAGAGGAGGTGTTTCTCTGTCCATCTCTCTCCTTCACTGGTATTCCAGAGACTTCGACAATAATCTCCTCTGTGACTGGTATAAATCTTCCCTTGATTCTAGTCTGCACTTCTTGCAGTTTTTTCAGAAACTCAATTGCTACTTCCATATAAAATCCCTGTAATCGGTGTACATATATCAGCTAGCCAGCTTGCTGGAGGGTAGTGCTAGCTGTATCTGAAATTGGGAAGTTCGAAGGTTTGTTCCTAAGAGAATTTCCTCCCATGGTTGGTATATTTCCCTGTGTTTTTTCTTCTTCTGATTGTATTCTCTCTTAGCTATGTTGTTTTGAATGAATGCTGTATGTAAGAGAAAGAGTGATTTAAGTCCTACGTAGGTAAATTCATTCCTTAATTGCGATTATCTTATGGTATTATTGGTATATCTAATCGGATTTGTGCAGAATTTCTGCATGCTTTCTAATTTATGACTAATTACACCCCCTCCATCGAAGTAAGGGCACCCACGTCCTGAAGTACAAGAGGGGTCTGGCCAGTCATGAATGTGAACAAGGAATGTCAGTATTCGATAATCATGGTCTGTACATGAGAGAAGAGATCATGGATTTCAAAGTTTCAGGGGATGAGGAGTAATTGAGTAATTATGAGCATACACAGTGTAAAGGTCATATTTGGAAGTTTTGACATGAATGCATCTCGTGTGGAAGTGACCGGAGAAGGAGAGAGAATGGTATAACTATTATTATGATATGATGTCATTATTTAATGATAAGTGTGACGGAAGCAATACTAAGATGGGTAATGATTGGTGCTGTCATCCCGAGGGTAAATAATGTAAGCATATCTCCCTTATAGTTATTTATGTGGTAGATTAGAATCATAATTCATTCGAGAAGTGGCTTATGGAGGAAGAATGGTATAGAAGGATAAGAGTATTTTGCTATTGAGGAAACATACTCTCATACCACAAGCAGAGCCACTGCTGCCAGAAGGCATTCATAGCCTCGACAAGGTTACTATTTTAACCCAAAAAAATGAGCCAGGATCCTTGTGTAAAAGTAATTGTTCTGCCAATTTTGTGAAGGGATCACCATGCTGGTATGATAGCCAGATAACCATAGTGCCACTCACTATAGCTGTAGAAAAGTGATCAGGCCGGCTCATGATGAGACCTCCCATCCTTCAAGTAGCTAAGAAGGTCATTACCCTGGCGTGGTGGCCATTGTGGGCATATCACTTGCTAGG
Source organism: Pinus albicaulis (assembly GCA_034641835.2). NCBI lineage: Eukaryota > Viridiplantae > Streptophyta > Pinopsida > Pinales > Pinaceae > Pinus > Pinus albicaulis. The sequence goes on along the minus strand of CM076579.1, from coordinate 1,174,357,485 downwards.
CTCTTATGAACATGGTAGGTTGGCTCATAATGAGACCTCCTATCCTCTTTTTGAAAATTTTCATGTAAGCATAGTTTGAAACATAAGCATTTCGATTTATAAGGAGGTCACTATGCTGGTGTGATGGCCAGATGGTCACAGTTCTATTCACTAGGATTTCAACAGAGTGATCAGGTTGGCTCATGGTGAGACCTCCTATCCTTCAAGTAGATGATAAGGTCATTACCCTGGTTTTGTGGCCATTGTGGGTATGTCACTTGTTAAACCCTTATGATCATGGTAAGTTGGCTTGTGTTGAGACCCCCTATCCTCTCTTAAAAATCTGTATGAAAACATAATAGTTATTCTTTATACATGAAGGGATGCTCATTAACTCCTTAAGAGTTAGGGATGGCGAGAGAAGTAAAATAATTCCAATACAATTAATATCCCTTATTCCCATTCCTTCATATTGGAGGGAAATACTACTCGAAAGTGTAGAAAGATGTACGATCATAAGATCATGTATTGTATGATAACATAACTGAGCTGGGAATGACTTAGCCTTTCATTTCATATATGTGCACTGTCAGCTTCTTATTTAAATATTATAGTGTCAAAGAATCATCCTATTGGTAATTTTTACCATTCTCCTCCTTTCTTCCACTGGCACTTCCTCCTGTGAGATGCCTTTCATAGCTAAGGTGTGGATGAAGGGAAATATTGATAAAAGAAGGAAATAAGGTTGTTTGAACAATAACTGTTCAATTAGATTGAACAACAGTCGTTGAAGGAGTTTGAACAACATAATAATAAAAACGAAAAAACACATCTGTTCAATCCGATTGAAAAACAACTGTTCAATTAGATTGAATAGAAGCCGTTCAAAGACTTTAAACAACAAAATAATAAAATTGAAAAAAGCACGGTTGTTCAATCTGATTGAACAACAACTGTTCAATTAGATTGAACAATAGTCGTTCAAAGAGTTTGAACATCAAGATAATAATAATAATAAAAAAAAACGGTTGTTCAATCCAATCGAACAGTAGCTATTCAATAAGATTGAACAGTAGCCATTCAAAAAGTTTGAACAACAAAATAACAAGAACGAAAAAACACGGATGTTCAATCTGATTGAACAACAACTGTTCAATTAGATTGAAGAATATCCATTCAAAGAATTTGAAAAGAAAAATAATAAAAACACAAAAACGCGGTTGTTCAATACGATTGAACATCAGTTGTTCAATTAGATTGAACAACAGTCGTTCAAGGACTTTGAACAACAACATAAAAATAAAAGAGAGAGAGAGAATACGTTTTCGGGGATGAAGAATGTACAACAAAATAGGAACTAGGAATTGTAAATAAATTATATACATTATTTCCAAATGATGGTAGCAAAATTCTCATGTACTTGGGGTTGTGGGGTTATCACCCCCTCCATCCATAACTCGGATGGTAGGATCGTTTCATACCTGCTGGCAAAAAGATTCCTTTGTGAGTGGTTTGTGATACAAGCACACTCTGTGTTCATTTACATGAAATGTATAACCGGACCCATCTATGGTGGTCAAGGTGAGTGTAACATTATTGTGTACTTCTTGAATTTCGTATGGACCGAGCCACCTTGTTTGCAATTTTCCCGGAAAATATTGGAATCTGGAGTCATAGAGGAGTGCCCAATTTCCTTTTTGAAATATCTTCTTCTTGATGAGGTTATCATGCCACTTAGCTCACTGTTGTTGGGCGATCGTTTTTCATTGTATAGCCAGTAGCCATATTTCGTCTAGCTTGTTTATTTGTTGGAGCCTTTTAACTTAGGCTTTTGGTAAGCCCAACCCTACCTCCTAGGCTGTTATTAGAGTCTTGATCTCGAACTCAATAGGGAAAATATGCTCTCTCCCAAATACTATATGATATGGGGAGCATACAGTGGTGTTCCGCATGGTTGTATGATAGGCCCATAAGGATTCTGGTAATCTGACAGCCCAGTCCCGACGATGTGTTGATACAGTTTTGGTAAGAATTTCCTCCAGAACTTTGTTGGTGCTTTCCACCTGCTTGTTTTCCTGCTGGTGGTAAGGAGATGTAACTCTATGGATGATATGATGATTTTTTAGGGTGGCTGTAATTTTATTACCTACAAACTGTGCCCCCTATCGGTTATCACTTCCTACGGAAAACCATATCGTAAAAACAGATCAAAAAGGAAATTAATCACAGATTCCTCCATGTCTCTTGATAAGGCCACTGCTTCTACCCACTTTGTTACATAGTTAGTGGCAACCAATATGTAGGTTTTTTGGTTTGATGGTGGGTTGAATGGCCCAATGAAATCTAGTGCCCACCTCTCAAATGGTTCTATCACAAGTTGTGGCTGTAGTGGAATTTCATCTACTTGGCCTGGGTGGCCCATTCTTTGGCAGCTATCACAGTCTTGGACATATTTTTTTGTGTCTTTGAAAATCATAGGCCAATAGTAGCCTAATTGTAACACTTTGTGCCCTATTCTGTGATCTGCGAAATGGCCACCACAAGGCTCATCGTGACAGGCCCGTAGGATGTCATAGATTTCATCCTTCCTGATGCATATGCTTATGTGCATATCGGCCCCCGTATGGAATAGGTATCCACCACCCAGGAGAACCTTGCACTGAGTTGTACAATTAGCTTCCTTTCTCTTGATGTTAAGTGTCCGGGCAACTTTCCTACTGCCAAGTAATTTTCCACGTCTGCATACCATGGCGTTTTTACCACTACCGCAAAAATATGTTCGTCAGGAAACTAGTCATCAGCTGCTAGCGTATTGTCCAACTTTGGAACCCTGTACATGAATTCTGCAGCCACGTTTTCTTTTCCTGGATGATCCTTGATGATTGTTTCAAATTCCTATAGCAATAGCAACCAACGATTTATTCTCTCATTCGTGATTGGTTTATTAGCTAAATATTTAATGGTAGAGTGACCAGTATACAGGAGTACTTGATAACTAGTTATATAATGTCTAAATTTATTAATAGCATAAATGACAGCCAATAACTCCTTCTGAGTCACTGTATAATTTAAATAAGCAGGAGTGATATTTTTGCTGATATAATAAATAACATAAGGCTTTTTGTCTTCTTCTTGGCCAAGAACTACCCCTATTGCGGTGTCAGATGCATCTGAAGAGATGTGGAAAGGAAGTTTCCAGTTGGGTCCTCATAGAATTGGTGTTTTTGAGACCAGCTTCTTTAAATATGTAAAAGCAGTGTCACATTTATCAGTCCAGTGGAATTCAACATTTCCAGTCAATGCATACAAAGGTGCAGCTATTTGTGATTTTTTTTTTTATAAATCTGCGATAATATCCTGCATATCCCAAAAACATGCGTACCTCTGTTTGTGTACAAGGTGTGGCTAATAGAAGGGTTACTTCTATTTTTGCTGGATCTACCTGTATTCCGGCTGCAGAGATGTAGTGACCTAGGATTACTCCCTCGGTCATCATCCTATGACACTTTTCATTTCTTAAACATAATCTAGGAGCAATACATCACTCCAACACTTTTTCTAATGTTTCTAAAGCTTGATCAAAGTCCTCACCATATTGTGTGAAGTCATCCATTTGGATTTCAAGCCCTTCATTTATTAAGTCAAAAAAAATGTTGATTATGGTTCTTTGAAATGTTGTTGGGGCGTTACATAGCCCAAATGGTAAAACTCTGTAAGAAAAATTACCCCATGGGTAGGTAAAGGTTGTCTTATCCCGGTCTTTGGGGGCTTTCTGGAATTGATTGTAGCCACTGAAACCATCAAGAAAGGAGAAGAACTGCTTCCCTGCCAATGTTTCAAAGACTTGGTCAATGAAAGGGTGGGGGAAGTGGTCTTTCTATGTTGCTTTATTCAGTTCTCTATAATCCACACATATTCTCCATTTCCCATTCTTTTTAGGGATGACTACCAGAGGTGAGACCCATTTTCTATCTGAAATAGGATAGATGAAATTTACTTCCAACAGTTTTTGTTGCTCGTCTTTTACAACATCCTTCAAGTGTGGGTTCAGCCTTCGCTGAGGTTGTCTAATGGGCCGAGCTTCCTTATCTGTATAAATGTGATGGGTTTAAAGCTAGGGATCTAAACCCTTAATGTCTGGGTAGTCCCAAGCAAGTGCCCCTTTATGCTTCTGTAGAACTTTTATGAGCCTTTGCTTTTGGTTGCTATCCAAATTGTTATTGATGTTCAAGATCATCTGTGGCTCAATCTCAATGGGTGTGCCATTACTCACTGTGGTTGTGGGAATATATTGATCGTCAAGGTCCATCAAGCGGTCCTCTTGAACTCCATATTCAAGAATTATTTTCAACATTTGGCATTTTAGGTTTTCAGATGAAGGTGGCTGGTTCATAAAATTATTGATTACATCGTCTTCGGTTTGTTTTATTCCCATTAGGAGTCATATCCTACAAAAACATGGCAAAGGAATGTAATAAATCATAAAATACAACTTTCTTGGCATGATCAAATCCTTTACCATCATAATCCTTCATACACATGGAGTCGTGCATGAGCATTCCCCTCCTCTTAAGCAAAGGAAGAGCTAGCTGAAATGATTCTTGCAGAGAGCCCATTGGCTGCCCCAATCCTCCATAGCTAATGCACTCTTGAAAGTGTTGATGTAATTCCTCTCTAATGTTTTCCCAATCAAAACTCCTCATTATCAGGGTATAGATCTTCATTGAATACATATGCCTGAGGAAGAATTCTTCATATGCTCCTTGTAGGATCTTTTGCTTGAGCTTGGAAGCTCTAGCCAAGAAGACCTTACCATGATAATAGATGACTCCCCCTTGGAATAAGTAGCCCTATTCTTGTTGCATGCCATCTAGTATCATACTTGTGTGGAGATATTTGGAATACTCTACAAGAAGCTGAGATTTCCAATAAAGGTCCACACTGCTCAATAATGACAGTGGTGCTAATACACCCATGGAAGTGCTTGTCATGTTGCTGATCTCCTTTTTGACATTACACATGCCAAAATTGTTCGTTGGAAGGCTAATCCTCCCATTCTTCTCCTCCCACAGCATAGATTTAGAAAAGAGAGAGGGATATAGTGATGCAGGAAGAAGACCTCCCTCATACTTAAGTTGTCCCAAGCCCTCCAACACTGTGACTTGGTCTCTCATTGCTTCAATCCTTCCTTGATCTAGATTTGGGGTAGCACTTTGTGGAGCGTTCCCCACAAGATCTGAATCTGATGGCATTCCAGGTGGCTTTCCATTAGATAATAATGTCCCTTGTAGCATCCTCATGAACATGAGAGAAGGGACTATGAGATCCCTTCTTCCACTACGCAAATCCATCTCTGTTGTTTGGGTGGAAGTACTAGGTGAAGGATAAGTGTGCATGCCTTGAATCATTTGTGGTTTCCCACTCTTCAAGTCCACCCAATCCATCTGCAAGGATTTCCAATCAGTGGTAACCTTCCCCAAGGTAATCAACCATTAGACACCAAAAATGATGTTGGTGTCTGGTATGTCAACTACAAAGAAGTGATCCACCAAAGTGTAGGATCCCATAGTGACAGAGAGTGATGGAACATATTGCATGCATTGCATGGTCCTATATCCTGGGACCAAAACAGAAAATCCCTCAAAATTATCAGTGGGGATTTCTCTCTTTTGCACAAGATGAGCATCAATAAAGTTTTGGGTTGCCCCAATGTCAATAAAGAAAAATACTCTCTGATTCATGACTGAACCTTGTACTCTTAGGGTCAAGTACTTAGGCACTTCTCTCAAAGATACAAGAGTCCCACTCATTGGATCAAAGGATCCCTTCCCATCTCTGGATGGTGCTTGACCTTCCTCATCATCATCAGTGCTATGACCCCTCCTAGGTTCATCATCTTAATATTCCTCTTCAAAAACTGAGAAGACTTCTATGTAGTGTGATTTCCCCGCAGCACATCTATGTCCTGGTGCCCATGACTCTTGGCAAGTGAAACACAGTTTATTTTTCCTCAATTCCCTCATGAGATCAATATCAAGAGGCTTCTTCAAAGAGATCTCCTTGGGAGGAGCAAATTTTCCTTCCTTCCCCTTAGAAAAGTGAGGGGCCTTGCTCTGGAAAGTTTCCTTTGATTTTGGCAAGGCGTCTTGAAGGTCTCTAGCCCTCTCAATGGCATCATGCACAGTGATGGGCTTCGTAGATTTGACCAACCCATGCAAAGGTTCCTCCAAGCCATCGATGAACATGTAGACTCTCCTTGCTACAGATAGATCAGGGACCATGACTAATAATCTCATAAACTCAGAGATATAAGTCTCTGCATCCCCTGATTGCTTCATATTTGCAAGGCTTATGAAGGGTGCTTCAAGATCCTTCATGTCAAACCTCTCCACTAGTCTTCTAGTAAACTCAGAATAGGTAGTCACATTGATATGTCCCAATGTAGACAACCCATGGAACCACCAATTGTGTGCTTCACCTTCAAATTGCAGCGCTGCAATCTTGATGGCTTCCATCTCAGGGACTTTGTTCAACTAAAAGTAAATATCCAACTTTTCTACCCATGCCTTGGTAGAACTGGAGGATGATCCATCAAAATTTTGCAAAAATAACCTGCCCATAGAGTGGTGTCTATCCTGATTATGAAAGAACCCACCATCTCTATACTGTTGCCTTGGTCTTCTTCTGTCCTTGAGGTGACAAAAATATTGGAAATTGAAGTGGTCCTTCAATCTCTAACTCTGAGAATCATACTCCACAAATTAATATTCAAGGGAAGCTTTCTCTTGTGGTCCCTCATTCTCCATATCCAAGAAGGTAGGAATAGTGGAGTGTTGTGAATCTTGTGAGACTTATGGTTGGTTCACTGGTTGACCAGTCCAGTGATGAGACATGTCAGAGCTTTCCCCGGGATGAAATCTTCTAGGAGATTCCCTCATTTTTCCCATCCTAATCTCTTTGATCTCCTTTGCAAGATCTTGCATGGCTACGAAAAGAGTTCTTGCAAACTCTTTTCCTTCTTTGTCACTTGCAGTCTCAGGGGCATTACCCTTGTTTTGATCATTAGTAGTATAATCATAATTCTTATGAATTCTGTTCTGATACCTCTTCTCCCTCTTAGTAAGAGGTTCATCTTCTTCTGAATGCAACATGGCTATGATGCTCCAAGGAAAGCAATGGTTGTGCCAAGAAAAGGAGCTCTGATACCACTGTAATATTCCAAATCTGGAATAGCACAACAAGCGCGCTGAAATAACGCACTCCTGTGAGATTGATGTATAGAAATGAGTTTACAACCCTTGGATCCCTTATATCAGCATATCTAGAGTCTATATCCAAAAAGGGAGCAAAAACAAATCAAACTAGGTGTGGTAAACAGATCTCCCACCACCTAGTCTAGCTGAAAAACACCCTACAAGAGGGGCTGCAGCTATGCACAACAAACTTCTTCAGAAATAACGTAGTCTTGGAAAGTATGAGTAGGAGGCCATCAAATATTATGAAATTATGACTATACAATAGAAAATCATAATTATAATGAATCTCTTTCAATATACAGTAGAATACATGAGACAATAGAGAAATAAAGCTTCAGGAAAGAAGGCTACAACACATATATAACTGCAAAAATGGCTCAACAACGTTATTTTAAGGAGTTGTAGCAGCTGAATATTACAAATCAATTCTAGGAAAGATCTGTGGACAAAACATAAGATCCATTTCAGATCTGGAAACTAAATATTCATATTTACAAGATCCCCTTGGGGTTTTGACCAAATCATGCATAAACAAGAGTAGATCTGAGTTTTAAGTTGCAGATCTGTAAAATGCTGCAGTAATTTAAAAATATGACTTTACATTACAATAGATCAGATCTAAATAGAACATGGATCAACAAGCTAATCCATGGATCACCAAAGTGAAAGGCAAAGCCCAACACCAAATATCTCTCATCAAAATTGGGATCAAAACACCCTGAAGAATCTCATATGAAAATAAAACAGTCCCTCAATGAAAAATATGTTGTAGCTTGAATAACATAGATGGCCAGTTGCCAAGATACAAATCTGAAGCACAAATAGGAGAGGCACTCTTCCAGGAGGTTAAAAGACACACTCCATGAGAAGAGGCTCCCAAAACAAGCTAGATCTCTGCAGATCTAGAATCCCACTTGCTGCATCTTGCAAAAGAAGACAAACCCTCACTAGATCTACGCTGCAATTGGAAGTAGAGCTTGGCCTCAAGCCTGATAGTGGATCAAATCAGCAAATACTCCTCCAAGAATCCTCAAAGGAAGAGGTGAAATCCCTGCATAGGGACTCCAAGTGCTAAGCAACACAATTCTCTACTAAACAGTAGAGAATAGTATTTGTCTAAGTAGACAAGATACTCAGAAATATAATCAATCAACAACCGTCTCTTGCTACCTTCCCCTTCCTTTTATAAGATGAAAGCCTTTGAAAACCCTAAACCACCTTGATGAGTTAGCTCCTTTCACATCACGGGCCTCCTTCTAGAATTGCGTTGTCCCTTCATGAGATACATTGAACCTAGATAGCATTGTAGTTTTGGTCAAGGTTGACCCAGTCTCACAACTCAAACCCCTTTCACACCTGAAATTGATTTATTTACATGGCCTTGATTTATCTTTTTTCACATGGGAATTTATTTATTCAGTCTTTTCAGGAGTTTTACATGTCCTCCTTTATTCATTTATTCATGCAACAGAAAGTAAAACAAAAATTAATATTCCTCTTAGCTTAGGCTAAGTAGGAATATTACAGGGTACGATGGTTTTAGGCACCTGGTATTTTGTAGATCCGGTCAAGGGAACTACGGTTATGTTCTAATCCAGGGTTAATGGATTGGGGTTTATGTATGCTTCGGCATGTATATATATGTGTTGTACCAATAAAAGGAATATAATGAAAAATCAAGCTGGTTGTCCCAATTTGGGATCCAGGGGAAAATCTCGGTGTTTATGTGTTTTATGTTTTATGTTTTATGCTCTCTCTATTGTTTATTTTTTGTTTTTAGGATTCATTTGCAGATAATTTCTCTACAGGATTAAAACCTACATTTGGTATTGGAGCAGTTTTGGCTTCAAGGGGACGCCTTTGCTGCTGAGGGATTTTTTGCTCGAGCCTGAGGTAGACCCTGTTTAGTTAGAGATTTGTGGGATCAATTCTTGCGGTGAAAGAAGATGGCGAGCGGCGGGAAGATATAGATCGAGAAATTTAATGGTCAAATTTTTGAGTTGTGGAAGCTCAAGATGGAGGATTTACTGGTGGATAAAGATCAATGGATTGTGGTAGATCTAGGTACTAAACCAACGACAATGTCAGATGAAGACTGGAAGAAGTTGGATCAGAAGGCAAAGAGTACAATACGGTTGTGTGTCTCAAATTCAATATTGTTGAATGTATCTAGGGAAGCTACGATTAAGACCTTGTGGGAAAAGCCAGGGACTTTGTTACAATCTAAGTCTCTGGTGAATAAATTATTCCTGTAGAAAAATTTGTATAACCTGAGGATGAATGATGGAGAATCGGTGACAGAGCATTTGAACGCCTTAAATACTGTGGTAAGTCCGCTGTCATCTATTGATATTAAAATCTCAGATGAAGATAAGTGCATCAATTTGTTGTGTTCTCTACCATATTTGTGGGACAGTCTGGTTATTGCAATAGGTAGCAATATAACTACCTTGAATTTCGATGACATTGTCTTAGCCTTGCTGTCGGAGGAAATGAGATGGAGAAATATGGAGGGTTAGAATGGAGATGCCTTATCTGTACGAGGAAGGTCCCAGAAAAGAAACAAGAATAAGGTTTCGAGTGGGAGATCTAAATCTAGAGGGAGATCTAAATCTTCTAGAAATTTTGTAAAGGTGTGCTAGAAATGCGGAAAGGAGGGGCACTACAAAAAGGACTACAAATCTAAAGCTCCTGAGAAAGGAAAGGGATTTGATGATGCTCCTTCTGCAGAAGCAAAAACCACCTTGGATGTAGGTGGGGATGTGTATTTGGCTTCTTCTTCAAATACACATGTAGATCATGAGTCATGGTTGATTGACTCGGATGTATCCTTTCACTTCACTCCCCATATGGAGTGGTTCTGCGAGTATGAGAAATATGATGGCGGTGATGTCTTCTTAGGTGATGATAGGAAATCCAGAATCGTTGGACGTGGAAAAGTCAAGCTGAAGCTGCAAGGTGGAAGAATTAGAACACTTCCTGGTGTTCTGCACATTCTTGCATTGGCCAGAAATCTGATTTCTGTAAGCAAGATGGATGATGCAGGTGTAAAAATAGTGTTCGAGAAAGATGCCTGTAAGATGGTTTGGGGAGCACTGGTATTAATGCGGGGAGTTCCGATTGGAACTCTGTACAAGCTTCAGGGCAGCACTATTATTGATGGGTGCAATAGTTATGTGGTTCCTAAAGGTGGAGCGGAAAGCCTAGCAGTCTCTGGAGAAAAGACCATGCTATGGCATGAAAGGCTTGGACATATTGGAGAGAAGGGCCTTCGGATACTGCATGGAAATGGTATGGTAGAAGGTATTTCTAATATCTCTCTAGATTTTTATTTCTGTGAACATTGTGTATATGGGAAGTAGAATCGGGTGAGTTTTCCTTATGGTGCTAAGAGGGCGAGCAAGATATTAGAGCTTGTGCACAGTGATGTGTTTGGACCTGTGTCGGTTCCATCACTAGGTAAGTCTATGTACTATGTTTCATTCATATCTGAATGATGCATCTTTATTGGGTATAAGGATGGTTTAAAGGGTTACAAGCTTTGGAACCCAGAAACAAGGAAGGTTGTGTACAACTGAGATGTGGTGTTTAGAGAGGTGAAAGATATTATTAAACATGAAGTCCTACCAAAGGAACATGAGAAGATAGAGTTTGAGCTAAAGGAGGATGAATCAGACTCTACAACAAAAGAAGACTAAGAAGAGGAAGAGCCACAAAATCTAGCTATTAGAAGATCAGTTCAGGAAAGAAGACAACCAGAAAGGTATAGTCCATCTACTTTCTATTCAAATTTTTCTTTAACTGTAACTGACGATGATCCCAGAACTGTTAGGGAGGCAGTAGATTCAGAGGATGGAAAACTATGGAAGGAGGTCATGGTTGATGAAATGGCATCCTTGCATAAAAATGAGGCATGGGATCTGGTGGAGTTGTCGGCTGGAAGAAATCCCATCGGGAGCAAATGGGTGTTTAAGAAGAAGATGAATGTAGAAGGCGAGGTGGAGAAATACAAATCTCGGTTGGTAGCAAAAGGTTATTCCCAGGTGCCGGGAATATATTTTGGTGATATTTTTTCTCTTGTTGCCAAAGTTACTTCTATTAGATTACTTTTATCTGTTGCTACTGCATTTGATTTTGAGGTAGAACATATGGATGTGAAGACATCATTTCTTCACGGGGATATGGAAGAGGAGATCTACATGAAACAACCTGAAGGCTTTATGGTGAAGGGGAAGAAATAACTGGTATGCAGGTTAAATACGTCTTTGTATGGGTTAAAACAGTCACCAAGGATGTGGTATCAGAAATTTGATACCTATATATGGGGACTTGGCTTCACCAGACGCAAGGAGGATCACTGTGTTTATTTTAAATTAATTGGTGACTGTGTTATTTATTTGGTCTTGTATGTGGATGATATGTTGTTGATTGGAAATGACAAATAAATTATCCAAGATTTGAAGACCCAACTGTTTTCCAAATTCTACATGAAGGATATTAGTGCTGAAAACTATATTTTGGGCATGGAAATTATGAGAGATTGGGAAAAGAGGAAGCTTTGGTCAAACCAGAGGAAGTATGTCGAGACTATATTGCAAAGGTTCAATATGCAGGATAGTAAACCGGTGAATGTTCCGATTCCTATAGGTACAAAGCTGTCTGCTGAACAGTGTCCCGAGACACAAGAAGAAGAGGAGGATATGTCTCGTGTTCCATATGCAAGTGCCGAGGGTAGCCTGATGTATGCAATGGTCTGTACTAGACCAGACATTGCACATGTAGTGGGAGTATTGAGCAGGTTTATGTCAAACCCATGGAAGGAGCATTGGACAACAGTGAAGCGAGTTTTTAGATATTTACGTGGCACTAGTTATTATGGCTTGTGCTACCAGGGAAGACTAGGATTGGAAAGAGTGTTGGAAATTTGTGGTTTTGATGATGCAGATTGGGTTGGAGATCTGGACCAAAGAAGATCTACAAGTGGGTATGTGTTTAGCCTATTTGGAGGTGCAGTCAGTTGGATGAGTAAAAGATAGTCTGTAGTGGCTCTTTCAACTATGGAGGCTGAATACATAGCAGCCACTCATGCAAGAAAGGAAGCATTTTGGTTGCAGAGATTGTGTTCAAGTATGGGGCTGGTGTAGCAAGCTATAAGGATAGATTGTGATAGCCAAAGTGAAATTTTTTTGGCTAAGAACCCTGCTTATCATTCAAAGACAAAGCACATTGATGTTCAATATCACTTTGTGAGAGATATGGTTGAGGCTAAAAGGGTGTTGCTGGTAAAGGTGGACACTTTGAAGAATGTTGAAGATGCATTGATGAAGTCCGTAAGAACTTAGAAGTTCTCTTGGTGTAGAGAAACAATGGATGTTGCAGAACTGGGCTAATGACTAAGCTCTCTTGTGGCCCCCTGCGGAAAGAAAACAACAAGTGGGATAATGTTGAGTATGTGTTATATTCTTTGCATGAAAAATCATGTGCGGGGGGGTCACAGGGGGGGCGATAGCCCCCCCTGACGAGCTCTGGGGTAGCACCCAGGAAATTTTTTTTTGGGTCCTTATTTTCCGGCGGGCGGATCTGCCCATGGTTTTGTGCATGGGTTTGCACATGGTTTTGGGGTACGATGGTTTTTGGCACCTGGTATTTTGTAGATCCGGTCAAGGGAACTACGGTTATGTTCTAATCCAGGGTTAATGGATTGGGGTTTATGTATGCTTCGACATGTATATATATGTGTTGTAACACTAAAAGGAATATAATGAAAAATCAAGCTAGTCGTCCCGATTTGGGATGTAGGGGAAAATATTTGTGTTAATGTCTTTTACGTTTTATGCTCACGCTATTGTTCGTTTTCAGATAATTTTTGTACAGGGTTAAAACCTACACTAATTGACATCTTACTGTACATAATCAAGAATTGGAAGTATTATCGTACTAAAGGAGCAATCTAATCTATGAAGATGAATAACATTAACCAGTAATTATTCTACGATTCGTAAATTGACTGCAAGGGCATTGAGAGAAAATGAAAGCATCTAACAGTGATAAAGAATTATTGTAAATCGGGAAGAAGAAATGTTAAACTAGTTTTAAGAAAGAAAAACCATAACTTTATTGAGTGGGAAAGTAATTTACAATTGCATCAAATAACTAGAGATTGATTCTGTAATTAAAAAACAACACAAAAACTATCAAAGAACTCCCAGAGGTTGGGCCCAGACCACCGAAAGATCTAACTCAAAATATGATTGTTCCAAACATAAAAAACTCTTTATTGAATCAAAATATAATACAAGGGTACAATCGAACATTTCTGTCCTGAAGCGTTGATTACAGAAGGGAAAAAATATTATCTTTCTCGTTCATCCTTCGTCCTTTTAAAGGCATTTTCACGCAGTGAGTCAGTATTCTCTAGACGACAGCCCGCTGGGCGTGGCTGTCGTTTGGGCTCTCGAGCTTGGACCCATCTTTCTGTCTTCTGCCAGCTTCTGGAAGCTATTGAGATTCCATGAGTCCGTGCCTGTCGGTTGTCTTCCGTTTAACATTGGTTTAGCTTCTCTATTTTCCTATATACAGAGATAAAATAAGTCAAATTTCCATTATAAAAGTGTTTCCTTTTTTCATTAGCCCCCTTGCCCTGATTTTCATAAACATTTTCTCTCTTTATTGTTTAAAATGAGAGAGAAATACCAAAACTATGTCATAATTCTAAGGGATTATAGGTGAAAACATACCTTTATTCAGGCCCAACAGTGCAGAGGAGCCTTGTTTGGAGGTCGTGACCACCATCTTCTTCTTGCCCGTTTTGAGGCCCTAAATGACTAAAAATGCATGGAAATGAACAAATAAAAGTTTGTGATTGGAAGTGTTAGTGAGTTCCAGGTGTGCTAAGGAGGGAGTGACAAGGTATGCTAGGCAGTGTTAAGGCATGCTAAAGGCTAGGGTGACATGCCTAGTTATCCTAGGTGTTAGGGTGTACCAACACATGCCAAGGAGTGTTAAGGAATATTATGGAAACTAAAGGGAGCACTAGGTAAAAATGAATGGAAATGAATGAATAAGATTTTGTGACTGGGAGTATCAATGAGCTCTAGGTGTGCTAAGGAGAGAGTGACAAGGTATGCTAGGTAGTACCAAGGAATTATAGAGTGCTAGGGTAGCATGCCAAGATGTGCTAGGTATTAGGGTGTACCAATGCATGTTCAGGAGTGTTAGGGAGTGTGAGGGAAACACAAGGAAGAAGTAGATCAAAATTCATGGAAATAAACGAATAACAGTGTGTGACAGGGAGTGTCAATGAGTTCTAGGTGTGTTAAGGAGGGAGTGACAAGGTTATATGCTAGGCAATGCCAAGGTATGATTGACTACCAAGGCATGTTATGAAGTTATAGGGTGTTTTAGCATGTGTAAAAGCATGCCAAGGAATGTAGGGGATGCTAACACATGCCACATAGTTCCAAGGAATTTAAGACATGCTAGGTGTTATGGCATGTCAAGATGTAAATTATGTTGCTTGGTTGTTATACAACCACATTTGGATGTGATGAGCCTTGCCTTGGTAACTTATTAAGTGGGATGAGTTGAGATTGGACATGAGTAGCCTAAGATGAGTTACAGGTAGTTCTTAGGTGAACAAGGCATATGTTGAATTTCCATGCAATATGAGAATATGTGTTTGTTATAAGAATATTTAATGCAAACACACTCAAGTGCCACAACACATCTACTCTGCACAACGAAATCTACACACATTAGGGAATCAACTAGTGTACATGAAAATTTTTATCTTTTTCAAACTGTTCTTCGTTAAATTACAAATTATAATAGAATAGGCTAGATCTCTCATACCAAGGGTCATGGAACTTTACAATCACACTGATACAAGGAATACAACTAAGGCTTGGTGTTAGTCTTTTGATAACCAGTATACCTCGAATAATACAACACTTGAGCCACTTTTTAATGGTGGCAATACATAGCTCTTTCAGTCCAAATGACCTGAACACATGTGGTAGTTCCTCTTGCCTCCCATTATGCAACTCCTCAATTTTCCTCTATCAATGAACTCAACTCGGTTAATGAAATCGTCTCAAAAAACATTTCCTTATATATGCCTCTTTTTTCCTTTAAGGTCTACAACACATAGCATTTTCAATCAGTTTTTCACAACTCCATTTGTGAATAGCTCTTTGGTCTTCCCACTTTTTCCATATTGTTGCTCCAAAATGACAAGTCTAGGGCTATGGAGGTTTTTTTTCTTCTCACTGACTCAATCCTCTACAGTACATTAAAATAGGGCTATTGGCTAGGTCACTTGCCTACTACTTTATTCCTTCAAATTCTACACATCCTTAGCCCAATATGCGTACCTTTCTACCAATCTTGTTTTCCTTCACAAGTACAAGAATTAGGGCTCCTATTTGATAATCACCTAACAACCCTACAACTATACTTAGATTTCCATAAATTATCCCAACCATAGTCAATTTGTTTACTAATCTAGTGCCCACAAAAATGCCCTCATCTAGGGATCTTCAAAAATTCCACCTAATAGTGATTTGATTCCTCTCAAAAACACTATTCTTGTGTACCAGTTTCTTTTTTGTCCAATCTATGAACAAATCTGAACTAATCCTATTATCATCCTTCTAAAAATTTGTATATGACTGAACTAGGGTCACAAATCATCCAATAATAGTCCATTTCCTAACTGTTTATAGGCTACTTCAAATCTCTATCCAAAACTCTATGGACAATCCACCAAAATCAAATCCTCTTCATGTCAACCCATTCCTCATATGACACATTTATTCTACTCAATCTTCTACTCAGCTTCCACCTTCCTTTGGATTTTCTATCTCTGCACAGACTTCTACAAACCATCTTCCAAATATGTGGTATATATTGTAGAGATAAACCTCTCTCTAAGGGTCACGAACCCTCTTCCTCTATGCAGATTTGTCACAGTCTTAAGGGCATACCTTATGGATTTTAAATGATAGGAAACTTCCATAACTAGGGTATTCTACTTCTATTCTAATTTCCTTAGAACAAATTGTTGAAATTTGCAACAAGAAACAATGAAATTGGCATCCAGAAACAACATGACAACACACACTAGTGTGGGACCATAGGTCACACAGTGATGGCTCCTAGTGATACATTAGTGTGCAAGACAATTTATTAAATAAATTGGAAATGTATCTAGTTTAGTTTTCCCTTAATTAAATTGGACAATAAATTGTAATCTTATCTCATAATCACTTGTATTAGTTAATTGAGTGTGATATACTTAGTTAGCTCATGAATTTCAAGTTGAGGGTGGTTGGTGAGGCATGTAGAGTGATTCTATTAGTTTTTGAGTCCAAGTTGGAGTTAGTGCATTATTTTAATGCATGAGAAATCAATTAACTCAATTAAGTGAGTTAAAGTTAGTCTAACTAGTTGTAAATGATTGTTTCACTAGTGAGATGTCAAGTGAATTAAATCAGATTTTATTCACATGTAGTGATATATTGAGTGAATGATGATTTACTATTAATAGCTGCATGCATGTCAGTCCTCATGAATACCCAGTCGAGACAAAGGTTAAAGGGAAGTTAACTATAAGTTGTATTTTTAGGAAACTACCCAGATGTAGTTAAAACACCATAGGATTTCCCATGATGTTTATGCAGTCAAGGAAGGCTGAAATTCCTAAAGAAAAGGGATTGCATTCCTCATGAATTGTGTGAGAAAGGCAAGTTGAAGACTGTATGAGAATTGGCTAAGTGTTGGAACAATTTTGTCTGGATCAGTGTCAGACAATCATGAGAGTGTGGGAGGTTCTTGTGAGAAAAAATGCATTGTATTGTTTCATGATTCCTTGGTTCATTATACAATAGAGATAGAGGGGTTTTGAGCAGAAATATTTCCCTAGGAAAAATATCTATGTTGTGGATTTATTTGCTTCTTTATCTTATTTGGTGTGATTATGCGATCATGTTTAATTTCTACATAATTAATTGTAGAAGGATTCAGTATTTTTCTCTAGTATATTGCATGATCAGATTGAATCCATTGGAATACATATTGTTTGTATAATTTCTACATGGTATCGAAGTGTTATAATCACAATAGTGGAGAAGAAATCGAGTTTGTGTTGAACACTATTCAAACTTGCAGATACTTTCGTTGGTGCGACAAGCAGATCAAGATGGCTTTAAATGGATTAATATTGGAATATGCACTCGATGGCAGTTATAATTATATTGCATGGAAAGGCATAATGGAGGCATATCTAGAGGACAACAGGTTGAAATAATTCATTGATAATGATATTCCCAAGCCCACAACATCAGACATCGCTCTTCTTGATGCTTAGCAAAATAAGGTATCAAGGGCGAGGAGTATCTTATTAGAGGGAGTTCGAGATAAAATTGACTTGAGTATCCATGGAAAGGAGACTCCATATGCAATGTGGAAGGCCTTGATAGATGTGTTTTAGATCAACATCGACCAAAGGAAGTTGGCGTTGAAGGACAAGCTCAGGAAAATCAAGAAGGAGGAGGGCCAGACGGTACCAACATACTTGGAAAAGTTAACTCAATGTCGAGATGAGCTTGGAAGTGTTGGTGTGACCATAGAAGATGATGAATTGGTGAGCCTAGAACTTATAGGCCTTCCCAAGAGCTGGCATAGTTTTCAGGACTCTGTTAATGGGAGGGAGAAGTTACTAGATTGAATTTGGTCGGATTTGGTACAAGAAGAATTCAGGAGGAATACCAGGGATGGATCCTCATCCAAGACTAATGACGAGGAAGATTGTGCCTTGGAAAGTAAGGAAAAGAAGGCCAAGGGAAATAAATCCCAAGGTGAATCAGGTAAGAAAGACTTGTCCAATATCATATGCTTTCATTGTCACGAGCATAGGCACTATGCTACAAATTGTCCACAGAAGAAAATCAAGAAGGGGCCTGTAGTTGTAGCAGGTGAAGCATTGGCTTCACAGTTTGAGCTTGATTTTACTCTCATTGCATGCATGGACATCACTGTAATGGGATTCATGTGTTATCTAGATAGTGGTGCCTCATTCCATATGACGGGGAATATATATCTCTTTAGTGACTTGGACAAGAAGGACCTCCAACAGAGCGTAGAGTTTGGAGATGATGAGAGGTATAGCGCTACTGACATAGGTATAGTTAACTTTCAAAGGGAGAATGGTCCCATCTCAAACTAGTAGATATTTTTCATGTTCCAGCCCTAAGGAAGAATCTTGTCTTCGTAGCAGTATTGGAAGAACGTAGTTATAAAGTAATGTTTAAGAAAGGTAAAGTTTTCCTTAAACACATATCCCTGGGACAAGTGAAGAATATCGGTGTAAGAGTCAAGAAGATGTATGGTCTCAAGGTTGAGGATGCATGCAAGGCTTTGAGGAGAAAAGCAGTGGTTAATGACTTGGTGGTTGAGAGGGAGAAATTATCTCTCAACGCACAGCCTCAGAGGCAGTCTCAGAAGGTTGTGGAGAAGCCACAATTGGAGAAGTAGAGAGGAGGCCGAGTGGAAGAGTCCACTCAAGCATAGACCTCTAGGAGGGGGAAATTTCATGCCAGAAGGGCAGAGGGAGTACATGCAGCTATACCTCCAAGTGAGAGGTGGGGCGATGTGCAAAATTAATCCCAAGAAGAAATTTCGGCAAGATTCATTGAGATGGTGTGTCTCATGGATCGAACCTGGCTATGAGTATCCTACAGTACAACATTAGCAGGAAGGATCGGTTAGATTGATGTAGTTAGATGTCAGGAAGACAAATATTAGAGTGACATGTGTCGGATATTGGAGCGCAGATCAGAGTTGGCAGCAGTGCAGAGTGCATGGATGCAGATGTCAACAATGCAGAGAGTCCAGTAGACATGTGTAGTAGCTACTAGCAGTCAGAAGAATCTGATCACATATTCAATATACTGATTTAGTTGTTTAGATATTAAGTTTCAGAAGTGTTGCATGCAAGAGTATCATGAGCGAACAACACTAGAGAAGTTTTGCATGCAAGAGTTGCATGTGTGAACAACACTAGAGAAGTGTTGCATGCAAGAGTTGCATGTGCGAACAACACTAAAGAAGTGTTTCATGTGCTCATGCAATAACATTCCAAAGGTACCAGATTGGGACAAATTGATCCATTTCTTTTTGAGAGGGAGTGTTGAAATTTGCAACAAGAAATAATGAAATTGGCATCGAGAAACAACATGAAAACATACACACTATTGTGGGACCGTAGGACACATAGTGATGGGTCCTAGTGATACATTAGTGTGCAAGCCAAATTCTAAATGAAATGAAACTGTGTTTAATTTATTTTTCCCTTAATCAAATTGGACAATAAATTGTAATATTATCTCATAATCACTTGTAATAGTTAATTGAGTGTGGTAGACTCATTTAGCTCATGAATTTCGAGTTGAGGGTGGTTGGTGAGGCATGGAGAGTGATTCTATTAGTTTTTTATTCCAATTTGTAGTTAGTGCATTCGTTTAATGCATGAGAAATCAGTTAACTCAAGTAAGTGAGTTAAAGTCATTCTAATTAGTTGTAACTGATTGTTGCACTAGTGAGAGGTCAAGTGAATTAAATCAGATTTAATTTACATGTAGTGATCTATCAAGTGACTGATGATTTAATATTAATAGTTGCATGCATGTCAGTTCTAATGAAGACCCAGTTGAGACGAAGGCTAAAGGGCAGTTAACTATCAGTTTTATTTAGAAAATTGCCCAGATGTAGTTAAAACACCATAGGATTTCCCATGATGTTTTTATAGTCAAGGAAGGCTGAAATTCCTAAATAACAGGGATTTCATTCTTCATGAATTTCGTGAGCAAGGAAGGTTGAAGACAGGCTGATAATTGGCTAAGTATTGGACTAATTTTTTCTAGATCAGTGTGAGACATTCAGGAGAGTGCAATAGATTTTTGTGAGCAAGAATTCATTGTATTATTTCATGCTTCCTTGGTTCATTATAAAAGATAAATAGAGGGGTGTTCAGCAATAATATTTCCCCAAGAAAAATATCTGTGTTGTGGATTTATTTTCTTCTTTCTCTTACTTGGTGTGATTGTGCGATCATGTTTAATTTCTGCAGAATTAATTGTATAAGGATTCAGTATTTTTCCTTAGTATATTGCATGATCAAATTGAATCCATTGGAATAAATATTGTTTTTATAATTTCTACACAAACCTTATCCACCCATAGCAAAAATAATAACTCTTTCCCCCATAAGAGACTCAACCTAGCTCATATGGATCCATATATTCTAGGCATTTATTTGACTGAATCTTGACCTGAACTTTAGATATCTACTACCTCAAACTATGGTCACCTCAATCAATATTGCATTTGTGGTTCCTTCTGTTCTGGCCTAAATTCTAGTGAAAACCCTCTTCCAACTATGTTGGTCTTTATCACAGACCTTGCAGCCTACTAACCACCATAAGATAGGTCTCAACGGGCCTCTCTACTATTTCAAAATTTGATGTGGCCTTCACACAGAAACACCACTGAAATCACATGCCCAAATTCTCACGAGATACCTCTCTTAAGCTCGATCTTCCATAAGAGAACCAATAGTATTTCATCCTACTTCCTATCTCGAACCCAATAAGGTATGTGACATTCTTGTGAATCCTCACATGATGATCTTGCTCTTGGTGGATGATCATGGCCTCCATTTAGCAACCCTTACTCAACCCTCTAACTCGACCTACTTTAGGACTACATCTCTTCTCACCTCCTTGATCAAATGAGATCCTTCTCACTTGATGTTCTTCCCTTCATATTAAGGCCTCCTTAAATATAATTTCCTAACTAGGCCTATTAATAACCCTTTATAAATTACGGGCTTTATCCACTTAGACCTTAGGAAATATTATTTTTCCCTTTTAATTTTCTTTTAGATTTGAAACCCCATCTTGGGTCCAAAACCCCTTATCTTGGGTTCTTTTCCCACAAATAATTTTGTGACCAAACTCACAAAACCCATCTCACTAGGTTTGTGGATTACCTCCCAAGCTACACAATTCAACAACATAGTATAGTTGTAGAAATTGTAACTTGGTCAAGCTCTTGTAGTCAAGTGAGGACTTGGTTGGGTTCCCAAGTTGAAAATTAAGTAAGGGTAGTTGTGAGGGAATGATAGATAGGAAGAGTTAGGGCATGCCAATGAATTAAAAGGTGGGATAACACATGCCAGAAAATGTCAATGCATGCTAAGGAGTGTTAAGGAGTGTCGAGGCATCACAAGGGAGAAGTAGGTCAAAATACATGGAAATGAAAAAATAAGAGTGTGTGACATGGAGTGTCAGTGAATTCAAGTGTGCCAAGGACGAAGTGTGTTAGAATAATTTCATAATAGGATTTACAAGAGGCAAGCCTATGATTGCAATAAGGGGATCAACAAAGTAGTTTTAGACAAAGGGAGATTTTGTGTTGGGCACAACACTATTTTTACTTTATCTATTATTTCATATGACATGTGGCACACTTTGGTTGAATGATCATGTTTTAAACTATTTTTGACAATTTCATATTGTACATTGTTATGTATAAGTTTTGGGGCACTCATCTTGTGTGCCTTGTGTATCTTGTGGTTCTTGCAAACTCTCAGTTAATGCTTTATTTTTTATATGAACTAGACATACATGTGAAATATTTCCTATGTAAGCTATGTTGCTTAGTTGTTTTATGGCCATGGATAGATGTGATCCTTGTCTTGGTAAGTTCTTAAGTGGGACAAGTTCAACTTAGACATGAGTAGCCTAAGGTGAGGTATAGGCAGTTCTTAGGTGAATAAGGCACAATCTACTTGTAGTAGGTGCAATTGGTCAAATTGTTGCGGCTGAAGTAGGCCAATGTCACATGAACTGTAGTAGCTAAGGAATTGATTAGATTCTGAAGTCATGAAAAAATATAAGGATAGTTGTGAGGGCATGATGTAGAAATTTGCTGAATAATGATTAATTATCCACCGAGACTATCCTGATCACATACAATTCGAATTTATATGCAACACATAATCTCTTCCACTCAGATCATCAAACATGCGGAAATAAAATCAAGTGATAACACATCAAATCATCATACACATTAACACAGTATGTATGGGGAAAGCTTATAGCTTAAAACCCCACAGCTATTGTTTATATTATAATGGAGAAATCATATAACAAACTCAGTACAATACTCCTCACAAGTACTCAGTACTTTCTCATAAAGTTACACACAATCTAGCTCAGTTTTGAACAGGTTACTGGTTCAAAACTCACCGCCAATTGCCTTTCCTCTATTGCGCAATCCAGGCCTGTCTATATAGAGATCCAAGGTTCGAATCTCCTTGGCTTGACAACGCAATCATCATGGGCAATTCCTCCAAGTGTGGTGCAAATCTCATGCACAACTGATGTCGCCACTGATAGCTAACTCCACCCTTTCATCTACCTCTTTCACTGGTCTCCACTGAACTGTCCATGCACTGTAGTGAAATGATGTGTTCTTGAGTTGAATAATGAGCTACTAATTAATGAATTAAATAATATTTAATTCACTCCACTCATAACTAGTTGATTAGCTAGTTAAACTAATCTCAACCAGTTCAACTAAATTAAACCGAACACAACTCCACTAGCTGTCTCATTAACTCCACCAAACTTCTGCCACTGAAGTCCTAACTGAATTCAACCATGCATGATGCTATCAAACCCTTGGGAATAGCATAATTCCTCTGTCAGATGCATGAGCCACTTCTGTAGCTCGAACTGAAGTGCTCCAAGAGAGTAAACTGCTGTTTAGAGTCCAAATATTATTAAGGGTAAATAATATTTGACTTCCCTATTTTAAGGAGAGGCAGTCTAAAAATAGACTTCGACCTCTTTGACCTAAAAAATAGAGTCCCATCTATTTTTACCAACATGACCAATTCTCCAAGAATCTCAAACTGGAATCCCCGAACCATGCTCCATATGTCTAAAAATAGACATAGTCTAAAAATAGATTTTGCGCCAGAATTTGCCTGCGGGCCCACTTAGTGAAGGCGACTTCATTTCACTAAACTCCATCATCTTGCTGCATTTTCAACACTCCCTCTCAGCAAGATATGGATTATCTGCAACCCCTATCCTGCCTCTGTGGAATTCGAACTTGCTCCCGGTGAGCGCCTTCGTCAGGATGTCGGCATCCTGATCCTCCGTGGGAACATATGAAAGCATCATGATTCTCCGCTGAACACAATCTCTGATATGATGATACCAATTTGTGAAGCCATGCTGCCTCAACTGATCCTCCTGTCTGTACCATGAACCATATCCCGATGTGCCTCTAATATAACGCAATACATGCTTGCCTGCCTTCCAAAAGAGCTTGGTAGGCTTAACCATAGCTTGCGAAAGCTGGTTAACTGCATAGCATATATCGGGTCGTGTATTGACCAGATACATAAGCGACCCCACCAACTGTCGATAGACAGTGGCATCCACTACCTCCGCTGAAGTAGCATCCTCCTTCCTCCAACCACCGGGAAGAGGAGTGTCAACAGGCTTGCAGCCTTGCATGTTGAACCTCTCCAGAATCTCCCGGGCATACTTGCCCTGAGAAACAAACAATCCTCCACTGCGCTGCCAAATCTCCAATCCCAGGAAATAATGAAGGATTCCCAAGTCCTTCATCTCAAACTCTCGTGCAAGATCCTCCTTGCATGAAAGTATCAACTGCTCATCGCCAGTCAAAATCAGATCATCTACATACAGTACGATGATCAACAGCTTCCCCTCCACCACAATATGGTACAGGTTTGGATCCGCCTCACTCTTGGAGAATCCAAGCCCGGTGAAGTAGCTGTCTATCCGAGTGTACCAAGCACGAGGTGCTTCCTTCAGCCCATACAGTGCTCTCTTGAGTCGGCACACATGCGACTCACTGCTGAAGATCTCAAAACCTTCAGGCTGCTCTATGTACACCTCCTCTTCAATAACTCCATTGAGGAACGCAGTCTTCACATCCATCTGATGAATGTGCCACCCCATCTGCGCTGAGAGAGCAAGGATCGTCCGTATGGAAGAGTACCTTGCGACAGGTGCAAAAGTCTCCTCATAGTCAATCCCCTCGATCTGTGAAAAACCACGGGCGACAAATCTCGCCTTGTACTTCTCCACACTCCCGTCAGCCGCCTGCTTCACTTTGTAGATCCATCGCGAACCCACCACTGATTTCCCCACCGGTCTTGGGACAATCTCCCATGCACTTTTCCTGACGATCGAATCATATTCTTCGATCATGGCATCAACCCATGCGGGTTCCTCCACAGCTTCCTCAAAAGAGGATGGCTCCGTCACAACACATTGACTCACAAGAGCCATGTATCCAGTGTACCGATCCGGTGACTGTCTCTGTCTGCGCTGTGCTGTAGGTGGTCCTACAACCTTCTCTGCATCCAGAGCCAGTCGCTCAGCTTCTGTAGTGCGCATGCGCCCTCTGATGGTTGGCGCTGCCTGGGTGGTTTCTTCCACCTCCTGAACCTCCTCTTGTGGCTGATCCACATCCGGAAGCTCCTCCTTAGGAACTAACAGCTCCTCATCTGCATGCAAGTGTAGCTCCCTCTCAAGCGAACACTGCATGGCTTTCTCCTCCTAAAATTTTATATCCCGTCGCACAACAGTCTTGCGACTGTCTAACAAATACACCCGATAGTTGTGAGGTGTATCAGTGTACCCCACAAATATTCCAACCTCAGCAGTTGGATCCAGCTTCCTTCTCGTATCCTTCGTCACATGCATGTAGACAGGAGAACCAAAAATCCGCAAATGGGAAATATCAGGCCTCTTGCCAGAATAAGCCTCCTCCGGTGTACTCATGCCAAAAACCTTGTGAGGACAACGGTTCTGCACATACACTGCTGTATTTAATGCCTCGGCCCACAAGTGAAGCGGTAGGCCCTGATCATGCAACATCGCCCGTGCAGCACCCACGATCGTTCTGTTCTTCCGCTCAGCCACCCCGTTCTGCTGTGGGTTATGGGGTGCGATGAGCTCTCTCGGAATCCCTTCTGCGCTGCAGAACTCCTTGAATTCAGCCGAGATGAATTCACCACCGTTATCACTCCTTAGAGCAATCACCTTCTTCCCCGACTCCTTCTCGACCGGTGCTTTAAACTCACAGAACTTCGCGAATGTATCGCTCTTCTTCTGCATGAAGAAGATCCAGCACTTTCGAGAGAAATCATCAACAAAGATCACATAATGCTTGTGCTTTGCTGTCGAAGCAACTGAGAAAGGACCACACACGTCTGTGTGAACTCTCTCAAGGATCGTCGTGGCGCGACTATCCTTCTCGTGAAAGTTGGCTTTCACATACTTCCCTAAAGTACACCCCTTGCACTGATCTGACTGCGCAAGGGTGCCCTTAGGAAGCCCAGTAGAAATCTGCTGCAGAATCTTCAAAGCTCCATGGTGAAGGTGGCCCAATATCCTGTGCCACAGTTCGCCCTCATCATCTCGGCTCACCACTTCTCCCGCCTTGCATGCCATAGCTGCGCAGCCATCTACCTGCAACTGATAAAGGTTCTTGGTTCGAACCCCTATCTTCTGGGTCTCTCCAGTAGTCTTACTGCGCAGGAAGGCTTTTCCTTCGCTGAAGACCACATCATACCCCTTATCCTCCAACATCGCCACAGAGATCAATTTCTTCTTCAATCCAGGTACATGCATGACATCCCTCAATACAAAGGGTTTACCAGACTCCCTCTGAAAGGATATGGTACCAATACCAGTTGCACTGTATCTACCATCATCGCCCATCTCGATGTGCACACCCAGATCTTTGTCCTCCAGATCTGAGAACAAATCCCGATCTCCCGTCATATGAAATGATGCACCGCTGTCCAAGAACCACACCGATCCCATCACACTTGAAACCAAGCATACGATCAGTGAAAAGTCAAGCTCGAACTGTGAAGCCAAAGCTTCTCCATCTGCAGATCTTCCCGCTTGCTTGTTCTTCTTCTTCTTTGGACAATTGGTAGCATAATGTCCGTGATCATGGCAGTGCAAACACTTCACTTTCGCCATATCCTGCTTCTTGCCCTTAGCACCAGAATGAGAGGTTTTCTTACCCTTCCCCTTCTTTGCTTTGGACACCAAAGCGCAGTTTTCTTCATCGGCTCCCTTTGATGAAGATCCATCTCGAGTAGTCCTCCTTATCTCCTCCTGCATGAGATCCGCCCAAAGGCGCTCCCATCCCGGCAGCTTCTCCCGACCATTGACACTATCTTGATATGAGTGCCAAGCCTTTGGAAGACCAAGTAGAGCCAGGTCGACCATGTCCTCGTCTTCGACAGTCACCCCCACACTTCCTAGCTCATCTCTACATTGAGTGAACTTTGTGAGGTATTTGGCGATATTGTCGCCTTTCTCCATCTTGATGTTCCTGAGCTTATCTTTGAGCGCCAACTTCCTTTGGTCGCTCTTACTCTGGAATAGATCCGTCAAATATTTCCACATTAAATATGGAGAAGCCTTTCGATGCAGGCTGGATACAATATGATCCTTGACGCCCTCCAACAGGATCCTTCGACACTTCGCCATCTTCTTTTGCCATGCTTCGACTTTAGCAGGATCAGTGGGCTTTTGGACATCCGTATCTACGAACTCCTTCAGACCATTATCTTCTAATACTGCCTCCATGCGATCCTTCCATGCAACATAATTCAAACTGCCTTCAAGAGCATATTCGAGTCGCAAACCATTGAAAGACATTTTCAACACTGGCACCAAGAAAACAAAACTGCTGCAAAATTCGAATTCCACCTCAAAGCTCAACCGCTCTAGATCTGTGAGAACAAATTATTTCTATCACAGAGATTGACTGCAAGGGGCGTTTACCAGACCTTTCACTTTTCGAAGAAAGATGAATCCGGAGGCTACCTGGCCCGCATGCAGACTCTGTCTACCGAAATAAGTTTGTAATCACTGTGATGATCAATCTCTGCTTCAATAGCTCAGATACCATGTAGAAATTTGCTGAATAATGATTAATTATCCACCGAGACTATCCTGATCACATACAATTCGAATTTATATGCAACACATAATCTCTTCCACTCGGATCATCAAACATGCGGAAATAAAATCAAGCGATAACACATCAAATCATCATACACATTAACACAGTATGTATGGGGAAAGCTTATAGCTGAAAACCCCGAAGCTATTGTGTATATTATAATGGAGAAATCATGTAACAAACTCGGTACAATACTCCTCACAAGTACTCAGTACTTTCTCATAAAGTTACACACAAACTAGCTTGGTTTTGAACAGGTTACTGGTTCAAAACTCACCACTAATTGCCTTGCATCTATTGCGCAATCATGGCCTGTCTAAATAGAGATCCAAGGTTCGAATCTCCTTGGATTGACAGCGCAATCATCATGGGAAATTCCTCCAAGTGTGGTGCAAATCTCATGCACAACTGATGTCGCCACTGATAGCTAACTCCACCCTTTCATCTGCCTCTTTCACTGGTCTCCACTGAACTGATCATGCACTGTAGTGAACTGATGTGTTCTTGAGTTGAATAATGAGTTACTAATTAATGAATTAAATAATATTTAATTCACTCCACTCATTACTAGTTGGTTAGCTAGTTAAACTAATCTCAACTAGTTCAACTAAGTTAAACCGAACACAACTCCACTAGCTGTCTCATTAACTCCACCAAACTTCTGCCACTGAAGTCCTAACTGAAGTCAACCATGCATGAGCTCACCAAACCCTTAGGAATAGCGTAATTCCTGTGTCAGATGCATGAGCCACTTCCAAGGCTCGAACTGAAGTGCTCCAAGAGAGTAAACTGAAGTTTATAGTCCAAATATTATTAAGGGTAAATAATATTTGACTTCCCTATTTTTAGGATAGGCAGTCTAAAAATAGACTTCGACCTATCGACCTATAGGTCAAAAAAATAGAGTCCCATATATTTTTACCAACATGACCAATACTCCAAGAATAACATACTGCAACCCCTGGACCATGCTCCATATGTCTAAAAATAGACATAGTCTAAAAATAGACTTTGCGCCAGAATTTTCCTGCGGGCCCACTTAGTGAAGGCGACTTCATTACACTAAGCTCCATCATCTTGCTGCATTTTCAACATATGAGTGGAAAATCATGCTAGGAAATGCTGACATGTGCCAGACATTTTGAAGGCATGTCAAATATACTAATATGAGTCGCACATAAAAGGCATGAAAAAGATGTGAAATGCTGTGTGATACTTTCAAGGACTATCGAGGCAAAAAAAAGATAGTTAAACTCTGAGGAAATTAACACATCATATGGTTAATAAGTCATCAATTTAAATTTTTCATGAGGGGCATGCTAGGCACACTAACACTAGGTGGAAATAGGTGCTAAGTGCCATGTGTTAGTGCATTAACACATTCTAAGTGCCAAATCATCCTTTGTTACTTCTAATCTACTTTCCAATAATTAATATCAATTAAATTTAATATTAAACCATGCCAAAGAATACCGAGGCATCTTAATGAATGTTATACATGCTAATACTTTCCAAGTGCCAACATGTGCCAAGTGCCAATATGTGTTAGGGAGTGATACACATGTTATGTAGTGGAAGGGCATGTCGAAGAGTGCTAAGGTGTGAAAAAGTGTGCTAATGCATGCTAAGGAGTGTTAAGGAGTACTAGGGCAACATAAGGGAGCATTGGGTCAAAATGCATGGAAGTGAATGAATATGATGGTGTGCGAGGGAGTGTCAATGAGTGCTATCTAGAATGCTAAGGAGGGAGTACCAAGGTATTTTAAACACTATTAAGGCATGCTAGGGAATATCAGGGCATGTTAAGAAGTGCCATAGTGTGCTAGGGAATTCTAGAGTGTGTTAACATGTGCCAAATAGTGCTAAGACATGCAATATGCTAAGGCATGCTAGGATGTGCAGGGTGCCAGGGTATGCCAACATGTGTCAAGAAGTGTTAAAATGCAAGGAAATGAACACATAAGAGGGTAAATAAGTTAGGACTTTATATTTTTCGGAAGGGCATTCTATGCACACTAATAATAGGTTCCAATACATGCCAAGTTCCAATGTGTGCCAAGTGCTCATGTATGTTAATGCATGCCAAACTATTTGAGGGCATGCTAGGGACTACAAGGCATGCCAACATGATAGAAGAATGTTATGTTATGAAAACTATGAGATGAATCATGTATTGACTCATAGGAAAATATATTCTCATTACTCGAGGTAAATGATACACACTAATTACTTATTAAAAAATAAATTGACTCTAACATTATATGGCCTTGGAAACATAATGAAAAAGACTCCACAACAATGGTCTTAAAGCATTATCCTTTGAGAAAAAATATAGTAACATGCACATAGTGTCATCAAAGACTCATTGGAATGATCAATGATGACGAACATTTTTCGACCGTCACCAAAAGTAACCAAACAGAGCATTGGTGAGGGTCAATAAAAGAGCATCACTAGAAGTGTCACCAAAGAGAGAATTAGTGGCGGACCTTTAACAACCCTCACCAAAAGTGTTACTGAAAATGGTTTGGTGACAAACATTAAAGGAGCATCACTATATGCACTTACAATAACGCTCGTTTAAGGACCGTCACCATGTGCGACATTGGTGACAGACCTTAAAGGTCCGTCACAGGCATGACCCTCGCCAATGTCCTTTTTTCTTGTAGTGCTAGTATTTTCAGGGCTCAGTAATGCTTGTTTTAAACTTTTTGTGCACACTTATATTGAAAATAGGGAGAATGGTTTCCATGAAAAAAATTAACATGATAGATGGTTTAACAAGATATGTGTAAAACACACAAGATAAATTTAAACAATAACTGCAAGTTTGAGTTGTAAAAGTAACCACAACGACCTAGAGTCTAAGTTGGAACTGATATAAACTCAAATTTTGGGTTAATTTTGGGTTAAGGACCATCTGTTTGAAGGATAATCATGTTATCCTAAAATCTGAGAGTGGGATGGTAGTCCTCATACACAGTTTTAGGGTCATACACAATTTTAGGGTTAGAATGTAATAAATATTTAACAAAACTATATATAAATGCATGGGACCATAGCCCTTAAGGGTTCAGCTTCTCTTTGATACCAACTGTAGAGAACATCCTTATGACATTAATTTCTTGTTAAACTATAAATAATGTAGTTATGTTTGGAATAAAATCATAAGAAAATAAGTATTTTCAATTTCACTAAACATTTGCTAGCAACATCTATACCAAGATCACATAATATCTTAAAAACTCACCAATATTGGAAACATATAAAATTAAGGAATTTTCATCAAGTATCCATAATCTGAAACAAATTCCACATATAATCTATTATTACATTGTAACTTTAGTGACCCACTGGTTGAACTCCTAGCCTACTCCTTGGGTACTCTTCTTCCCCGTTGATCCCTGCGCTACAATGAGGTTGTAAAATACATAAAGAATGCTAGGTGATGGAGGTGATAACACTTTGGCTAAAGAGTCCCCTCTCTAAATACTTGTACCTCACCAAAGTCACTATAGCTCATAGTCACTCACAACAACATAATCTCATCCATCCAACAATAGGGTAATCAAAAGTCTTTTCTCCCACAACTTCCCCCTTCTTTTATAGGAACCTTCACAAGTGACATTTGACACTTCACCCATTATTTATTTTTTCTATTAATCTATAGAGCCTATATGTGAAAACAAGTATTTGCTTGCAGATTTCCCTATGAATTTCTTCATATTGATCGGATATACACATACAGGGGCTCATTGAATGGGAAAATAAACCATTAACACGCAAGTACTTGGAGCATATATAGGGACAGACACAATAATTATGGAATTTATCTCAAACATATTGATTATCGACTTGTTTTCTCAATGCCATAATCTCTCCAAGACTTTGTCAAAAGTATTATCATTCCATGGGGAATCAGAGTCACACTATGTTATATATTGTCTTTATAGAGACAAATTTTTAAGACAATAATTTGGGACAATACTTAAAAAAATATTTAATACAATACTCAAATTTTTTGGTCTCAAGTTAAGACAATTTACCCAAAAAATGTCTCAAATATTGCCTTTAAAGCCCCTCTAAGTTGTAGTGCAACCATTTAATCTATATCACTATTGTAGTCCTTAATCGTAATTTTTAATTGGTTTAAAACATTTGGTAATAATTACCTTGGTCTGTGCTTTTTTATAATAAATTTATCACTATTGAAAATAAATAAATGTGCTTTAAAAAAATCATTGTTTGACCTTGTTGCTCTCTTGATGTCTCACTGAAATCTAATCCTTTCCTGTTGCAGTCTATGATTTTCTCCTTTTCCATTGATTCCTATCCCTGATGTCTGATACCACATTATTCTAGGTTTTCCCATTGCAATTTATTCCTTTTCCCATGGAAATCTGCATTGTAGTTCATCATTGCATCTGGGAGCACTACAACATTGGCGTTTCAACTTTCTTTGGTGGAAGGAGCTATTTCATAGTATCAATTGACATATTTTGAGCTTCCATGCCATACATTTCAAGCTTACATTACTTCTCATTTTGAATTTTTTGTTTCAAGCTACGCTACATGTTATAACTAGTTCATTGTGTCTATGTCGGTATTGGTTTCTTCAAACTAATGAGAGGAAGGGAGGTTCTGTAATAACCAATTCAATTCACTCTTCCTATGAAGGTATTGGTGTCTAGAGAAGGCGACCCTATCCATTAAAATCATAATCATAGCTATAGTTACCACCATCTCAAAGAAACACCATCTCCAACAGATCCTCCACAACCACTGAAGCTTGGATCCTTGCACCATCGCTGATCCTCTTCAGGGTTTTCCTCCTCACCATTGTTTTAACCTCACCCTTATCTACTGATTTCCAATTAACCATTTCCTTTATTCCAAAGGTATTTTTATTGCAAAGGTATTTTTGTATGGCTTATAAATTCAAAGAATTTTCCAAAATCTCAAGATCAAATGAAAGATCAATTATTTGATCATTCATTACCAAATTCTAAAATATTATGGAAATAAAAAATATTCACAACACCATAACCTCAACATCAATTTTCTCTTCTTCCTCATCATGTCAATCTCAACTCCAATTTGGATGCTTCCTTTGCATATTTTACCAACCCTAATGCTTCAAATTTTAGAAGGATGTCCAAAACATGAAACATGATAGCATAATAAATAACTGAGGTTGTCTTTCTTCTTTCTATACTAGCTACTGATTCAAATTAATCTACTGCAAAGCCTACTGACTCTAGATGATTATATGTACTTCCTCTTCATTAATCAGTCAGAAAAGTGTCGAGAATGCATAGAGCATGTATATATCTGTGAAAAGAGATAATTTTTTGCAGCATTCCCTATGAATTTCTTCATCTTCGTCTGATATATATATATATATATATATATATATATATATATACCGGGGGTGTGTTGAATGGGAAAAGAAACCAGTGACACGAAGTTACTTGGAGCATATATAGGAATAGATAGATTAATTATGGGCTTGATCTTAAACAAATTTATTATAGAACTTTTTCTCTCAATGCCATAATCTCTCCAAGACTTTGTCGATAGTCTTATCGTTGTGTGGGGTATGAGAGTCACACTTAAGTAGTTTTATAACTTGAGAGGGATAAAATTAAGGAATTAAACCTTTTCAATAAGAGAAATAGAAAAAACAAGAAAATATCAAAATATCAAAAAAATCATAAACAATTATCGAAAATATTAGCAAAAGTGCCTCACAAAACATTAAAATATAAGAAATTAGAAAATTTATTACAAGAAGAGAAATGTGTGAGTAAACATGAAAGCTAAGATAAACTTGGGTATTTTCATGTCATTCAATCAAATCAATTTAAGAAGACTCACCTTTAAAATTCCTTTGACATCATCATTCCTTAGATTCCTTCTGTCATCAGCATTATCTTTACGATATGAAAGTAAAATTAGAAAATGCATTAGAGTATGGAGACTGAGGTTCGAAATTTTAATGATGCAACAATCCATGTGTACTTTAGAACATACCTTCATGCACATAAATGCAGGGACACAATCATTTTCATTATTTCTATTTGTCAGTAAACGATGATGTATAAATTTAGGTTGTACATAAGCTTAATACCATTATGCTACACCCTCTTATTATTGAAATAATCTATAAATTTACATTGGATGGAATATTAATGCCAATATTATATCCTCATTCTACAACAAGGAGGTGATATAGTGAGATTTCTTTCAATTTGAATTTGTTCAAAAATATCCCTAATAGTTTATTTTGCATTCACTCTTGGAAGCTACAGGTTTTTTGGTTTCTTATATGCTTATAGAATATCCATAATAAATTAGTACAATATTAATAATTTAACATCTCTTTTGCTTTATTACTTTATGTGAATTGTTGGTGAATTCAATTACAAATATTTTGGTACAACTTTGTTTATTTGGAAAAGAGTTAATAGTTATTATCATGTAAGAATAATAAACACTAATGCAAAGGTAATATTACCATTACTATGTACATAATTTTATATTGAAAATTTATTCACTATGTTATTTACAATATCTGTATTAATAATCAATTATATAAGAAATGAGAAACAATAAATAACTACAATCACTTTGAATGTCAATTAGGTTTATATCTGGCTATGGGGAGGAACTATTGTTATCCTCTCCACCTAGGTTCAATTCAAAAAATGGCATGTTGAGCTCATATCTTCAAGCCTTATTATTGTACAACCTTGTGCCCTATGGAATATCTTACTCTTACCTATGGGATAGAGGGTGATATGATTTATCACGTGTAAAAGAAAACTACATCCATTTTGTAGAAATACCACTATTAATGCATTACACAAAACACTAATTTTAATGGAATTAATGGATGATAAATATTTAAGAATCAAATTTGATGCATGATGCACATGGAGAAGTGAAATAAATTACAAATAAATGAAAATGTGATGGATCTCAACAATCTCTAGTTGTTGATAAAGTGAAGATAATGAGAGTATGGAAATGTGTCAGTTTATGTTCATATTTTAATTAGAAATTTATTACTTTCTAGCCTTTCTTATCCATTAATTATACACTTTTTATTTAAAATTCATATGTTGAATTTATGCTTTGGGATAAAAACCTTTTATTTCCTAACCATGGCTATCATTGGAATTTTTTTAATGCAATTCTATCTTAGGTGAGAGGGTAGCCATAATAGTGTTGTGCATGGAATGATGTTGAAAACATTTTTCCAAATAATTCTATTGTGACTATGATAAGATGGAAGATACTATGATATGTAGAGCCCATTAATGTCTTTTTTCTGCACAATCTCTATTTGAAGTGTGAATTATTGTACACAATATATATATATATATATATATATATATATATAATGCATGAATGCAAAGGTGGCCACATTTAACAAATATAATTAAATATATTAATTAAAAGAAAGTAAAAACATTAACTTCCCACACATAAATTTTATGACTCTAAATTTGGGATTGAATCTTATATATCAATATTTATATACAAGGGATAGTGAGACCCTTGACATTCCATGGTGTTACCTTCATTAAGAAGAGTGATAAGGATATCCATGTTACGATAATCATCATCCTTTCTTAACTTGGACCAGAGTTCAAGTGCATTTATACTCATTGGGATCTTTAGTTTCTTGGGAATTTAAAAAACGAGGTTAGAAATGAGTCCAGGGAAGGCATTTTTGGATGGGCATACCACTTTCTCTTCTATGGTAGGGGTGTAGGTTTATTTGTCACTTGTGTGGTAAAAGTTGCTAACTTGTTGGGTTGAGCTTTTTGGGTTGTAATAGACTTGTTATTTTGAGAATTCTTGTGAACTAGTTATATCGATTTTGCATTAGCATCATTTGTGGTTTGATAACTCTTTGAGCTTGAGCCTGAAAATCCTAGTTTGATGAGTTTCGAGGTGGGTATTACTTACCAAAAATTTTTAGTGGTGGATCATATGATCTTGGTTTAGGATCATGAAGTAGGTGTTGATAAAATTAATACATCACATTAGTTACTTAACCATCCCATCTCCCACCTAATTTAATACACATTTTTAAATTAGTAGAGAAGTTAACCTTAAGAGAAACACTCTTCTAAATTTAAAAACAATTAAATTCATAGTAGAAAAAGTTGGTCCATGGAAATAAGGACACACTTAAAGAAATTAGGACCAAAACTACATAAACAAAGTGAGAAATTATATTACATAATGGAACATTAAAGTGACCAAAACTACATAAAGAAAATGAGAAATTCTATCACATAAATCAGAAAAGTAACATGAGCACCCAAACAAAATTAGTTATAAAATTGAATTGAAAATAATGACAATGGCGTTGTGTGAAACTCATATAACACAAGTACTCATGAAATATAAGATGGGTAAAAACCTTTAATTAGGTTGCAAGCATTAATGTAAATTACATTTACAGGCAAGCAGATAATGACCATGGTCGGCTCTTTAACGTTTTTTGGTATATTCCAAAGAGACATGACTATATTCCAAAGAGACATGACTATAAAGAGAGATAATGACCATTTAATTTCTTGCTATCTCAATGAATTATATATATGGTTACCCTCTCTCCTCTAGTACTTCTTGCATCCACTAGCATGTGTTCCATTCATGTCACCTAAATCCAATAAAAGTGTCCCCATGATCATTATCACAAGTATCCATATATTCCATGTCAATTTAAAACATAATAATTTGTATCTAGGAGAAGAAGGCTACTACACAATCTTCAAGTAGAGAGCAAACAAAAAAATATCTTTCAATTTCCTAATACTAACACATGTACTTTTTAAAAAAAATTCTTCAATGCTCTCTTTCAGTTCTTTGGTGGGTCATTTCAGTTGGAAGGGGAATGAGGAGGACCAAAACCATGCATAAGAGAAGAACAATATGAGGTAGATATTCTCAAGATTCAAGATTAAGAAAAACACCAATATTTTATCTTCCATTCTCCAACATATTTTGGTGGTATTAAGTGAAATTTTCAATGAGAACAACATTCTTTTGGAGAATTGTGAAGATCTTGTGAGGTTACATATTTTTTTGTTATCTATAATTTGGAAATCAAGAAAAACCTAGAGATCATTATTTTACATAGATATTTTCTCATCTTAAAGTTATTTTCAAGATGCATTCCCCCTTTTTCATAATTGACATGGTGCTAATTCATAAGGGGAAATATCTTAAATAATTCATGAAATGGAAATTATTGGAGTACATGTAAAGTCTCATGGCAGATGATTAAACAAAAAAAAGTAAAAAAAAATAAAAATAAAAGAAAAACACTAAATCTCGCAAAAGGTAATGCACCTAAATTGACTCATTATAATGTTTCTCACTACAATATTTTAAAAAATGAGGATTTATTCAATCTTTCTTGGCTACTTGACATAGGTAAACATGCCACATGAACTTTCAGAGAAAATTCTTTGAAATATTTCTTGAAAGATATATTGAATAGTGTATTTTGTAGTGAAAAATTTGGTAATTGGCACAATTTGACTCAAGTTTCCTACATTGTAATATTTTCTTTTTCCTATTGTTCTCTATAATATTGTGTTGCAAATGAACTTGTTGTATCTTGTTGTTGGACTGTTTCATTATCAATGAAGCTTTAAATGATGGTATAGAGGGGATTTCTTTTTTTATTATTCCCTCTTTAATCTCGGACCACCAACCGATAATGTTGTCTTCGAAGGATGGTGGAAAACAAAGATCCTATCCATTTAAATTTAATTCAAAATGGATGAAGAAAAATAAAATTGAAGCTCTCATAAGGGAATTTTGGTTGCAGCCTATATATCCCGATCTTGTTAGTAAAATTGAATCTATAGATGAAAAAATGTTGGCATTGAAAAAGGAAGTTTGTTCTTGGGTGAAAAATAAAATAAAATATCGAATTTATATCACTTCTCAAGAACCTTTCATGGATTACAATTATCCTAGCAACCCCATGTTTTTCTCTAATTTGCATAGATTGAGAATCTTGGCTCTAGAGGGAGAAAAGTCCAAAATTTTGATGTCTAAAGAGTTCGAGTGGTGCCTAAAATTCGGGTTATTTGGGTTGTTTCTAGGGACACAAATATAAAAAAAATCCGTTTATTCATAAATAAAAGAAAGTTTAGGAAATCTGTGCAAGATATCAAGGAAGAAGAAGGTAAAATATTTTTTACGCATGAAGATATAGAAAAAGCGACAAGTCGTCACTTCAGAAATTTTTATGTCGGACATTCGTACGACTTCAATTCATACATGGATTACGTTTCTTAATTTCCTAGAATGTTTGTTGAAGCAGATAATGCCCTAATGGGAAGGCTAGTTATGAGGAAATAATTAGATAATATTATAAAGGAATGTGCTAGGAACACGAATCCTCGCCCCGACAGATAGGGGGTGGAGTTATTCATTCATTTTATGGAGTTGATGATCCTAGACCTACTAACTAGCTATAGCTCTTATTTTTAAAAAGGAGGATCCTAATTCCCTTACATATTACCTTCCTATATATTTGTGTAACTTTGTATATAAGATGATATCGAAACACATAGCTTCACGTTTGAAGATTGTCTTGTCCCTACATATTTATCGTGAACAATATGGGCTTCTAGAAGGCCGATAGATATAGGATGCCATTGATATTGCTTAAGAATGTTTACACTCTACTAACATGACGAAGATGAAGGAATGTGTGTTTAAAGTCGCTTTGGTTAAGGCATATGACTGTGTAGATTGGGAGTTCCTAAGGTTGAATTTACCTAAGGGTCCCTTTTATTAGTCCCTTGAGCATTTTTTTGTTTAGTCCGTATTATACTCACACTAAAATCAATGTAAATTTTCATTTTTTAACCAAAGATTTGTTGGTTACTCCAAATTCTATGTTACTTCCTCCAAATTCTATCCAATTAACTTTAATGAATTGTTTTATGTCTTCATATGGACAAAAAACCTTATATTATATTGAATCAAGTTCACTCCCATTAATGCCATCTCTGACTAGAATTAATTTGTAAACATTTATCATCATCCACTAGCATTAATTTGTAAACCTTTACTGCTAATATTATCTTGCTTGATTTTAAACTTATAGAAGTTGGATAAGATTTATGTTTTCAATGATACAATATTTTCATCCTATCGAAAATGGTTGTGGTTTTCCAACTATACCTGTTTTATATGGCACTTATATCTATTTTGTCTGCCACCTACTCCCATTGCCTCTTTCAACCTTCCATCTATTGTCACCACCTCTATCTCCCACCTACTTTCATTTCCTCTTTCAAATTTTCATATATTTTCACTGCCTCCTGCAACACCATATAGATATAGATAGTTCCCTTAAAGTTGGCATTCATACTAATACAGGGAAAAGGGCTTTCGACAATTTTGATAAATTTTGTATAAGACTTGAAGAGCTCACAAAATTGATGGGCCATTATTTTGAAAACCTAATTTAGGTTTTTGAAAACAATCTCTCTCAATTTGGGAATAATTTGTCTGAAGTTGGGAATGCACGAGGAGGGAGCCTGTGGAGAGGCAATTAGAATGACTCAGCTACTAAGCAGTGCAAATGGGTTGGAGGATGATTTTTTCTTTCCTCTATCATATATATTATTCATGTATATCTTCGTTTGAATAGAATATGGATATTAGTTTATTGCACCATATTATTTTTGATGGATTACTAGATCAATACTATTGTATGTTTGTAATATGGATCTTGGTTTATTGCACCATAATATTTTTGATTGATTACTAGATTAAGTCATTTTCACTTATTACTACATCAATATGTTTGTAATATTTATTTTAATAAAAAAGTGATGATTTATATTTATATGTTATGTGTGATTTTTTTTTGGAAGTTTATTCCTTATTCCTGCTTGTTTGTGTGGTAAACCGTATGTGTTTCTAGGTTAGTGTGTGGTGGGTGTGACCCCTCCTAATTTTCTACTCATTAGTATTATATATGGAAATGCTACTCTTCTTACCCAGATTTCATGGAAACAAAGATCCTCGGTTTATAAAACAAAGGTAACATATGTGCAACTAAAAATAGTTTATTTGCATGGCATGTCTTCTCTTTGAAGCCCTAAATAACTGTTTGGTCAATTTAGTGTGTCCTAAATTGCTGCATTTAATTTGTCAATCCGGGAATCGTAAGCTGATGAAGTGCGGCGCACTATATGTGCAAGATAACCTATTTCTTAACTTTTTGTCGTTTTTGGTTTTTCTAAAGTGAAATGGAAATTCTAAGATGAAAACAAGTTTGGTTATGTTTTTTCAAGGAAGTGATATCCCCTATAATGATTTACCAACTTGAAACTTTAAAAAGCAAATTGAAATTTACAATGACAAGACTTGAAAGAAAATGAAAATGTGCTGCTGAAATGAAAAGGTGTTGCTAATCTAATAAATCAAAACAATGAACTATTGAGCATGAAAACTAAACTATTTTTGCTGCCAACTAAACATAAAAGAAACTATGCTTAAGGAAATTCAAAATTGTAACAAAATAAATCTAAATCAGATTACATCAATTTATCTTCTGATCCTTCATCATTAGTCCAGCTATGATTTTCGGAAGTAATCATAAACAATTTGAGTAACTGATATTTAATTTGCAGAAAGTAAACTACTACTAAACCATACACTCATGATTCAATCCCTCACCATCAGTCCAGCTGTGGCTTTCGGAGGCAACCGAAGATGTCATGCATGATTTAATATATCTAATATTTGCAGAAAAGAAACTAATATTAAACTACACATTTCATAATGCAATCCCTCACCATCAGTCCAGCTGTGGCTTTCGGAGGCAACTGAAGATGCTATGAGCAGCTTAATATATCTAAATTTGTAGAAAAGAAACTAATACTAAACTACACATTTCATAATGCAATCCCTCACCATCAGTCCAGCTGTGGCTTTCGGAGGCAACTGAAGATGCTATGAGCAGATTAGTATATCTAAATTTTAACTACTGAAGCAGATAAACAAAACTGAAATGAACAAAGCAATACTGAAATTAAACAAAAGCTATGAAAAGAAAATTAGCAGTAGAACAATGTTAGTTCCATGTCATTAGTCAAAAAGCTATGAAAATGCTCGAGCTGCCTATCTAAAACCTGAAACATAAACACTGATCAGTGATTAACAATCATAAAGCATGAAAGACAGAAATGAAATGGAAATTATGGAAGTGTATAAACAGAAATGAAACAAATGCAATATATGAACATATGAATGGATTATAACACAATGAAATGAAATTAAAATTATACACTAATGCACAAAACCTTAGCTGAGCAGGGGCCCTCTACACCAGCCTTGGCAACGGTCCTCAAATACGAATTAAGTTGAAAAACAAAGTCTTCTCATATTAAAAAGCAGTCATTACAGAATGGTAATGTTACGGCACAAGTGCAGCGTAATCACTACAGAGCAGACTAATCAAAAGATAACAGAGACTACATTCACTAATATCGACTAACTTCATATGCGTATGCAAACGCATTATATATAACAACAAACTATAATTGTTTCCTAAAGTTCATGCTAGTGGAGAGCACGTAGACCACTACGTCCACGGATATAGGAGCATGGCCGTGTTGGAAAGTAAATCTACGAGAGGTGGATGCTTGAATTCGACTCTAGAGCCCTGTACAGATGTCGATTTATCCTCCGCAGGCTTAGAAACGGCCGTATGGATCTTCATGTGACACGAAACAGAGTCCGACCGACATGAAACTCCATGGTTGACTTCCATGTGGACGCCTTTGACCGCGGCTTCTTTGGATGAGTTTGCTTGAACCAATAGGACACGAACCATGTCCACGTCATTCCTGACCTGCCCATGTGGCTCATTTTCCTTGTAGACACCTGTAGCATAGAGTTTCACAAAATAGCTACGGAAAGTTGCAGCAGCTGCGGAAAGTGGCAAGATTCCGCAGCTGAATGAACAAAATCTAAATCAAATAGCAAACACAAAAATATAATTAAAAACCATGTTAGATTCTCTTTTGCACATGATATTGACAACTTAGGAGGTTCAGGTGAGTGAAAAAGGTATGGAAAAAATGTATGGAAAAGATGCAGATTTGAGACTCAACATACCCCCACTGTGAAGGTGTTGCATGTCCTCATGCAACCAAAATTTTGATACTCTTTCTTCAGTTCATGTGCCTTGACACTTCAGCCAGCACATCCAATCCTCTTCTCTTCTTCCTTGGTACTGCTAACATTCTGGGTTTCTTCATTAAGCACCTAAATTTGATATTTACAAGTGCTCTGCTCAATTTCTGGCATTTCCTTTTCAATTTCTTATTCTTCTTCTGCCATATTCCCAAATGTAACATAGTATTATCATGGATGATCTTGTCCAATTTACCTTGTTCTTTCAATGTCTCATTTTCATTTTTGATGTGCCTATTTAAAAGCTCCAGCTCGAAAATTTCCTGTTTTAATGATTGAACTAAATCATCCTGCAATGTATGAGGCTGAATGGAAGAAGTACTTGGACCTGTGGCTGCCTTTTCCAAAGATTCTATATAGTCATATACCTCCTGCTGCTTGGGGTCTATTTCAGGTGTCATTTTTATTGGGCTATCCCCAAAATGCTGTGAAGGAGACTTATGTTCAAAATCTGGCCGAGGAGGGCTTACATCAATATTTTGCTGAGAATAAGATGGAGTATGCTCATTGTCTGATTGGGAATGAAATGAACCAGGTTCACTAACTGACCGAGATGGACTATGGTCAGTTGGGGACTGTTCAGATGTCTCCTCACCCAAATCAATGAAATGAGGACCCTTAATTTGCGTTTTTCTCAATTTCCCCTTAAGTCTGCTGCTTCTCCTCACACGCTGTGGTACACTACCCTTTTGTTTTTGTTTTTCTTTCTCTGCCTTCTTGGATATAGATGACTGTTTTTGAAGATAGACTAATCTTTCAGATAGCATTTGATGATCTTCTTCTTCAGAAGAAGGAGTTTTATGTACAGCCTCAATAGTTTCTTTCTCTTTTGGTGCTATTGGCTTCTTACCCTCGATTTCCTTCTTCTTCCTTTTTACCAGTCTCTCTTCCCTATCAGTTCTTTCCATAGTAGTAGTAGGAGTATTTTGGATTTCATCAATTATTCTTTTCCTCCTACTTCTTCTTGCTGTGCTAGCTGCAGGAATTTCCTGAGTAGGAGTAATTTAGGTTTCAACATTTATTCTTTTTCTTCTACTCCTTGTTGAACTACCTTCAGGAATTTCCTGAGGTTCCTCAAAGAAATTTCTAACTAGAAATTGTTCCCATGTATCTTTTCTTTCCTTTAACTCCTTTTCAATCAGAATTTTTATAAGGCCGTGGTGATATAGATGGGGCTCTACATCTCCTAAGTGTTTTTGAACAGTCACAGCCATTTTCTTCAAGCTATTGAATAGAAAATATGGGAGATTGAGAGTTTGATTTTCTAGAAAATTCATTAATAGCCTGGTATGGTACATGTACATGGACCCAAAACGGCCTTCACATGTAATGAATTTATGAACAATTAGCAGTAAAGTGGCCCATTCTTCCTTCAATGCATGCACAGGAATTCCTCTCTTAAAAACAGTTATGTCCATACCTTGGTTTCGTAAGATTGTTCTCCATGCCTCATCACTGATGCTTTTATTTTTGAACCAACGCTCTCCCTCCTGAAGAAGTTCTGTGGCTGTTGCTATAGTTGCTTCATTGACCGCAAACTTGAGGTCTCCAATCTCTGCTTCCGAGCCATCAAACGACCTTGCAAATGCTTTCGTTACTTCTTTGTGATAACCTCTGAATTTCTGAATAAAACACAGCCATTTTGCTTTCTTCAATATCTCTTTTGCTTGTGGATATCCCTCTATGAACTTCGGTCCTTCCGGCTCTGCTCTTAATAATTTCCCCATCTCACTTTTCTGTTCTTCAAAAATTTGCCTTCGTGAGGGTTTCAAATGGAAATAGAATGGTTGAATGCACAGGAACGAGCACAATGGCTGTGGGGATGTATCATAAAATGGAAATGAGCATCATAAACAGAATGGAGTGAGACTGTGGGTAGATATCCGGAAGTGAGAATGAACAAAAGGAACGAAATGGAATGAGACAGTGGGTAAATATCCGGGAATGAGAATGAGCAAAGTGGGGTTTCGTAAACACGGCAGAGACACGACAAAGAGATTATCAAAGTATAATACATTCGGCAGCGTTTTGAATTTTGGTGGCTGTGTAATAAATATGAACACGTTTCAATCAACGGTTATGAATTTATGCGGCTGTAAGAGTCCTTGGTCAAATCAAATACGTCTCATTATCTC
This sequence comes from Pinus albicaulis, assembly GCA_034641835.2. NCBI lineage: Eukaryota > Viridiplantae > Streptophyta > Pinopsida > Pinales > Pinaceae > Pinus > Pinus albicaulis. Next base: position 1,174,313,768 of record CM076579.1, on the reverse strand, counting down.
CGGTGGAATATTGGAACATGAGTGAAAATCGGAATTTCAATGATAAAACCGTTTGTGAATGAATGCAAGAGGATAATATGGAGATCGTGAAAGGTTACGGAACTGTCAATATAATCATTGCGCGTAATGGATAGAGCTCATGGTTCAAAACTATATAAAAATGTGTTTTTTTTTTAATGCTATTTGAAATAAATTTTATTCATACCTTTGGAATCTTTGCCTTTGCCCTTGGTCTTCAACTGATTGATCTCCATTGGTGTCTTGAATGCTCCATTGATCCTCTCTCCTGCATTTTATTTCATAATTATGAAAATAACATCTGACTGTACATTCTCTTTGAAAACATAGTAGTAGCTGCGGAATCTGCTTCTGGCTGCGGAAACTGGAGTCAGCTGCGGAAACAGATGTCAGCTGCGGAAACTGACACAGCTATTACTTGGATGAATGGAAATGATCAAATGACAAATGACCAGATGGAAATGGTCATGAGAAAGATTTTTATTGATGGAATGGAATGAAATGTAGTGAAATGAAGTGAAATGAAATGAAATGAAATGGAATGAAGTGAAATGAAATGGAGTGGGTGGTGACAAAGCTTATGAAATGAAAGAGAGATTTTTTTTTTTGGAAAATATAGAGTGTCAGGTGTTCCTGATTTTCACCCTATATTTTCTGCATAAGACTGCCAATCGATGATTGGTTTTCAGGCTTATACCATTTTTTTTATTATTTTTTTTTTTTTTTAACTGAAAAGAACAAAAGAACTAGGTTGGTGGAGAAGAAGAATTCTTCTGTACCAGCCTGATTGCAGAACTTTCTTGAAACATTTTGACAAAATCCTCTTTTGAGAGTGGCTTATGATAAACTTTTAATCTATGGCCATTCACAATAAGAGGAGTTTGAAACTCATCAATGGTCTTGATTCTTACCGCTCCATTGCTAAAGATCTTGTCAATCTCATATGGCCCAAGCCAATGAGTCCGAAATTTTCCTTGACAATCTTTAAACTTGGAATCAAATAACAATGCCCAATCTCCTTCTTGAAACTTCTTCTCTTTGATGTACTTTTCATGCCATTTAGCTCTTTGATATTGAACTAGATCAATTCTTAGAATTGCCTCTTGTCTGATCTCATCTAGCTCATTCAATTGCTCCATTCTATGCTTTTGGGCTTCTGATAAGTCCATCCCCAACTAAACTGCTATCTTGAAGGTCTTGACTTGGAACTCAATGGGGAGCAAGACTTCTTTCCCATAAACAAGTTCATAGGGAGAATGTCCTGTTGTATTCCTCCATGTAGTTCTGTAGGTCCACAAGGCTTCTGGAAGCCTTTCTGCCCAATCTCTTCTATGTAGATGAACAGTTTTGGTGATGATACTTTCAAGAAATTTGTTTGTGGACTCCACTTGACCATTTTCTTGTGGATGGTAAGGAGTAGATTTTCTGTGCTTGATTTTGTATTCTTCCATCAACTTCTCCACCAAATTTGATGTGAATTGGCTCCCCTGATCTGTTACAATTTCTCTTGGAACACCAAAGCGAGTAAAAATATCCCCATAAAGAAAATGAACAACTGAATTTTCAGTAGCAGACACTAATGCTTTAGCTTCTACCCATTTAGTAACATAATCAGTGCAAACCAATATATACTTCTTTTGCTTAGATGGTGGATTAATCGGTCCAATGAAATCTAAAGCCCATTTTTCAAAGGGTTCAATGAGTACCTGTGTTTGTAATGGCATTTCATTTGAAAGGGTAGGTTTCCCTACTCTTTGGCAGCTATCACACCTTTTGACATATTGTTTTGCATCTTTGAAGAGGGAAGGCCAATAATATCCCAAAGAAAGGATTTTATAGGCCATTCTTTTGTCCGCAAAGTGTCCGCCGCATGGTTCATCATGACATGCCTTAAGAATATCAGGCATTTCATCTTCCCTGACACATCTTCTGATCACAAGATCTGGCCCTGTTTTAAACAATTCGTTAGAAATCCATGAATATATTGAACTCTCCTGAATAATTTTTCGTTTTTCTCTTGAAAATAAATGTGAAGGTAGTTTCCCTGTAACCAAATAGTTAGCAATATCTGCATACCAAGGGGTTTTAATAGTTACTGCAAACAAATATTCATCAGGAAACTTATCTTCTACAGGAGAATCTTCTTTAGTATTTTGAATTCTAGACAAGAAATCAGCTACTGTATTCTGTTTTCCTGGTCTATCCAACACCGTAATATTGAATTCTTGCAAAAGTAAAAGCCATCTTGTCACTCTGCCATTAGTAACAGGTTTGTTCATTAAATATCTAATTGTAGAATGGTCAGTATGAATAAAAGTTTCATAGCCTGTTATGTAATGTCTAAACTTATTAATTGCATGAACAACAGCTAAGAACTCTTTTTCAGTCACAGTATAATTCAACTCTGTGGGAGTCAAATTTTTACCGGTGTAATAAATGGCATAAGGAATTAAATCTTTTTGACCCAACACAGCTCCAAGAGCTGTATCTGAAGCATCTGTAGAAATATGGAAAGGAAGTTTCCAATCTGGTCCTCTCAAGATAGGTGCTTCAGATATTCTTGTTTTCAAAGTTTCAAAAGCTGATTGACAATCAGGATCCCATTTAAATTCACAGTCTTTTGTAAACAATTTGAAGAGTGGAGATGCTATTTTAGTGAAGTTTTCTATAAATATTCTATAGTAACCAGTAAATCCTAGAAAACTTCTAACATCTCTTTGACAATTTGGAATAGGCAACTTGGAGATGACTTCAACTTTTGATCTATCAACTTTAATCCCATCTCCTGAAATATGATGTCCTAAAACAATCCCTTCAGTAAACATCATAAAGCATTTTTCATGGCTTAATGAAAGGTTTGTTTCTTTACATCTTATGAGAAATTTTTCCAAATTTTCTAATGCCTCTTCAAATGAATTACCATAAACTGTAAAATCATCCATATAAACTTCTACACAATCATGGATTAGATCAAAAAAAATTCCTAGTACTGCTCTTTGGAATGTTGCTGGTGCATTACATAACCCAAAAGGAAGCACTCGGTAGGCAAAAGTTCCCCATGGACAAGTAAATGTGGTCTTATCTTGATCTTCAGGTGCTACCTGAATTTGATTATAGCCACTAAAACCATCCAAAAATGAAAAGTACTTTTACCTGCTAATGTGTCTAATACCTGATCGATAAAATGCAAAGGAAAGTGATCCTTCAAAGTTGCTTTGTTCAATTCCCTGTAATCAATGCATACCCTCCATTTACCATTCTTTTTAGGTACTATAACCAAAGGAGAAACCCATCGGCTATCTGAAATTGGATAAATGAAGTTTACATTGAGCAGTTTTTGGAGCTCTTCTTTCACTATCTCCCTAAGATTTGGATTCATCCTTCTTTGAGGTTGTCTGATTGGTCTACTGTTTTCCTCAATATAGATATGATGGATGCAAGCCTTAGGATCAATACCCTTCATGTCAGTATACTCCCATGCAAATGCAGTAGAATGTTTTTGCAAGATTCTGGTTAGTTCTTCTTGTTGTGACTTCTCCAAATATTTATTGATATTCAATGTTTTTTCTGGAAAAATCTCAATAGCAGAATTACCAAACTCTTCCATAGAGTAAAGAGACATTTGTCTTGATGATAAATATTCTATGTCAGATTCCAACTGAAATTGTGTGGGGTCATATTCTGAAGTTACTTCAAAATTTTCTAATGTGTTCAGAATTTGACTATCCTCACTAATCTCAGAAATGGTAAAGACGGGTTGTATAGTGTTCTCATCATCGACCCATTCATTGTCTCCTATTTCTGTAATTTCTCTTGCGGGAGGATACAAATTGAATTTCTTTGTCGAATTACCATTAGAAATGTACATGTCTCCAGATCTACAACTAATAAAAGCATCAGCTGTGGCCAGTCAAGGTCTTCCTAAGATAATTGGATGTCCTCCTAGATTACTTTTGGGAGTCAAAATCATAAAGTCTACTGGATATTCCCAAGAATCTAAGGAGACTGAAATATCTTCTAATACACCATCTGGTTTAATAACCGATCGATCTACAAGTTGCAGTAAAGTAGGTGTAAAGAGAAGATTAGGAAGTTTTAACTGTTCCATAGTCTGTCTACTCATAATGTTGATAGCAACCCCTAAGTCAATCAATGTGTTTGGAATTTCTATCCCATTTATATGTGTCTTGACAATTGGAGTTCCTGGATCTACATACTTCTGCATGGTAATTTTTCCCATCATAATATCTGCAATCTTTCCTACCAGGTGGATTCTTCTTGTGTCTTTTAGTTTCCTTCCTGGTCTTTTGAAACTCAACTCCTTTATAGTTTTTGCTAGAATAGGAATCTCTCGAATGGCTTGTAGCAAGGGAATCTTGATACAAACATTCTTCAATTCATCTAAAAAATCATAGTTAGGCAACAAGATTTGTTTTTCCACCCCTTGTCAATTTGTAGTCTTTCAGGAAAAGGAGGTGTAGATGAAGATGCAGGTTGCTCAACTATAGGAGTTGTGGGTGTTGACTTTTCTTTTTCTTTTTGAATGCTTGAATTTTGAAGAGATTCTTCCTCAGAACCCTTATTGACTTGAAGAGAGTCCTCCTCAGAGGTATCTTTCTCTTGAATATCTATAGAAGGTTTTTCTAAAACTCTACCAGATCTGAGTTGTACATCGTTGAGAGGAACAATCATATAGGTAGAAAATTGTTGTCCTTCTACCATATAAGTAGTTTGAGGATTCTTATTGTTAGGATTTGGAAATGGCTGAGCTGGAAGTTGATTTGTCTTCTGTTGGTATGGGAGCATGAGTTGAGGATTTGTATTTTGTTGAGAAGGTTGTTGTTGTGGAAATGGCAATGAAAGTTGTGGATTTGGGTTTGGAAGTTGTGGAGCTTATTGATTTTGAAAAGATGGAGGATATTGATAAAATTGAGCAAATCTCCCATAAGGATTTTGCATCCCTTGTACCCATGTCTGATATGGATTTTGATGTTGGGGCCAAGGTTGTTGCCAAGGATTCCAATTTGGTGGGGTTTGAAGATTCATAGGGTTGTTAAACCCTTGAGTTTGTTGTCCTTGCCAAGGTCTTCTTGCAACAAAACAGAGAGATTCTACTGAATTTGGGTCTTCTTGAAAAACAGCTTTGAGTCCAGGAATTGAAGGACAATCCTTGATCTCATGATTCTCTGAGAAAATCATACATGTTTCTACAACTTTTGCATCCAAGGGACATTCCCTAAAGCATGTTTCTTCCTACATTTCGGACAAAAGATGGCTAAAGCGTCTGTTTCTGCTTTCTGCTTGTTTTGGATTTTAAGGGTGTCTAGTTGTTCACTAAGGCTCCCTAAGATATCAGTTTTGAACTCATCAAGCATATTACCAATATCTGCCCTACTTACTGATCCAGTTGCAGATTTGTTAGCCCTAATAAGAGAAGGATCCCTAGGCCCTTTTCCAGTTTTAGATTTTCCCCTTGAGAGATGGATACATAATTCTGTTATATCACGAAGTGGAAGTTGAGAAATGTCTCCTTTCCCCATAATGTTTAAAATGTCTATCCATTCATCTCTAATGGCTTTTAATATGAGGGCTTTCAAGGTTTCATCATCTAAATTGCTCATCTTTGCTCTTTTCAAGTTGTATTGAAATATTTCAAGTAAATCTTCCAAATTTTCATCTTCTTTTTGCATCATTTTGAATACCTCATCCTTGTGATTGGTGGGCATAAAATAGTCCAAGTATCTATCCAAAAATTTTTGTTTCATATCATTCCAAGTCCTGATAGATTGAGTGGCTAATCCCATGAACCATTTCAAAGCAGATCCCTTCAATGTTGAAGGAAACAGTTTGAGTTTTTGAGAATCTTCCATATAGTCATAAGTTCGGCACACAACTTCAAACTCAAACAGAAATGTTTCAGGATCCTCATTTCGCAATCCATAAAATTTAGGGAAAACAGATGGTGAGATATTTTTCATTGTTGCATGAGTTTCCTCATCAACTATAGGGAACCCAAACAAATTGTCTCCTTCCCTATTTCTACCATTATTTCCTTCACCATTGTTGTCTCCATTGTCTCCTCCTCTTCTACCTCCACCTCTATTTATTACTTCCTCTGCCATGATAGTTTCTTTAGAGTTCTTATAGTCCTCTAGTTTTTCTACCAAGGGAGAATGAGAGAGAGTCTCTTTGTTTTCTAAGTGGGTTTTAGTAGGTGGTATAGGAGAATCCTCTAATTCAGCTGTTCCTTGACTTCCAAAAATCTTAAGGCTAGGGGTAGATGGTGGTGAATCTGATCTATGCCTTGAAGAAGATGGAGTTGTGAAAATCGAACTCTTGGCTTTAGCTATAAACCTTCCTCTAGAATCTCTTGCTATATGCATGTCATTTTTTATTTTTTATTTTTTTTTTAAAAGTTGGGCTAATAATTCTTTTTCTGATCTTCCAGGTCACACTAGGTGCAAGAAGAGAGCATACTTAAGAAATTACTAAACCAATAACTCTCTTTTCTGATCCTCCAGATCACACTAGGTGCAAGAGGAGAGCATACTTCAAGAAGTTATCAAGTTTTCCTTTCTTTTATGATTTTATGTTTTTTTTTTTTTAAGAAATTGGCTACCTAGTTACACTTCCCCGGCAACGGCGCCAAAATGTTTGGTCAATTTAGTGTGTCCTAAATTGCTGCATTTAATTTGTCAATCCGGGAATCGTAAGCTGATGAAGTGCGGCGCACTATATGTGCAAGATAACCCATTTCTTAACTTTTGTCGTTTTTGGTCTTTCTAAGGTGAAATGGAAATTCTAAAATGAAAACAAGTTTGGTTATATTTGTTCAAGGAAGTGATATCCCCTATAATGATTTACCAACTTGAAACTTTAAAAGCAAATTGAAAATTTCAATGACAAGACTTGAAAGAAAGTAAAAGTGTACTGCTGAAATGAAAAGGTGCTGCTAATCTAATGAATCAAAACAGTAAACTAGTGAGCATGAAAACTAAACTATTCTTGCTGCCAACTAAACACAAAAGAACTATGCTTAAGGAAATTCAAAATTGCAACAAAATAAATCTAAATTAGATTACATCAATTCATTTTCTGACCCTTCATCATTAGACCAGCTATGATTTTCGGAAGTAATCATAAACAACTTGTGTAACTGATATTTAATTTGCAGAAATTAAACTAATACTAAACCATACACTCATGATTCAATCCCTCACCATCAGTCCAGCTGTGGCTTTCGGAGGTAATCGAAGATGTCATGCATGATTTAATATATCTAAATTTGCAGAAAAGAAACTAATACTAAACTACACATTTCATAATGCAATCCCTCACCATCAGTCCAGCTGTGGCTTTCGGAGGCAACTGAAGATGCTATGAGCAGCTTAATATATCTAAATTTGCATAAAAGAAACTAATACTAAACTACACATTTCATAATACAATCCCTCACCATCAGTCCAGCTGTGGCTTTCGGAGGCAACTGAAGATGCTATGAGCAGCTTAATATATCTAAATTTAACTACTGAAGCAGATAAGCAATACTGAAATTAAACAAAAGCTATGAAAAGCAAACTAGCAGAAAAACAATGTTAGTTCCATGTCATTAGTCAAAAGCTATGAAAATGCCCGGGCTGCCTATCTATAACCTGAAACAAGAACACTGATCATTGATTATCAACATAAAGCATAAAAGACAGAAATGAAATGGAAATTATGGAAGTGTATAAACAGAAATGAAACAAATGCAATTTATGAACATATGAATGGATTATAACACAATGAAATGAAATTAAAATTACACACTAATGCACAAAACCTTAGCTGAGCAGGGGCCCTCTACTCCAGCCTTGGCAAAGGTCCTCAAATACGAATTAAGTTGAAAAACAAAGTCTTCTCATATTAAAAAGCAGTCATTACAGAATGGTAATGTTACGGCACAAGTGCAGCGTAATCACTACAGAGCAGACTAATCAAAAGATAACAGAGACTACATTCACTAATATCAACTAACTTCATATGCGTATGCAAACGCATTATATATAACAACAAACTATAACTGTTTCCTAAAGTTCATGCTAGTGGAGAGCACGTAGACCACTACGTCCACGGATATAGGAGCATGGCCGTGTTGGAAAGTAGATCTACGAGAGGTGGATGCTTGAATTCGACTCCAGAACCCTGTACAGATGTCGATTTAACCTCCGCAGGCTTAGAAACGGCCGTTTGAACCTTTATGTGACACGAAACAGAGTCCGGCCGACATGAAACTCCATGTTGACTTCCATGTGGACGCCTTTGACCGCGGCTTCTTTGGACGAGTTTGCTTGAACCAATAGGACACGAACCATGTCCATGTCATTCCTGACCTGCCCATGTGGCTCGTTTTCCTTGTAGACACCTGTAGCATAGAGTTTCACAAAATAGCTGCGGAAAGTTGCAGCAGCTGCGGAAAGTGGCAAGATTCCGCAACTGAATGAACAAAATCTAGATCAAATAGCAAACACAAAAATATAATTAAAAACCATGTTAGATGCTCTTTTGCACATGATATTGACAATTTGGGAGGTTTAGGTGAGTGAAAAAGGTATGGAAAAATGTATGGAAAAGATGCAAATTTGGGACTCAACAATAACCATAGTGGGAAAGGGTTGGAAGTTATATTAAAAAATTTAACGAACCAAGGATTATAAACCTTAATATTAATATCAAACTGTGAGATTAAAATTATAAGCTTTAAGATTAATATTATTTACCATAAGGTTAATATTATAAATCCTAAAATTAATATTAAACCCTTGGATTAATATTATAAACCCTAATAATATAAACCTTAATATTATATCTTAATTTTGTAATATATCACAATAGATGAAACCATGGTTGAAATCTATCTAGCACAAAGAAGGCATGGGTGGATTACATTTTTATGCTTAGTTTTTTTACTGGTTCCGACCCCATATCATTTCCCCAAAATTTCCTACTTGTTTCTTATCACGCTATCACTAAATTCAGAAGGAAGATTAACAAATTTAGTGATACCATGATAAGAAAAAATTAGGAAATTTTGGGGAAATGAGATGGGGTCGGAACCAGTACAAAAACTAGGCATAAAAAATCTAATCCACCAATGCCTTCTTTGTGCTAGATAGATTTCAACCATTGTTTCATCTATTGTGATATATTACAAAATTAAGATATAATATTAAGGTTTATATTATTAGGTTTTATAATATTGAAATAATTAAGTTGATGTGTTTTTTTAATATTAAATTTTCCAATATTGAAATTTTATTTAAAAAGAAATAAACGTGCTTTACAAAAATGCATTTTTCATTATTTGAGCTTGATGCTCTCTATATTTCTATGTGGAGTTCAGAGATGACTACAATCTAGGCCTTTCCTACTGTATTCTATGCCTTTTCCCTTATCTAGTGTCTCTCTGCAATGGAGGTATGACCTGACCTCTCATACCATTGTAGTCTATGCCTTTCCATTGCAGTTTATTCTCTTTCCCATGGAAATCTATGATTTTCCCCTTATCTAGTGTCTCTCTGCAATGGAGATATGACTTGACCTCTCATACCATTGTAGTCTATGCCTTTCCATTGCAATTTATTCTTTTTCCCATGGAAATCTACATTATAGTTCATCATTGCATCTCAAAGCACTACACCACTAGGATTTGTGGTTTCTCTAGTCGAAGGAGCTATTTATTAGTATTAATTGATGCCTTTTGAGCTTCAATGCCATGCATTATAAGCTTCCATTCCTTCTGATCTTAGTGACTTCTTAGTTGGAATTTTGTGTTTCTACCACACTACATGTGTATACATTCATATCTTATAACCACTTCATTCTGCTGGTGTAGATATTTGTGTCTTAGTGCTAATCACATGAAGGATGGTCTTGCTATAACTAATATAGTTCATTGTGTGTATGAAGGTATTGGTGTCCAGGGAAAGCGACCATATCCATTGACTTCATAAGAATAGTTATAGTTACCATGAACTCCAACAAAGCATACACCACCACTTAAGCCTTAATTTACACGATCCCTGATCATCTTTGGGGTTTTCCTCCTCACCATTTCTTTGACCCACCCTTAGTCACCAATTTTCAATTCACCATTATTTCTTCCAAATTTTTTTTCTTTGGGTAAGTTTGGTAGTACCTTTCATTTTTCTTTTTTTTTTACTCCATCTTCACCAACATGTTTAGATCAACATGTCCATATCCAAATAAATAAATCCTATTCAAAAAGAGAATTGAACCTGTGATGAGTGCTATAACATCCAACCTCATCACTATTTAACCCCAAACCCTTTAGACTACTTCAATGAATTTTTTTATGGCTTCATATAGATAAATTTGGATTAAAAACCTTATTTTGAAAACCTAATTCAGGATTTTGCAAACAATCGGTCGGAATTCGAGAATTCACGGGGAAGGAGGGTGCACATGAAGAGGGAATTAGAACCAATTACTCAGTATTCAATGCAATTAGCCTCGAGGATTCTTCTTTTCTTTCTAATTAATCTCATGTATATTGTTGGCCGAACAGAATAAGGATCTTGGTTTGTGGCAACCAAATCCTTTTGATTGATTAGCTGGTCAATATTTTATATGTTTGAAATAATTATTTTAATAAAAATCGATGATTTATATTTATTTTTAATGTGTCATTTATTTTTAAAGTGCTTTTCCAAAGCATAATTTAGAAACTTTCTTACCTACTTATTTCAGCCTACAGTAAAAATGTTCAAAAAGGGAAATTCCTCACATCATCCATGGAAAACATACTAGATTTCACAGAAGTGCAAATTTGTATACAAAAAAAATTATATGCATCACCAACAAAAATAAAGACACAACCAGATCCACGCCAAGTCACAGTGGATTGATATCATTTAAAAAAAAAAAAAAAACCCAATCATGTAGCATGGGTATTCCTCGAGTTATCTATAATTGGATTAAATCTCATTCCCATGTCTATTTTTTAAAACAACTAATGCTATGGTGTTTTGTTAATGCATTTTTTGTGTGAAGGTGAAAGCCAAAATTTGATTACTTTTTTTCATGGAAATGGCATATATAACTAGCTAGAAATTTCACAAGTTAAAACTTTGAGTAACATACATTGACACCTAAAGATTTTAGAGTAAATGTGTGTAATTGTATTTACTAAGTAATTGAACACTCTCACACATTATTTGGCCAAACCCATTTTCACATTTTCCTTTAGCTCTTATTTTCATTGGAAAACTTCACATAGAAAGACCCTAAATTATATATCCAGAAGGGAAACTAATAACATTGATGAAAATACCAAATATTAGCATGCTAAGCCATAACCAAAAAAACCCTACCTAGAGAAAAATGAATTATAGTACTCTTATTTACATAATTTATCACTTAAATGAAGATCTTAAATTCCATATTTGTATGTATTATTTTAATTCTTATTCCTTTAATAAAATTTTTTTCCTACAAAAGAACAAAAATTGACAAGCAAAGCATTAAAAACTTTATACGACATTGATCCAAGATTTTATATTTCTTTTTTTTTTACTTTAATCTAATTAATACTCCATGGAACATTATAAATTATTGACATCTCAATATTCTAACAAAATATTAATGATAAGATCTTTCTTAATAAGCATTGTGCTTGACACATCTTCAAAAAATGAAAATAAGATATTCAAACCAAGTGCATTACCTCTGATTAGAGTGCACTACAATGCTACTTTTGAAAGATGTTAAAAAGATATACACTTGCATCAACACCAAACATTCAGCTTACATAAACATACAATAAAATGAATTTTTCTTGAAAAAGATTATGAAATTTTAATTTTTATCTACACTTCAAAGCCATTCTAGTGAACTCTTGATAATTCACCTTAGCTACTTGACCAGAATGAAACATGGCCAGGGTATCCTGGAGGAAGGTCTTGAAAAAATGATTTCTCTAGATATTATTTTTTATGGAAATAAATCATGATTTAAAATTTATTATTAATATGGCAAAATAACTTCACTTCATTTTTCTTACAATATCATAGGGCTTGAAATCGTGTACACAAATATAATGCAAAATAAAATATATTTAATATCATTGAAGTTGCAAGGTATTGGGTCAACTATCCACATAAATTACTTTAAAAATGATTTTTGATTATTAAATTGCAAAGGCATACAGTGGCTAACTACTTTGAAATATATAGAAATAAGGAATTGTATGAGACCAAAATATCAAAATCACCTTGAGTTAATGTGTAAAATGACATAAATATCATATTCATTGCCACTAGTTTTCAAGTCGTACCTACTCTGAACTACAATAATAATGATAAACTAAGATAAAAACTAAATAAAATTGAGAAGGAAACATATGTCTCACTCAGTACTTAGTGCCAAGTAATCCATCTTGTAATTTTCCTTCATGAAAGCTAATGTTTACCACCCAAAGTTCATCTTCGAACCTTAGCACGAAGAATTGTTTACAAATCAACAAACATACATCCTGGTGGTGGACCGAGGCTCTATGTCTCTTCCCCTCTTCATCCTAAAATATACCTATCATACCTAAAAACAAAGGAGTGTAGAAACTATCTGAAGTAAAAGTAACTAAAGGCAATATAAAACCTTAGAAAATAATTTCAAACCTAAAGGTGCAAAAAAGAAAGAGACATATAGAATCATATAATTTGGATGCAGAAAAAAGTGAGAAGCACAATTGGGCTACAGAGAAAGTGAAGGAATTGACACTCATTGTGTGCACTTGTGTTTTTCTTTTATTTTCATTTTATGAGTGAAAATATGATGGGGGTGTAAACTTCAAAATATAACTACCTTATAGATGGTGGATCAAACTCTAACATCAAAGTGGGCAGAAAGATATTTAGTACATATATCCCTCTTAAAAAGAACAAATTTAAAATAAATTACATGTAAGGAGATTTTGGTCCTCCAAAAACATGAAAATAATCTGCAACTAATTTTTACCTTGTATGCGCCACAAGTGTCTTGAAAAGGTCACCCTTCATTCTCCTTCACCTTTGTCCTTCGGATCCATAAGAGATGAGACGACACCTGCATCCTTTGCAACCATGTAGTATAATATTTTGAAAATTATATTCTTAACTAAGCAACCAATCTATGACCCAAGCATCCCATACTTGCCACGAGGTTATAACACATACTTCCACAATGAACCACATTGAGATATATAAAATCCAATCTCTGGTTCTTTCACATTCCTTAAAATTCTACAACTTCAAATGTGGTGGAATCAGTTGTACAAATCGACCTTAACAATAATTAAGTTAGAGTGGAAGTCTAAGTAGCTGATGTGAAAATCTTATTTCTCAATTTTTTCTCTCATATTGTTAGCCCAGTACATCAACTCTCCAATCAAGGTCTCCTACATAGTCTCCAAAGGTATAGGGAGATTTCTAGCATCTCAAACCCTCATTCTCTTCCAAATAAATGTTCTACCTACCTAATCTCTAACAGTCTTTTGAGATAGAGACATAGGCATCTCAATCTATATTAAGGTTGTACCTAAATAGGGAAGGTGCATCTCATCACTTATCAATCATAAGCACTCAAATGATATACTCAGTTACAACTTCATATGGAAAAATTTTATGCTTTCGTCTAGGCACTCAAACGAATGACACCACTATATTATCAATAAGAAGATTATCCTTCACACTTATTACCACCCTCTTATTTTTCTCAATTCTTAAACAACATATAAAAAAAATTCCATCTTAAATGGAAATCTTACATACAATGTATCCACTAGGTAGCCTTACACATTCTCAATATGTGTGGTGTAGGGTGTAAAGAATACAAGCATATTTACGCCTCTTATTAATTTTCAACACTTGCCTTGATTCCATGTATAACCCCACCACCACCAATCAAACCCTCTATTATATTATAATTAAAGGCTTTGGGAAGGTTGGCTATGCAAGCTCAACCAACTCTATGTTCTTCACAACCCTACTTGCCTCCTACTCTTTAAACATTTAAAATATTCATATGATGGTCATTTCTACATCTTTGACACCCTCAAAAATTGAAAATGAAAACTTTATTGGCCTTCTATGTGAAAGTATGTGAAATATTTCATTCACCATTTTGTTTTGTGTAGCCTATCCAAAGCAGCAAACCATAAAATGAGCCTGGGCCAACCACTGACTTTCCCATCCCACCCTTAGGATTCCATATTTATGGGTTTCATCAATGGTATTCATACTAATTTTAATAAGATGACTACATCTTTTTCAACATTTGTTGTTTCTCCATGATGGCCAGTTTTATTCATTCCAACAAAATTATTCATGCCTCTAAAGCTCCTAATTTTTTCTATAACCATTTTTAGATACTTTCTACTACCTTCCACCATAACTTCTATTTGAGACCCCTATTTTCTCAGTATTTTTTTGAAGACTCCCCACAAGCTAGTGGGATTTCAAAATTTATACTCTACCATAATGCTCAAACTAATGACTAAAATGTTGCATTCAACCACACATAGGTATAACCCCTCCAGACTTATTACAATGACAAAAAATAATTGGATATGTATCTAAATATTATTCAAAAAATCTACAATTGGATTTTTCATTCCTCCACAATTCATTCACCCCTTAAGATTTGTTATGGCTATCAACTTGTTGTTGCATATGAAAGCCCCATTACAGTGCCTCCACTTATCTCCTCACATCAACAAAACAAACAACATCATGTTGCTTCCTTTGTCCAATGTATAGATAAGATACATACCAATGTACACATAGCATGACAAAATTCCAAAAAAAACTAAAAATGGCCCCATGATAACCATTATAGTTTCTCTCCATTATATTTCAAATGTCAAGCATGGTCCTTTATAAAAAATTAGAGGTTCAAGAGCTAGAAACCCCAGAATATTTGGTGAATTTTCTATGGTATTTACACTAATTTTTAGAAAATTGGTAACATTTCTTTCAAACTAGATGTTTCCATCTAGAGAGAGATTCACAATGTGAACAACATTAGGCAACTAAACTATCATGAACCATATCATCTAAGGGAGGATGTTCCACTCTCTCATTTATAGCACAATATTCTATACATTCCATCCCATTCAGAAAAAGATGCATTATATAACACCCACCGTAGGCATAATAATAGACATAACCACTCATACATATTTAGTGAGTGAAAAAGTTCATATTACAACAACATCAAAATTTATTTTTGAACATTTCACTATGCATTTCCCATCTAGTGTCAAAATTTTGGACACTTTAAAATAAATATGGAAGAATAGATACAACCTTGAGTAGCATGCCTCCAATGGAAAATGCACCAAAGCTTAGACATAAAATCTCACCCAACATGAATGTAGCTTTAAGCAACGCACTCTCAATCAAATATTCCAAACCATCATTGAAAAACCTGCTTAACCAAGAGGAATGCCACACATAGCTTGAGAATGTAGAAACTGGCATAAATGTGTAACCACCAATATATTTTATTATTTCTGTGTATTACTAATGTATGTTATAATTTTTTTTATTTTTTTTTTTGGAGAATTCGTGAGACTCCATCACTTTCTTCTAGAAAAACTACACATAAAATAATAGATAAAAAATCATGTGTGTAGTCAGGTTAATATCTAACATATGTTTGATCATCTCTTACATTCTCCATAATGAATATGAATTCATTATTTGATTCAACCTCTAGGAATATGTCATGAGAGTTATCATAAACACACATTATCAATATAAAATCATGTGTTCAATTAGCAACCAAGAGTATGCTGGGATTAACAAAGCAATACCTCTTTACAACGATAACGTCTTTTCCATAATATTATGCATACTTTGTACTTTAATACGACCTCAAGAAATGTAGCTCAATGTTTATAAATATAAGCACAAGGATATACTCCATCAAAGATGTTTATGCTTGTCAATATAACCTGGCATCTAACTAGATAACTTCACATTTCAAAGAAATGAACCACTCATTGAGGATGTTACCCCACATAAAGTGAAGCTTGTGCTCAGACTAGAAATACTTCTTAGAGAGATAGGAGTATCATTATAACACTATTACAAACAGAAACAATTGACAAAATCCACTCAGCTAATAATATTTTAGAAGTTGCAAATGCTAGAAGTAGTATCAAGTATAGGAACATATGACAAATGTAAAACTCTCACTACCAAATATACCCATCCATATTAAGTACATTGGTGGACCCTTTTACACATTTAGGACAATGTTAGAGCTACTCAACATAACATAATTTCCTTTGAGAAAACAAAATGAATCCTAATCTATATTTATTTTGAATTTACAAATATTACGCCAATTCTAAATATAGAAAGATAAGAATATTTTTGTGTTATAATCTTTCAATAAGTACATATTGTCTATTCAAAATACTAATGTCTTCCAATATCATCTTGCAGGGAAAACCATCTCCAAGGAGGAAGTGAATTTTGAACTACATGGTCCAACATTCTCCCACCAACATTTTGGGTGTGAACTACCACCTAGATGCTCCTTGGCATATCCCACGACAGTTGGCCTACTAAAGTGGTGAGTTCCCTCCACATGGTGAGTCGCGCAACCTCAATGTAAACCAAAGCCACACTTGTCTTAGGGCATCAAATTCATATTGTATGAGCATTATATCAGCAAGAAATACATGTAGGGTAGGTTAAAATATGAGAAATCCATTGTATTACACAATCATAGAGCTATAGACTCTAAGCTCCATTCCAACCATGTGACCAGCTCATGAACATAGTGAGCAGATTCATGGCCATATAATCAAACTAGGCTTGAGTCCACAATCAACTACAATGTTATTTACACTCTAAAAGAGATACGCTTTCCTATCTCTCCTCTCTATATGTCCTATGAATATTAATTACTTGATTGCAACAAGAAATCCAAGTTGTATAAACAAATCCCATTTCTTGATGTTTCGGGCTTCAAGTTGTAAGATATTCATACACTTTATAATCTAAATTTAATGCAAACTATATTTTCTAATAGCTAAATTAACCATTGTAATTTCATTTACGTGACAAATTGTGATTCATTCATGTTTTCATCAAAACATGAAAATTAATTAGTTGTGTCAAAAACTGTATAGGCTTGAAATGGAGGTTTCTAGCCCCTCTGAAGTGATGTGTGTCTTAAAAAAGAAAATTGTTATTAGAATTGAACTCGATGGTCCCTCTCAAGCCAATTCGTGGCTTGACAAAGAAAATTATGATTGTTTCATTTTATATACATATTTCATACTGAGCACTGGTTGGGTTCATATGTGGATTTCTACCTTTACTGACACTAATCTACATGCACATTTCATAGTGGAGACTGATTTGATTCATAGTATAGATTACTCCTCCATCCTTTTTCAAAATTAATGTTAATGGTTACTGTATATAATATAAAAAGGAAATAAATATATCTAAAGCTAATTGTCTTACCAAATAGTGAGCTAATTAACAATAACTTCTATGTTCTTTATTTGTCCTATCAACAAAACCAAAATTCTGTAATATCAAATCTCCAACTTGTTCATAACAATGGAAAACATTAGAAATCACAATGCATAAAGGATAATGGTTTTACATATGGTAAAAAGGGTTGTACTCAGATAATATAATCATATAAACACGTGACAAAGGTAAAAAATAATTACCATAGCATGACAGTAGATGCAACAAATAGTTTTAGAAATGGCCAAATTGCACAAAAATCTTCCCTTGAAAATAAATTCTATGTGAGTGGACACCCTCCACAGTTAACATACAGGAATTGGATAATAGCAGGAATCCACCACCCAATGTCTAGTGAGGCAAGTGTGTTGTTGAGGCCCATATTCCTAGGTAAACCCTTGTTCCACTGAATGCAAACATAAAGAAACATGCATTACCCACTAAATAGATTCACTAATTTCCATTGATGAGAAAGAAAAATTGGAAGGAACATAGGATATATTAGCTTAACAAACATGAAATCTTAACAAAGTTCAAATGTGTGGTAGATGCATGGTCAGAGATAGCAGAATGTAGGCACACACTTAAACGAACATATGCATATGGTTATAATCTGACGCCAGCTTCCAGCGTTGATGATCATGATGATGCAACTCATATTGTTCGAAAAAAGCAAAAAAATTTCGAATTTCTGCAAGGTGAAGCTGAAATTAGTTTAGAACTACTTCATCCTTGCGCTGTACGTGAATTGCAACACGATATGGACAGTGCCCTTAAAGCTGACGCTCATACTGAGACTGGGAAAAAGGCTTTGAATTATTTTGATAACTTTTTTATAAGACTTGAAGAGCTCACAAAATAGACACGCCACTATTTTGAAAACCTAATTCAAGCTTATAAAAACAATCTGTCCGAAGTTGGGAATAATCTGTCTGAATTTTAGGGAGAGTGGCATTTTGATTTTTACTGTATTATCCATAGTTGAAAGTATCAAAATGTTAAATAACTCAAATAATCAATCAAGTCTGGCCATTTTCTTAAGCTCAAGTAAAGCTCAAGTAAATGAAGTGTGTCGACTTCAAATTTAAAAGTTCTCAAGTAAATTTGAACCAAGTTTCTTTGTCTCAAGTTAAAGTTGAGAGTGAATTGAAATCTCAACAAAAAATGCTAGGGTACATAAAAAAAAATTCACAGTTTTAAATCATAATTCACTTAATTTACACCACTTAATTTTAACAATACTAATTTATGCGGAGTATCATAATTCTCTCATTTTTTCATGGTAAATTGTTGGCTATAATGCCTCTATATAACAATGCTCACTAAGGATGAAAACTAAGAGATTATGTAGATATGTCAATGTCTATACTAAATATGTATTTGCACTTGTTGGGCTTTAACTACATGTTAATATCCTATTGAACACTCAAGTATAAAACATATATATGATAGTGTGACCCAACCTTAAACAAAATTAAATATCTGATCTCATTGACTACAAGGTGATCACTACTCATTATGGCTGATTTGAGTCTGGCATGTTATTGAAACACCACTAGATACGAATTGGATTTGGAAAAATTCCAAAATAATTTTGCAGTTCATAGAAAATATAATTCTTTCTCCTTCCAATAACCTACCTTAATTTGATTATCACATCATCAAATATTGCAAAAGTCACTTTTGGAGTTGGAATTTCAACATGGTCAATTTTTTTGCTTACAACTAGTGAGCCTCATGCCCTCTAATGGACTTTACTCATTTATACTTATAGCATAAATTTCAGATAAGGTGAACTCGTCATACTAGTAAAGCTAGGGTTGATTATGTTGTTGTTTCTCTCATGGAAGACCTTAAAATGGCCAAGAAAAACCCAAGATCATGAATCCAAACCCTATGTATGCATGAAGTGCTCCTTGTATAAATCCATTATAGTTCTAAGGCCCACCGGAGGAGAAGTAATGTACTCTATCTATAAATGTCATCTACAATAATCCTATTCAATTCCTTCTTAGATGCCAAGAGGTAATGGAATAGGATAAAGTTCCAAGGACTAATAATGGACTAATAAAACCAAGCCCACTAGTACAAAGGAAGTTTCAAGATTATAAATCATAATATTCAGTTTGTCAAAAAAAAGGAATTTGTCAAGAAAGGAATGTGTCTTAGAATGGAATTAGGGTTTGAAATGTACACCAATTATTTCTACTCTATATCAATTCATTGGTGAATGATTGTTATCCTACATTTCTTTCAAATAGCTAAATTGTTTTTGAAAATTCTCTTGATATAAAAAGATTTGGTGTAGAGATGCTATTTCATTTTTTATAATTCATCGTGGCATGAAAATAATTGAGGTTCAAAGGGTTGAAATTTGTATATAAATATGATGGATAAATTATTACTCCTTGTCTGCCTAATTTGTTGTTGGGGTTGTACTGTTTGTGTACTCAACATTACCACCAAGGATTTTGAATCACAGTGAAACTGGCTCGGACCAACCAAGCCATAGTGAGACCACATGTAGCTAAACATACATAGCTAAGCAACATGGAGTTACATTTGAGCCCTTATCTTTGCCTTCTAAATGTCTAAAAAACATGGGCATGAAAATCTTCTTTGATGTCTACAAACTCCTTACAACAGAAATAGTTGAATTTTAGACCTGTCTTTATAGAAATGGCTATAGCTTAATGTTAGACCTATCTATAAAATATTCAAGGGAGATTTCAACCCATTTTTGGTATAGATTAACTTCTTGGTATTGAAGTTAGCAGGACAGGCTGGCAATTGATAATAGAAAAGAATTAGAACATAAGCAATTGGCTGGAGGGAGCTATAACCTATTGCCTTGGATTGCTTGTTGAGCCTGTATTGTGATGTGTCTGCTTGGGGTATTTCTTTTGAGATTGAACTGTGAATAGTATTCATTGAATTCAATATTTTTTATCTGCTAATATGGAACTCCTGGAAAAGATAATAGTCAAGAACTTGAACAAATCCATCTTTGAATGAAATCCTAGGCATGAAATCTATCACCCTAACATTCTTAAAGATCCACAAGGGACTTTTTGATGCTAACAGTGCATTGTATTTTCTTCACTAACCATCCAATAATTTTTCTGCTACAAATTTCTTTATGTGCCTATATCCATGGCAATATTTTAATCCATCAAAAATGACATTTCAGCTGCCTAGAAGAATATAAAAGGGATTATAACTTGTAGTAAAAAATGTTACCATGTTATCATAAATATTTAATTGACTATTTAATCAGTTTCTTCATTCATCATGGCCCTCTCAATCCCATGCCAATAGAATGGGGTTCCTCATGTGATATATCAAGCCTTGCAAATGTGGGCAAATATTAAATCTTTCCAGTGAAAGTGGTTTAGCAATCAATTTTCTTCAAGCTTAATTTTAGTCAAGGGTTTTCACTCTAATATGCGATATGCGATGGGAAGAAAGAAATATGTGCCTGCTCCTTATGAAATTTTCTCCATCCCAAGAACTCATTTTTAGAGTTTCAATTCCATGACAAGCTGAAGTGAATATCTCCATAAGTGATTTCTATTGTTTTTTTTTTAATTGTGATGAATAAATGATTGACTGTTTTCATTCTTGGTAGTTTGAAATTTTTTTTCTCATGATGCACAGATTGAATTAACCCTACTCAGTGTGGAGTCTTCATTATTATCATGAACAAACAACTTTTTGATTTTAGACATAAACATAATTACTTCAGGATTAATATTAGCTAGTTTCTCTTTCACAACATCAACCTTCTTAGGCCGCAAAGGCAGTATTATTATTGTGTTTGGAACCTCACAACCATACACTTCTTGGAGGTCTTTAATGCTCGGATTTTTATCTATCCAATCTGGAACAACATATCCAATTTTGGTTCCAGGTGGAGGTATCTCATTAAACCTTATCTTATATCCATTGCCGAATATGTAAGGTTGTGTTGTTATCAAGAAAACACTCTTAAACCCAATCCCTGAACATATAGAAAGTTATAACACATATCATCTCCATAGCCATGGACCGTATCTCTTAAACCTATTCTTTGCATATTTTGGAAATATGAAACAAATTTTATCAACAGTGAAGGCTAGAAAAAGTTCCCAATCACCACAATTTTATTCTGTTTGCATAACATACTTAAGCTATACAGCTATGACCCAAAGTTTTCATAGTCAATCTCTGAAAATTCAGAAATGTATAATGAATTTTATCTAAACATTCAGGACTACAAAGTACTCCCCCTCATCCCAATTCTATTTTATTTTGTACCTATTTCATCTAAACATCCATGACCGAAACCTCTTAAACCCAAACTACACAAATTGAAAAATACATTACAAATTTTATCTAAATAGCCATGGCTAGGAAAAGATCCCAATCACATGAGTCCTAGTATATTATCATTAAATATTTCATCTAAATGGCCATATCCGAAAGTTGTTAAAGCAAAACTTCAAAACTGAGAGATGCACTACAAATTCTATCTAAACAGTTGGTTCTAGAAAAAAGTTCCCAATTTCCCCCATTCCATCCTGTTTTCAAAAAAAAAAATCATCTAAACAGCATGCCCAAAGCTCCTAAACCCAAATTCCATAAATTTAAAAATGCAAACTAAATTATATTTAAAAATACAGGGCTACAAAAATCTCCCAATCACCGCAATTCTATTATCTTTCTATACCATATTTCATCTAAACAGCCATGAGCCAAAGTAGTTAAATCCAAACTCTTTAAATTCAAATACCTAGTGAAAATTTTACTGACACACAGAGCTATAAAAAACTAACAATCACCTCAGTTTATATTGTTTTCATAACATGTTTCATGAGCAGCCATTCCTTGAAGTTTTTAAACTCAATCTCTGCAAATTTAGAAATAGATATTACATTTTATCTAAGCAGTAGATAGTCAAGGATTGAAAAACCACCCTATCACACCAATTTCCTTTTGTTTTATGAGTACATGTTTTAAGAAATGAATACCTTTCTTGCCAATGTAGACTCCTTGTCTTTTTCCCTTCTTGGTAGGTCGTTCATTGCTGCATAGAGATTCTATGTTGCAGTTGGTGAATCCCAATTCATTGTTAAAGACCAGCAAAGTAGCAAAGGAACCCACACCAGCGACATCTCAGGTTGTAATCATGAAAGGGTTTAAAAAGTGCATAAATTATTTATAGTATGTATCAATTTACTGGTGGTGATAGTTATACCACGGTTCTTACAAATTGCGAAAATGTGTTGGATAATTCCCATTTCATTTGGTGTAGCATCAAATTTTGAATTCTGGGCATGGTAGACATGTTTCAAGATGACTTGTTTTCTATAGAAATCACTCATGAACAAAGGAGAATCAACAAAATCTTCAAAAGATTATCACTCACGCCTTCGACTTCATCTTCCTCTGTGGAATATTGAACAATATACAACCTCTTAAGTACCTCATTGCAATGTTCTATAATATTTTTGAAGTGACAGATTCCTTCTGTAAAATGAATTCACCATGATTCAGGAATCTAATTTCTTGAGTTCAACTGAAAAATTCCTTCTGTAAAATGAAATCACCGTGATTGGAGGCACCAGGAATCCAATTTCTTGAGTTCAACTAAGTGTATCAAATCAGACTTACAATAGTATGGACGCACCCTTTCCCCTCCTTCCTTGGACAAACCCTGCAATGCGAGGGAGATAGATGAGGGAAACCAAAAAAATTGATATTCGAAAAACAAAAATCCCATGAATTGTACTAGTTTTACTCAAAATCTAAGGAGAATGGGTTTTGAGAGAGATTATTGAACACAAACTCTACAAGGATTGTTCATGAAGGAAAATTTGTTTACTACTAACATTTTGCTCATGGTGGTGTAAAATTTTTCATTAAGTAATGGGTTAAAATGGGTTGGAAAAGATGAGAGCTCAAAGGACTAAATGACCATCAAGGACACAAAATATAACAATAAAGTTAAATATGTTGTGATGAAGTAGAGATAACTAATGAGTGGTGGTTGAACTTGATGTGAGAAAATTAAAAAGGAAATGAGGAGTTGCAAAATAAGATTAACGAGGAAGAGAGCAGTGAAGTGAGGATGAGATATTTCGAGAATTTCAATGTGAAAGGTGATTTGGTGAGCATATGGTTGTGAAACAAAGGGTTGATGATAATATATAGCTCAATAAAGGGTAGTAGTCAATGCACCTCAATGAGGTCTAATGAACACACTTGAGTGAGTTTACGAGAGATATGTGATTACAAAGTAGGAGGTTGGATGCAATGTAGGATGAGATTGCGAATGAGAAATAATAAAATGAACTAATGGGAAACCATATCCTAATGACAATAGAGGACAAGAACCTAGTAGTGGGCATGGCACTAGACAATAGAAAAGTTGGCCTTATACCAACCCTATCCCTTATGATTCTTAAATACAAATAGGTAATGTTGGCCACCTATAAATTTGTTCTATCAAAAGGTGGCCAAAACATTGTTTATCCTTCAAGGAATAGTTTCATTGTAGAAAGTGTATCTCTTGAAGCCTTTGGAAGACATCATATCCTTGTTTCAATCTTCATTTTTGTTCCCATTTCAAGCTCATAAAATTCTGCTGAATTCCATGAGAAAGACTGCTGCAAAATCCCCTTTTTTCCCCTTCCTGCACTCAGAAACTAACCTTCATATTTACTCTCTTGTTCCCCATCAAGATCCTCATTCTCATAATTTTTCCATCTCCCCTTCATCAAAATCCCTTTCATAAGGTTTTAAGATCCCTTTTGGCCTTATCGAAACCCCCAAAACCCTTCGAAAACCATTGAAAGTCTATGAAAAAACCCATTTTCTTATTATTAAGGGTTTAAGCCCCCTTGGGCTAGGTCTCTAACCATTTTCTTCCATACGCCCTGGTGCTGGAACCAGGGGCTGAGCCATTTGGGCGCCTAACCTTATTTTATACTATCCCACCCGAAAATATTAAAAACCTTATGTTATTTCTGAAAATTTGGGTTTTTTTAATTATTTTCTGAATTTTCGTCGGTTCAAAGCCTTAGCCGATCTCCGCCATCGATATGATCTGCAGATCGACGGTACGAAACCTATCGTGGTCGGTGGTCCCCGCCACACCAAACACTATGCAGAAACCGGCAGTATCCATTGCACCGCCTTCTGAGGGCTGCAGTATTTTTCATTTAGGAACGATTCCATACAACGGTTGATGCGTGGCACCAACACTATTTGAAAACCGCCCCCCCCCATTGCGCGTTAACATTCGTCCACAGATCCGGCGTGATATTGTTGTGCACCGTCCGATCTGGTGCGGGCCATCCGACGGCAGTCGCTCCCCGAAGATGCGCAGGAGTTAACCTAGGAAAACAGTGCCCGTGGCCCACCGTACGTTGCCCACCGATGCGTCCTCAACCGTCGATCTCCTCCTGAGATCGATGGTCGAGATTTGATTGCATGCCCTGCCATTGCCCGGTCCCAGCACCACATCAAAATCCACACGGCAAATTTATATTGGGCAGGTCTCCGTTTTTTCCTCGTCCAGTCAGCATTTCCGGACCTGAGAACTTTACTTAGCATGATTTAATTGGATTTTTGATGTCTAGGTGTATTTTCTAAAGTTTATTGGCGCCCAATCTCCACCGTTGATCGTGTGGGCTGATCTCATCCGACAGCCCACGATCATCCCGAACCCCACACACTATTTTTTTCCAAAAGAAAGGTTTTTTAACTGATTTTCTCCAAAAACCGACTCCTCCATGCTATTTTTCGCCTCCCCTTCCCACCGTCGATCTTTGCGCGATCGATGGTTCTGATTTAAACTTTTCTTCCGCCGTCTCTTTGACTTTTCTCGATCAATCTCGACCGTTGGATGATGCCATTCAATGGCTATGCTCCATCCACATGCCTTCTGAAGCAGTCAGCCTATATATGCAAGATTTTTTAATAGTTTTTCGTATTTTTGTAGGGTTTAAATGGTTTTTTTCGCCATGCTGAAGAAAAATTCACAGGTCGAGGGTGACAATCCTCCCGCCTGCGATTCACCACAAAATCACTTGCAGGGTTTTAAATTCACATTTTATCAATGAATTCATGAGCCATTGATGCCATTCAACCCCTGTACAGCCCTGCACACCAGAAAACATAGTTAATCGAGCACCGATCAAAGAGTATCAGTGTCGAAGACAGAACAAACCAGAAATAAGAGATTGAAGACCTAAAACACAGTTCTCAAGTAAATTAAAGGTGTTTAGGGAAAGACAAAGACATTTGTCGAGCTGAGAAACCCTCCACCGCCATAAGCAGAGGCCAATTGAACCCTCTCCAGCTCCTAAAGACACCTGCAGCCTCACATAAATCAAAGGAAGCTTAGTCATTACCTGAACAAGAGGTTTTTACCTGAAGACAGCCAAATAATTAATACAAATCAAAGAATCTTATCTCTATTTGTCGGCAGAACCATTTTAGAAGATTAAGAACAGTTCAGAAGCACATCTTTCGATCATTATGCCTCGAAAGGCAAGAACAGATGTTATGGAGCAGAGTTAGAAATGATTACATAATTAATGATATTTGATCCTTGGGAAATCCTCCCACTTCCTCATTTCTCTATAAATACCTCTGTAGAACATAAGAAAATGTTGGTCTCTGGACATCTGAATTCATGTAATGGTTTTCTGAAGCTACTGATGCACTGTGTGAAAATTTGAAGATAAATAAGCTAATATGAGAAGTTTGAAGTTGTAGAGACCCTCCGGGCTTGCTGATTGTAACTAGTTTGAACATCAAATACAAGCTGCTAATTTATGGGATCCTAATTTGTGTCAATGGTGATGTGTTCCTCATTGTCAATTGTTATTTTCTTTAAGTTTTCATTCTTTTCATTTTCTCTGATAAGGAACAACAAACATAGAGCTAGGACTTACTCTCAGTAGTACCCTACTCTTACTGAAAGATTTATTTTCTATGTTTTTCTCTTGTTAATACTGAGTATATTAAAGCAGGTTGGTTTCAAAGCACTAGCCTGATCTAGATTGCTCATTATGATGATCATCAGTGTTTTCCTTTAGAATATGCTAAAAGCAGGTTGGTTTCAAAGTACTCACCTGATCTTAAGCTGTTCTAATTGTTTTTGAATGTTTTTGACTGAAATTACTTCAAAGAAAGCTAGTTTAAAAGCACTTACCTGATCTCAGAATGATTTTATATTTTGTTTCTCTAAACTCAAAGTACTTCAATGCAGGTTAGTTTTAAAGTACTTACCTGATCACAGAATTATTTTATGTTTTTTCCATCTATGCACATGTTGAAAGCAAGATAGTTTAAAAGCACTTACTTGATCTTAGACTGTGCACTGTTCTTCATTTTGTTTTGTTCTCCACTTCCTATCTGTTTCACTCCATAAATCACCTTAAGAGATACTTTGACATAAGTGACTTGCCCCATGGATTCTTCTTGAACCTTGTTGTCCAATTAAAATCCTCCTATGACTCCATAGCCCAATGGGTTAAAACTATCTTTTCCTTTTTCTATTAGCCAAATCATTCCTTCACTTGCAGACATCTTCACCCTTAATTTTGAACTACCTTCACCTTAATCATGTCTTTTCCCAACAAAAACAAACAAAACAAAACCCATGCTCTTCATAACTAGCCTAATATCACATTTCAGGCTTTAAAGATCACATCTTTAAACTCATTTACAAAGAGATCCCTCTCTGGATTCAGGAGGGCTAGATCCTTGAACCCCAAAGCGGTTTGATGTTACCCCTGTAGTTGGACTTTTTCCAACCTTGCTAATTACAGATACCCTAACATAATGGTGACTCCGCTGGGGAAAAATCTGAGAGTCTATAATTGCTAAATACTTGGTCTTATGTCCCATTGTCATCGCCAACATAATGGCGACTCCACTGGGGAAATTTTTGAGTTCATAGTTGCTTGGCCAACTTTTATGGACTTTTTAGTTTTCCATACAACCACAGAAACTTAGAAAATAACCCAAAAATATTTCAGATTGGAATTAAATAAACATGGTGGTGGACCATAAAACCTTTTACCTCCAAAAGAGCTAAAAACTTCCACCTGGCGACTCCACACTCTGAAACTCTCAAAAGACCAAATGACTCCACTGGTAGAAGACCCTAAACTGATTGACCAGACACAATGACCTCTTTCTTGATTTAAAAATATGATTCCAAGAATAAAACGAAGATATGCCCCAATGAGTAGAGATCATATCCCTGGGTTTCCACATAAGATGCCCCAGGTGAATTGGGATGACAACCTGCCTGTTTTTCAAGGTGAAAAGTTTGATGACCCTCTATTACATATCATCAAATTTCATATACATGTATGGAGGTTGAAGGTTGAATGGCATGAAGACTGCCTAATGAAAATGTTCATGTTAACATTAGAAGAAAAAGCCAGGGATTGGTATGAATGCTTAAGATATAGTAGTTTGTTTTATTTAAGAGACCTTGAATATGTGTTCTATGAGAACTATAAAGAAAACACTACATCATTATCATTGGGTGCAATATATTATGATCCATCACAAAACATCACCCAACACATTATAGATAATGAGGAAGCTTTGGAAGAGATGCATCCTGAAGATCTTTTAACAACCATTCATGAGTTTAATCTCCTATTGAAAAATTTTAAGAACATAGATGAATCAGGTGAGGAAGAGATGATCCAATAAATAAAGAACATCCCTCAAGACATCCCTGGAAACTCAGATATTGATTCATCATCCCTTGTAGCTAAGGCTCAAGAAAACATTCAGCCTCAAAATCAGTCTTCACAAGAGACAGAGAACTACTATACTTCTGTTCAAAGGGACATGGAAACATCTCCTCCTTTAACAGAGAAGGAAATAGATCAGACTATTTATAAACAGTCAGTCTCTGAAACTTTTTGCAAAACAAACACTCTTGCCCATTCACATAGAGAAATTTGTTGTACAGATTTAGAAAGTTCTTTTGTGGATCATAATGAAGAAGGACCTACTGATATCCCAATATGTTTGACTGATGAAAATGTTTATTCTAATAAATTTTTAAATTTCAATCAATCTTATGATGATGATGATTTCCAAGTAGAAGCTAATCATGCAGGGCAACCAGCATTTGATTGGTGTTATGAGTTTCACCATTATCAGATTGAAAGCCACAATCATCCTTTTCGATCCATCATAAAAATATTTCACTTTATTGGGAATCAACAACCTTTCAACTCAGAAGGTGAAGAGAAGAGTAATGAAGAAATTTTTGAGCAAGGGGAAACCATTGAATACACTCCCACTCAAGAATATGATAATCTCTTCATAGAGTTCAGCCCACTGAATCCAAGCATACCAGGGCTACAAGAGGACAACACTGCCAAATATGATGAGTCCTCCAGTTCAAATGATGATGATGAAGAGGGAGAGAAAAAAATACAAGACTATCCTACTGTGGATGTACTCTCTTTTCAAGAAGAAACTTCTCCTATCATTGATATCAATTTTCCATTTAAAGAACCTGAATTTATATCAGAAGCAAGCATATGTTTAGAGAAAGAAAATATTTCATTGTTTGCTATTGTGCAGGTTAAAGATGACGATACTTCCAAGCTACATACTGAAGAGATAGTCCTCAAAGCTAATGTCTTGGAAGTAGATAATCTACCAATTGTGGAAGGCCAAAAAGAAGAGAATCTTCATCTTTTCTTTGTTGATCCTATGGAAGAGTGTGTGGAAATCCCAACTGGCTCAAATTATCAAGTAGTGATCCTTTGCAAGAGCCAGAGACATGAAAAGTTGTCACCTTTTGTGATAGCCTTGATATTGAAGGTTAATCTTCAATGTGTTCTATGGATACCTCTGACACACAGCCAGAGTTTCTACTTCTTCTTGACATTACTCAGCTGGCTACATTGGCATTTTGTATCATATGATGAATGTAAATACTCCATGTTTAGAATGGGTTAGATAGGAATGTCAATAAAGCTCAGTTCTGAGCATGTAGATTAGTTGTTGTTTTCTGCTTTGAAGAAAAATAAAAAATACAAAAATACAAAAACAAAGAAAATAAAGAAAAGAGGGCAGATTATGAAAATAAGAAAGGTATAGCCCCATACCAAAAAAGAGAAACAAATTCTGAAAGTGTGCAAGCTTAAATGCCACTCCTACAAAACACACTTCTAGTTATTCAAACGGCCTAATCTTGACTAATTAGTTTTAAATTTTCTGCTAATAGGATAGTGAATTTGATTTGCCAAACTGTTTAAACTTGGCTTATCAGTAGATAGATTAGGTTAGAAATTAAAGGTTCAAACATGCTCAAAACCTGAACCTAAGTTTCCAAGCAAGAATTGACTCCAAACTATGTTTTATTCTGAGTCAAAAAAGAGGTAAATCTGGTTCTAATCAGCTCAAAATATGAACCAGAGAAAAAGAAAGAACAGCTCAATCAAGAGGCAATCAGAGCTGTAGAAAGGTGAAGGAAGTGCATGAACTTTCAGATCTTAAGCCTTCCATTTTTTATTTTAATTTTTCTGCAAAATAAATATCTATGTGCAACTTGTTTTTTATGGCATAGATCACAACAAGTCAAACTACTTAATCTTGACTTGACTGTTTTTAAATTTCTTTTGTAGAATTTAGAGAATAAAATCTGTTGGATAGTTTAATCCCAACAGATAGTAGATTAGGTAGAGAATCATATGGACTCAACTGTTTAATTTGAGTCCATGGAGAAATAAGGAGTAGAAATAGATTATATTTCCTGTTTACAAAAGAAATAAAATGTTGTAAAAGAGTTTGCCAATCCAAGTGCACTCTAAATGAAGAAAAAATGTTAGGTCAGTAGGATTGGGTAGGTAGAAAGCTGGTTGATGAAGATCCATTGTTTTCCATGGTTGCTAATATGTTTTTAGGTAAAAGAAGAGCATCCAGGCAAAGAAGGCAGCCCAATGGACAAGGCACTGATCAACTCCCCAGAGAATGCAAGTATGAAGTTCTTGATGCCTTCAGGAAGGCACCATCCCCAAGTGGAGCCACTGTTGGCCACCTATAAAATTTGTTCTATCAAAAGGTGGCCAAAACATTGTTTAGCCTTCAAGGAACAGTTTCATTACAGAAAGTGTATCTCTTGAAGCCTCTGGAAGACATCATATCCTTGTTTCAATCTTCATTGTTGTTCCCATTTCAAGCTCGGAAAATTCTGCTGAATTCCATGAGAAAGACTGCTGCAAAATCCCCTTTTTTCCCCTTCCTGCACTTAGAAACTAACCTTCATGTTTACTCTCTTGTTCCCCATCAAGATCCCTCATTCTCATAATTTTTCCATCTCCCCTTCATCAAAATCCCTTTCATTAGGTTTTAAGATCCTTTTTGGCCTTATCGAAACCCCCAAAACCCTTCGAAAACCATTGAAAATATATGAAAAAACCCATTTTCTTATTATTAACGGTTTAAGCCCCCTTGGGCTAAGTCTCTAACCATTTTCTTCCATATTACGCCCTGGCGCTGGAACCAGGCACTTAGTCATTTGGGCGCCTGACCTTATTTTATATTATCTCGCCCGAAAATATTAAAAACCTTATGTTATTTCCGAAAATTTGGGTTTTTTTAATTATTTTCTAAATTTTGGTTGGTTCAAATCCTCATCCAATCTCCGCCGTCAATCTGATCTGCAGATCGACGGTGCGGAAACTATCTTGGTCGGTGGTCCCCGCCACGCCAAACACTATGCAGAAACCGGCAGTATCCATCACACCGCCTTCTGAGGGCTGGCGGTATTTTTCATTTCGGAGCAATTCCATACAACGGTTGACGCGTGGCACCAACACTATTTGAAAACTGCCCCCCCCATCGTGCGTTAACGTTCATCCACAGATCCAACGTGATATTGTTGTGCACCGTCCGATCTGGGGTGGGCTATCCGATGGTAGTCGCTCCCCGAAGATGCGCAGGAGTTAACCTAGGCAAACAGTGCCCCTGTCCCACCATACATAGCCCGCCGACGTGTCCTCAACCATCGATCTCCTCCTGAGATCGACGGTCCAGATTTGATTGCATGCCCCGCCGTTGCCCGGTCCCAGTACCACATCAACATCCACGAGGCAGATTTCTATTGGGCGGGTCTCCGTGTTTTCCTCGTCCAGTCAGCATTTCCGGACCCGAGAACTTTACTTAACATGATTTAATTGGATTTTTTGATGTCCGGGTGTATTTTCTAAAGTTTATTGGCTCTCGATCTCCACCGTTGATCGTGTGGGCTGATCTCATCCGACGGCCCACGATCATCCCGAACCCCACACACTATTTTTTGCCGAAAAAAATGTTTTTTAACCAATTTTCTCCAAAAACCGACTCCTCCACGTTACTTTTCACCTCCGCTTCCCACCGTCGATCTCTGTGTGATCGACGGTTCTGATTTAAACTTTTCTTCTGCCGTCTCTTTGAATTTTCTCGATCAATCTTGACCGTTGGATGATTCCATCCAACGGATATGTTCCATCCACATGCCTTCTAAAGCATTCAGCCTATATATTGTTGAATCTTTAATTAAACTGAGAGGGGGGGGTGAATCAGTTTAATACATACATTCGCCTTTTAAAGTTTTCACCAAAGTTATTTACAGCTTAATATGTGAGCAATCTTATTTGTAGCCAATATTAATTTATTGTGATACCATACTTAAGTTGAAAGCAACAAGTAATTAAGCAGATTGAAATCATCACCTCAACACATAAGAAGCACACATAGAGACAACAGATGTAAGTGGAAACCCATAAAGGGAGAAAACCACATCTTATTATTGTTGTGATGCAAAGGCAAGCTCCAACTTCCTCTCACCACTGTTTTCTACAGGCACCAACCTACAGGAGGCTCTATCCTCAATTTTGCAAGCTACAATTGCAAGGAAGCACCAACTCCCTTCAATTTTCTGCAGGCACCAACCTACAGGAGGCTCCAACCTCAGTCAGCTACAACTGACAGCTATCAAGCTGCAACTTGATAGGGAAGCTCCAAATTCCTCAATTTATCAAACTGAAATTTTGCTGATTTATCTCAGATATCAGCCCTGTTCTGTAGCTTCTCCTTCTATTATGATTTTCTTAATCTTCTCTGCCTCGCACTTCTATATTCTTCCTTCTCTTGATTAAATCTCTCTCTCTCCCCTTTTTTTTTTGCATATCAAGATGATATTATTTATAGATTTCCTCACATGACTGTTTGTATTCTACTTGGAATTCGAAATGGAAAGTCATGTCTCTTTGCCTTCTGCCTTCTCACTCCTTTTATCTGCTTACTCACTGTAGGTATCAATTTAACATTACAGTGGGAATTTGTTCTCTCTCGGAGACTTGCCAATGCATCACAAACAATAAAAAACAATTAAAATATTTACATTCGAATTACAAAGTGAATTCCAGCTCACTCATTCACCCTCTTGGCTAGCTGCACATTTGTCTTTTCTTTGACTGTGTTTTGTCTTTTTCTGTGATTGTGTTTTAACTCTTTTCTGCTCTGTATTCTATTTTGTCCTCTACTGTGGTGTAATTGTTGTATATATGTAATAGTGTTTTTATATCAGTGCCTTTAGAAAAATACGTGACTGCTGACTTGTAGCAAGTGTCTTGTTGATGTGGAACATTCCGTAGGCCGGAACATACATATATCACAATTGTATTACATTAATAATCACCCTCCCCTTAAGTTGAGGCCCGTGGGTCTACAGACCATACGGCTTATCGCAACAGCGTTATATATATATATATATGACAGCGCCTTTTAATATATATATATAACCCAACTTTGTCTCTTGGCTTAATTATAAAATGATTTAATCATATAATCTGCCCTTTTAATACACCTTAACATACTCTTGGCGCATACAATAAAGCCTGTTTTAAAACATATAGAACTCCTTTCGGGCCCACCTGACACGTTTTCAAATGCGATTGATCACAATCGTAAATTTCTAATTTGCGATAGTTGCTATGCAGTTTCAACCAACTGCGATATTGCGATGGTTGCGATATTGTGATATTGCGATGGTTGCGATATTGCGATATTGCGATGGTTGCGATATTGTGATATTGCGATGGTTCGATGGCGCAATGTTGCGAAGTTGCGATATTGCGATGGTGCGATGGCGCAATGTTGCGAAGTTGCGATATTGCGATGGTGCGATGGTGAAATGTTGCGAAGTTGCGATATTGCGATGGTGCGATGGCGCAATGTTGCGAAGTTGCGATATTGCGATGGTGTGATGGCGCAATGTTGCGAAGTTGCGATATTGCGAGTCCCGCCTTATAAAACTTTGTATTATGCGCTCTGTATAACTTCATAAATATGCTTTGGACCTTTTATTATATGATGCGCTGCACATATACTCTAGCATGGGTAGCGATTCCCGGAATTTGTGTTTATGTTATATGTAATGCTCGGCTGGGTAGTGATTCTCGGAATAACGGCTGTGTCTTTGCAATAACAGCTGTGTCTCTGTATTCGACTGTTCCTGTCTTTTGATAACGGTTCTTCCCTGTGCCTTTGCCTTACCTGCTTCTACTGCTCGACCTGTCTCTGTCTTTGCTGCCTCCATTGCCTTTGCTGTGCAATTCCTCAACATAGTTTAATTAATAGACACCACTTCCACTATTACCTTATATGATTCCGCTTACCCCTGACTGATCGATATTACAATTAACGCACAACATATTCAATCTTGTTCGACATTTGCTTCCTCTGCTCCTTACTTAGTTTTTTTTTTTTTTGCTGCCTCTACTACCTCTCTGCTGCCTCGCTCTATTGCTGGTTTCTTTGCTGCTTTTGTTGTCTCTCTGTTTCTTTCTCTTCTTGTCTAATGCTGCTCCTTGCTTCCTTCATTCTCCTTTTGCTGCCTCTTCTTTAAATGACCCTGTCTCTGCTGCTCGACCCTCTCTACATCTTGCTGCTATGCTGCTCTCTTTGCCTATCTCTGTCTTTGCTGCCTCCTTTGCCATCAATGACAATATATCCAACAGTCTCCCCCTTTTGCATTGATGGCAATCGACTTTTCTCTATTTTCCTTCTCTTGCTTTTCTTGTTTGTTCTTCCTCCCCCTTTGACATCAATGTCAAAGGGTTGCTTTTTGCATTTCCTTTCTCTAAGTCACGTTTAGGTCCTCTTCTGCTGAATTTGTACCATGCTGCTCCAGAGTGATGTATAAAACTTGTTGAGAGAACACTTTGAGGAATATGTTTTATAGTTGTGTTTCATTTGTAGTGCCTGTAATCTGTGTTAGATTGCAGACAGAGATGATGCATTTTTCAATTGAAGGGTCCTTGTTGCTTTTCCATGTTGAATGCTGATAATACTGAGATTATGCTGATAATATTGATAATGCTGATACTACTGATAATACTGATCCTGTGGACCTGTTTTATGCTTTCCTTGTTGGCTGTTCTCCCCCTGGAATGATATTTTCGTTTTTGTTCTCCCCCTGA
This sequence comes from Pinus albicaulis, assembly GCA_034641835.2. NCBI lineage: Eukaryota > Viridiplantae > Streptophyta > Pinopsida > Pinales > Pinaceae > Pinus > Pinus albicaulis. The sequence continues at coordinate 1,174,278,721 of CM076579.1, read as the reverse complement.
AATTGTGCTTTCTCTTTATATCAGAGAGTAGCATCTGCAGATACTACCCCTAGTCTATCTCTCAAATATTGAAATGGTTCTCTAGCAAGAGGTTTAGTAAATATATCAGCTGTCTGTTCTTTCGTTGGTACATATTCCAGTTTTACTATTTTCTGAGCCACTTGTTCTCGGAGGAAATGATACTTGATTGGAATATGTTTGGTTTTTTAATGAAGCATAGGATTTTTAGATATACTTATAGCACTTGTATTATCACATTTGATTGAAATAGGTTCATCAATGCTTACCTTCATGTCTTGAAGAGTTTGCTTCATCCACATGACTTGTGTACAACATGATGTTGCTGCTATATATTCTGCTTCAGCTGTAGACAGAGAGATGGATGTTTGTTTCTTGCTTAACCATGCCACCAGACTTTCTCCTAGATAGAAAGCACCTCCACTTGTACTTTTCCTGTCATCAACACAGCTGGCCCAATCTGCATCTGTGTAAGCTGTTAAAGTGAAGCTTTTTCTTTTAGGATACCAAAGTCCATACTGTGTTGTTCCTTGTAGATATCTGAGTATTCTTTTTACTGCCAGAAGATGGTTTTTTTTAGGTGTTGCTTGATATCTTGCCACTCATCCTACTGCTAGCATGATGTCTGGTCTAGATGCTGTCAAATACAGCAGGCTTCCTATCATGGATTTGTAGAGTTTTTGGTCTACATCTGCAGACCCATCATCCGCACACAGCTTGCATCTCATGATCGTGGGGGTAGTCACAGGTTTGCAGTCCTCCATTTTGAATCTTTTCAGCATTTCTTTTAAGTACTTTTCTTGAGAAATGAATGTCCCTGTGTTCTTTTGCTGAATTTGCAGTCCCAAGTAGAAACTGAGTTCTCCAATCATAGACATTTCAAACTCTGTTTTCATCTCATCAGCAAAACCTTTTGCTAGTTCATCTTTGTTGCTTCCAAACATAATATCATCAACATACACTACAACAATCAGGAGTTCATTTTCATGGGCTTTTATATATAGATTGTTGTCTACTCCACCTCTCTTAAAACCCTGTTTTTGCAAATATTTATCCAGTCTTGAGTACCAAGCATGAGGAGCCTGTTTCAGTCCATATAGAGCCTTCTTCAGTCTGCACACATAGTCTTCTTTGTCTGACAAAGAGAAGCCTTCTGGTTGTTCCATGTAGACTTATTCGTCTAAGTCTCCATTCAGAAATGTAGATTTTACATCCATTTGATATACTTTGAAGTTTTGGTAGCATGCAAATGCCAGGAACATTCTGATAGCTTCCATTCTGGCTACAGGGGAAAATGTTTCATCGTAATCAAGTCCTTCGATTTTTGAATATCCTTTGCAGACCAGTCTGGCTTTATTCCTGATTACCTGTCCTTCATCATTCATTTTATTTTTGAATACCCATTTTGATCCTATGACATTTTTCTCAGTGGGTCTAGGAACTAGTTCCCAGGTATTGTTTTTCTCAATTTGATCCAATTCTTCATTCATTGCATTCACCCAAGACTTTTCCTTGCTGGCTTCTTCAAATTTCTTTGGCTCTATTTGTGACAACATCGCTATGTATACCTCTTCAGTTTGTTCTGTTAGTTGCCTTCTTGTCTGGACCCCTGCTTTCTTGTCTCCTATGATCTGATCTTCGGGATGATTCTTCTGAGTGTATCTTGAGGGGGTTTTTGAGTTTAGTTCAGTATTTTCTGATGTTTTGCTTGTTTCTTCATCATCTTGGTCCTCTTCTTCATGGTTTTTAGGATGGCTACTGCAATCTATATCTCTTGTCTTGTTTGGAAGCTCTTCATCAAATCTTACATCAATACTTTCTATGATTTTCCGAAGAGTCTTGTTGTAGCATCTGTATCCTTTACTTTTGGATGCATATCCTAGAAATATCCCTTCATCTGCTCTTGCATCAAACTTTCCAAGATTTTCATCATTATTCTTTAAGTAACACTTGCTACCAAAGATCCTGAAGTGTTTGATTGAGGCTGGCTTTCCATGCCACAGTTCGTAGGGTGTCTTGTCACTGCTTGGCCTTAAGTGAGCTTTGTTAAGGATATGTACTGCTATGTGCACTGCTTCTGCCCAGAAGGTTTGAGCAATATTATTCTCTTGCATCATGGCTCTGGCAATTTGTTGAACAGATCTGTTTTGTCTTTCTACTACTCCATTCTACTGAGGTGTCCCTGCAATAGTGAATTGTTGTTTTATGCCATGTTCATTGCATAGGTCAGCAAAGTCATAATATGTAAATTCTCCTCCTCTATCTGATCTGATACATTTTAGCTTGCATCCAGTTTGATTTTCTGCTAATGCTTTGAATATATTAAACTTTTCCAGTGCTTCTGATTTGTTCTTGAGAAAAGCAACCCATGCCATTCTAGAGAAATCATCTATTATCAGCATGAAGTAGGATTCTCCACTTGGTGTCTTAGTTCTTGCAGGTCCACACAGATCCATGTGCACAAGCTGGAGTGGTCTTCTTGTTGATAACTCCTCTTTGGCCTTAAAGGATGTGCGGGTCTGTTTACCCAATTGACAAGATTTGCATATGGTATTAGAAGGCCTCTTAATTTATGGCATGTCTCTGACAGCTTTCTTCTTACTTAGTCTGATGATGTGATCGAGGCTTAGATGTCCCAACCTTTTATGCCATAACCATGACTCTTCTAGCTTGCTAAGATGACATGCTTCATCTCCCTCTTTCACAATGTAAACATTACTCTCTATTCGAACACCCTTGAGCAGAGTCTTACCTGTGGTGCTGGATCTGACTTCACAATCTTGTGCTCTAAAAATAACTTCACAGCCTTTGTCACACATCTGACTGACACTTAGTAAATTTGCTTTCAGCCCATCTACAAATAGTACATCTTGGTCCTTTCCTCTGCCATTGTCTATGCTGACTAAGCCTTTTCCTTTTATTTTTCCTAATTTATCATTGCCAAAGGTAACATTTCCAGATTTCTTTCCATCAAGAGTTATAAACTTGCTTTTGTCTCCTGTCATGTGTTTAGAGCAGCCACTGTCCAAATACCATTGACTCTTCAAATCTTGAGCAGTTAAAGCTAAGTCACACTTATTCTCCTTCTTTATCCACTAGAGGCATCCTTTTGTTTGGTATCTTTTGTGAGTTGATGAATCACATCCTTTCAGAGGACATTTGGAAGTTGTATGTCCAATTTGATTGCATATACAACATTTGATCATAGTTTTTGCAGAATTGTGAGTATGAACAAAATTTCTTTCATTCACCAACCTCCTTGAGGTGTTGAACATCAATCTTTGTCCAAACTTTCTACATTCAATAATTTTATGGCCAAATTCCTTACAATAAAAACAATAACCATAGAAATTATTTTCATACCTGATGTAAGGTTGTTTTCTCCATTTGTTTGTTTGAGACAGTCTCTTCATTGTTTGCATCTTTTGCAGGTCTGAATTACTCTTCCTTGCATAACAATATGCAACAATGTGTCCCGGCTTGTGGCAGACATAACAGGTGGCATTCTTCTTAGGAGGGAAGAATCTCCTCTGATGGCTTCCAAATTTGACATACTCAGGGGCATATGATTCTTTTTCTGTCATCTTAGTATTTATTATATTATTTGTTACTAGGGATTTCTTCTGATCTCTGTCATCCTTATTACATGTTTCTTCTTTTGTAGAAATTGTCTTGGCTTCTTCATTAGTCTTCTTTGCTTTTACAAAAATTATACTTTTGTTTTCCTTTTCTTTGCCTTTACTCGATTCTCCTTCATAGCCTATTCCTGTTTTTATCATTGGGGATCTTTGAGCAACCAGGATTTCATTCAAATTACTAGAGATTTTTGTTTGAGAAGAGTTTATAACCATTGTCCTTTGAGCATTTTCTAGTTTCTTCCTAAGACATACTACTTCTTCTTCCAGTTTCTCTTGTTCTCGGGTTTTATCCTTAATTTGCTGAAGTAACATGTCTTCTATCTTCTTGGCTTCTTCAAGCTCTACCTTTAGCTGCATGAGGACTTCTGAATTTTGTTCTTCTTTCACATATTTGAGCAGGATCTCTTTTTGTTTTTTGCATTTTATTTTGAGTCTGTCAATCTCCTCCAGTGCACTTCTTAGCTCCCCCTCAAGGTCGACTTCCCCTTCTTCTTCTTCTTCTAGCAAGAGTCCTTCAAGATATTCTATGGCCATCAGTAAAAATTCAGAGGTTCCCTCTTCTCCTGAGGATTCATCTGAGTCTTCAGATGCACTGCTGTCTTGCTGAGCATAGAAGGATTTTCTGCTGAATTTCTTTCCTTTCTGCCAGTTCTTTGATGTGTCTCTCTATGATTCTTGAGCTTGATTTCTTAATTTCTTGTGAGGAGACTTAGCAACATAGTGTCCCACTCTTCCACAGTTAAAGCATTTGAAGGGGAGTTTACCTTTGTATTTACCTGAGCCTCTATCCAATTTCTTGACAAAATTTTCCTCTTCTTCATCTGATCAAGAGCATATGTCTCCCTCTTCTTCTTTCTTCTTTTCTGTTTTAAAGGTTGCTTCCCTTGTACTTGGATTTTTCTGTGGGAGCCTCATTTCATAGGCTGTTAGATTTCCAAGCAACTGGTTCATGGTCAAGGTCTCCCAATCAGCTGTTTCTTCTATTGTAGACACCTTGGGATTAAATCTGGATGGAAGAGATCTTAGAATCTTTTGCACAATTATACTCTCTGGAATTTTTTCTCCAAGAGCTTTCATATTGTTAATAATTTCTGCAGCTTTTAGGAAGAAACTGGCAATGTCTTCATCATCATTCATTTTTAAGTTTTCAAACTGGGCTCTATAGACTTGAAGTTTGGCAGTCTTTACTTTTTGGTCTCCCTCATGTATGTTTTCAAGAGTATCCCATATTTTTATGGCAGTGTCTTTGTGCATTACTTTAATAAACTCTGCTTCACATAATCCATTCAAAATGGCATTCATGGCTTTTGCATTAGCCACAAAATCTTGTTTTGAGTCCTTTTCTATGTTAGTTGCCTTCCGGGCATATCCTAATTCCACAGAAGCCCAGACTTCTATTCCTAGAGACATTATGTATGTCCTCATTCTGATTTTCCAGAAAGCATAATTTTCACCAGTGAAGAAAGGGGCTTTATTGGTTGAGCATCCTTCTTTACTAGCCATATTGGGAACCTAGGATCTCCTTTCAGTTGTTAGACTTGTACAAAGGAAACCTGCTATGATACCAATTGTTGAATCTTTAATTAAACTGAGAGGGGGGGTGAATCAGTTTAATACATACATTCTCCTTTTAAAGTTTTCACCAAAGTTATTTACAGCTTAATATGTGAGCAATCTTATTTGCAGCCAATATTAATTTATTGTGATACCATACTTAAGTTGAAAGCAGCAAGCAATTAAGCAGATTGAAATAATCACCTCAACACATAAGAAGCACACATAGAGACAGCAGATGTAAGTGGAAACCCATAAAGGGAGAAAACCACATCTTATTATTATTGTGATGCAAAGGCAAGCTCCAACTTCCTCTCACCACTATTTTCTGCAGGCACCAGCCTACAGGAGGCTCTATCCTCAATTCTGCAAGCTACAACTTGCAAGGAAGCACCAACTCCCTTCAATTTTCTGCAGGCACCAACCTACAGGAGGCTCCAACCTCAGTCAGCTACAACTGACAGCTATCAAGCTGCAACTTGATAGGGAAGCTCCAACTTCCTCAATTTATCAAATTGAATGTTTTCTGATTTACCTCATATATCAACTCTATTTTGTAGCTTCTCTTTCTGTTCTTCTTTTCTTAATCTTCTCTGCCTCACACTTCTATATTCTGCCTTCTCTAAATTTACTCTCTCTAACTTCTTTTGCATATCAAGATGATATTATTTATAGATTTTCTCACATGACTGTTTGTATTCTATTTGGAATTCGAAATGGACAGTCATGTCTCTTTGCCTTCTGCCTTCTCACTCCTTTTATCTGCTTATTCAGAAAATATAACTGTAGGTATCAATTTAACATTACAGTGGGAATTTGTTCTCTCTCGGAGACTTGCCAATGCATCACAAACAATAAAAACAATTAAAATATTTACATTCGAATTACAAAGTGAATTCCAGCTCACTCATTCACCCTCTTGGCTAGCTGCGCATTTGTCTTTTCTTTGACTGTATTTTGTCTTTTTCTGTGATTATGTTTTAACTCTTTTCTGCTCTGTATTCTATTTTGTCCTCTACTGTGGTGTAATTGTTGTATATATGTAACAATGATTTTATATCAGTGTCTTTTAGAAAAATACATGACTGCTGACTCGTAGAAAGTGTCTTGTTGATGTGGAACATTCCGCAAGCCGGAACATACATATATCACAATTGTATTACATAAATAATCTCCCTCCCCTTAAGCTGAGGCCCGTGGGTCTACAGACCATACGGCCTATCGCAACAACGTTATATATATATATAATATATATGTATATATATATATGACAGCGCCTTTTAATATATATATATATATATATATATATATATAACCCAACTTTGTCTCTTGGCTTAATTATAAGATGATTTAATCATATAATCTGCCATTTTAATACACCTTAACATACTCTCGGCGCATACAATAAAGCCTGTTTTAAAACATATAGAACTCCTTTCGGACCCACCTGACACGTTTTCAAATGCAATTGATCGCAATCACAAATTTCTAATTTGCGATAGTTGCTGTGTAGTTTCAACCAACTGCGATATTGCGATGGTTGCGATATTGCGATGGTTGCGATATTGCGATGGTGCGATGGTTGCGATATTGCGATATTGCGATGGTTCAATGGCGCAATGTTGTGAAGTTGCAATATTGCGATGGTGCGATGGCGCAATGTTGCGAAGTTGCGATATTGCGAGTCCCGCCTTATAAAACTTTGTATTATGCGCTTCGTATAACTTCATAAATATGCTTTGGACCTTTGATTATATGATGCGCTGCACATATACTCCAGCGTCGGTAGCGATTCCCAGAATTTGTGTTTATGTTATATGTAACGCCCGGCTGGGTAGTGATTCTCGGAATAACGGCTGTGTCTTTGCAATAACAGCTGTGTCTCTGTATTCGACTGTTCCTGTCTTTCGATAACGGTTCTTCCCTGTGCCTTTGCCTTACCTGCTTCTGCTGCTCGACCTGTCTCTGTCTTTGCTGCCTCCATTGCCTTCGCTGTGCAATTCCTCAACATAGTTTAATTAATAGACACCACTTCCACTGTTACCTTATATGATTCCGCTTACCCCTGACTGATCGATATTACGATTAACGCATAACATATTCAATCTTGTTCGACATTTGCTTCCTCTGCTCCTTACTTAGTATTTTTTTTTTTGCTGCCTCTGCTACCTCTCTGTTGCCTCACTCTATTGCTGGTTTCTTTGCTGCTTCTTTTGTCTCTCTGTTTCTTTCTCTTCTTCTTGTCTAATGCTGCTCCTTGCTTCCTTCATTCTCCTTTTGCTGCCTCTTCTTTAAATGACCCCGTCTCTGCTGCTCGACCCTCTCTACATCTTGCTGCTATGCTACTCTCTTTGCCTGTCTCTGTCTTTGCTGCCTCCTTTGCCATCAATGACAATATTTCCAACATATATGCAGGATTTTTTAATATTTTTTCGTATTTTTGTAGGGTTTAAATGGTTTTTTTCACCATGCTGAAGAAAAATTCACAGGTTGAGGGTGACAATCCTCCCGCCTGCGATTCACCACAAAATCACTTGCAGGGTTTTAAATTCACATTTTATCAATGAATTCATGAGGCATTGATTCCATTAGACCCCTGTACAACCCTGCACACCAGAAAACACAGTTAATCGAACACCGATCAAAGAGTATTAGTGTTGAAGACATAACACACCAGAAACAGGAGATTAAAGACCTAAAACACAGTTCTCAAGTAAATTAAAGGTGTTTAGGGAAAGACAAAGACATCTGTCGAGCTGAGAAACCCTCCACCGCCATAAGCAGAGGCCAATTGAACCCTCTCCAGCTCCTAAAGACACCTGCAGCCTCACAGAAATCAAAGGAAGCTTAGTCATTACCTGAACAAGAGGTTTTTCCCTGAAGACAGCTAAAAAATTAATACACATCAAAGAATCTTATCTCTAATTGTCGGCAAAAACATTTTAGAAGATTAAGAACAGTTCAGAAGCACATCTTTCGATCATTATGCCTCGAAAGGCAGGAACAGATGTTATGGAGCAGAGTTAGAAATGATTACATAATTAATGATATTTGATCCTTGGGAAATCCTCCCACTTCCTCATTTCTCTAAAAATACCTCTGTAGAACATAAGAAAATGTTGGTCTCTGGACATCTGAATGCATGTAATGGTTTTCTGAAGCTACTGATGCATTGTGTGCAAATTTGAAGATAAATAAGCTGATATGAGAAGTTTGAAGTTGTAGAGACCCTCCGGGCTTACTGATTGTAACTGGTTTTAACATCAAATACAAGCTGCTGATTTATGGGATCTTAATTTGTGTCAATGGTGATGTGTTCCTCACTGTCAATTGTTATTTTTTTTAAGTTTTCATTCTATTCATTTTCTCTGATAAGGAACAACAAACATAGAGCTAGGAATTACTCTCAGTAGTACCCTACTCTTACTGAAAGCTTTATTTTCTATGTTTTTCTCTTGTTAATACTAAGTATATTAAAGCAGGTTGGTTTCAAAGCACTAGCCTGATCTAGATTTCTCATTATGATGATCATCAGTGTTTTCCTTTAGAATATGATGAAAGCAGGTTGGTTTCAAAGTACTCACCTAATCTTAAGTTGTTCTAACTGTTTTTGAATGTTTTTGATTGAAAGTACTTCAAAGCAGGCTAGTTTAAAGGCACTTACCTGATCTCAGAATGCTTTTATATTTTGTTTCTCTAAAATCAAAGTACTTCAATGCAGGTTAGTTTTAAAGTACTTACCTGATCACAGAATTCTTTTATGTTTTGTCTCTCTAAGCACATGTTGAAAGAAAGATAGTTTAAAAGCACTTAATTGATCTTAAACTGTGCATTGTTCTTCATTTTTTTTTGTTCTCCACTTCCTATCTATTTCACTCCATAAATCACCTTAAGAGATCCTTTGACATAAGTGACTTTCCCCATGGATTCTTCTTGAACCTTGTTGTCCAATTAAAATCCTCCTATGACTCCATAGCCCAATGGGTTAAAACTATCTTTGCATTTTTCTGTCAGCCAAATCATTCCTTCACTTGCATACATCTTCACCCTTCATTTTGAACTTCCTTCACCTTCATCATGTCTTTGCCCAACCAAAAAAAACAAAACAAAACCCATGCTCTTCAGAACTAGCCTAATATCACATTTCAGGCTTCAAAGATCACATCTTTAAACTAATTTACAGAGAGATCCCTCTCTGGATTCAAGAGGGCTAGATCCTTGAATCCCAAAGCGGTTTTATGTTACCCCTGTAGTTGGAATTTTTCCAACCTTGCTAATTACAGAGACCCTAACAGGTAACACTACACTAGCATGTTAATAACGATTCAAGTCCACCTCGTAGTCAACTTACTTATGGAGGAAAAATAACAATTAGATGAATTAGTATTAACAATAGTGCAAGTTCAAATATTAAGATTATCACACTTGGAAGTTTTAGTTATTTAGAGAAAAAAACACGAGTTTCATGAATTTGTAACGTTCCAAAATTTTAGCCTCCAAGCTAAATGGAACATTAGAGTTAGCAGTAGCTATAGTCGGTGAATAAATGGGAAGAAAAGCCCATAGGTATCCTAAGGAGGAATAAAATACTCCAAATTTGAAAGGGAACACTCTTTCTAGCCTAATAAAACACCTCCATGTGTGAACAGGGTTAAATTGAAGTTGTTTTGACTAAGTCAACAACGCAGTTTTAGTGGAGGAAGAATCCTAGGTTGGATAACGCAATTTTGGAGGGAAATGTAAATTGGGTTAGAAATAACCTAAGTGAGTGGGGCCAAGGGAAAGAAAACTCACATCTTATATAAGGAAGAGGATGGCAACATTATTGGGGGATGTTGTAGATTATTATTCTTGGCTGCCAGGAATTGTTACTTTGCTGCTTAGCAAAGTTGCAGTGTTGTTTAGCACTGGGTGTTCTCGGGCAGGAATCCCACCTCTTTCCTTTGAGGAGGTCATTGGGAGAGTTTTCATTCATCATTACACATCATTTTTTCAGGCCAAGCTTCAGCCATCTTCATCAGCACAACTTTTCCAGAGATTGTGTAGTGTTGCTGGGTGCAGCAGTGGAAGGGATTGGAATCCCGACTTCTGAGCTAGTTTCTCATTGGAGGAAACTTTCCTTCACCTGAGAGATCTATTTGGAGAGCTAAAAAGCTTATTTCATATAATTGGTATCATACCACACATTTATCATACCCTTCTAGCGCTATTTCTGCTAGGGAGTGCGTTATTTTGGAGGCAGTGATCATTGCATGGTTTGGTGGCTCTGTTGCAGTGTTTCCTTGTGATTGAGAGGTTCATCCTTTCATGGGAGGAAGCCCTTGAGGGTTATACATCAGATAATATATATTTCCAGCCTTATATGCTCTTGTGCTTCAGTGTTTCAGTGATTATTTAGTAATTTTCTGAAGATCACATTTGTATGCAGAGTATTTGACAAGAAACCCTTGTCAGGTTCTCTTGTATTTTGTATGAGGAGACTAGATCTCTGTACTTCAGCATTATTCATTAATATATGAGTATAACTATTTTTATCCCATATTTTTTATTTTAAAACCCTCTTTAGACTGCATATTCCATTGATGCAGCAACTACGGTAAAATGCAGTTTGGGGTTTTTAGTCATTTTCAGCTACTCTAGAGTGGGAGATTTGTTTAACCCGCCTAGTTTCATTTATTTCTGATATCCTCTTGTATTTAGATGCTATATGGATGTATCTATGGGATCCAAGTGATAATTTCACTTTTTTATTGAATATGTTACTGAAAATGAGTTTTCATGTATGATTCATGAGTAATCCTGAAAAAGGAATATTATAATGGCATCAAAGCATGATCTCTAGCCCAGCATGTGAGATCCAGTTATCAAAAGAAGGAGATATGGACAGAAGCTAGAAATATTCAGTGTGTGCAGGAAGAAAGGAAGACAAGCTTATAGGGCTTCTTCCAAAATCTATGAATAGCTTTCAAGGAGAGCTGAAGAAAATAAGATTGGAGATGGAATCTCCAAAGGAGGTTGATTCTAGAGCTGAATCTAGATTTTCACATGGTGAGTGTGAGCATGAAGCTACACTCCATGATGAGAAGCATAGTCAAATGCCCAAAATTATCCTGAGATGGATGGGAAGAGGAAAAATGACTAAGAGAATGACTCTTAGTGATTTGTTGCATGAGTATGAATCTCAAACTGAGAGGTTTAGAGATCATACTGATTTCCAAGAGTTTTGCAAGATCCATATGGAGAATAGCTAGCATCAGGATGCAGATAGATTTCTTCTATCTACTTTTTCCAGATCACCTACATGTTCAGTTGGAGCCTGGGTGAAGGAGCTAAACTCCTATTTGCAGCTGCACCATATTTCCGGAGATGAAACTATCAGAGTTGCAGTGCTGCATTTCAGAGGTAAGGCTCATGCATGGTGGATTTTTGAATCTTATTCCTTAAAGAGTGCCAATACTATCTCTTATCCAAGATTCATAAAAACATTGATGGATATGTTTGGTGAAAAACTTCCTAAGACACATGAGCAAGGAAAACTTGAGAAAACAAAACCCTTGCATGTGATGGAGGAAACTCCATTTCAGAAAACCATGAGAAGATCTGATGTCTTTCATTACACTTTTCCGGAAGCAAAAGCTCCAGTTCATATTCTTGAACAAGAGGGCATGGGGATCACTTTTTCACAAAGGGATCCAATGGTTGAGATGTTGCCTACACGCATTGATGAAGGGGAAGGAAAAAACATTGTCATATCTAGAGCACATCCAGTGCCTCATGCAGAGGGAGGAGGATCACATGCTCCCACAGGAGGGATTCTTGTATCTTTGCAAGAATTTCCCCAGGATCTCATACATAGAGGTCCAAGCACAGTCAGTGAGCAGCATGATTGTGCAGCATTGCAGCTAGAAGGAGGAGGAAGGGAGGAAGAGCAACATCAGTTGATGAGGAGCACACGCCCTTCTCTATTTCAGAAAGCTAATGCAAGGAAGAGGTAGACTGATTTGAGCAGTGAAGGCAAGGGCAAGGTTGCCCAATCATATATGCAGTCTACTCTTGACACTGATGTCTCACTACATGGAGGCATTCCACCTGGGAGGCCACCTGATCTAGGGATGATGGAAGACATATTGTCTTTGGATTCACCACTCTTATATTTTGAAGACTTGAAGAGTCTGGAGGAAGAATTTGGCATGGGGGATGTCAAAGTAGTAGACAACAACATGAGGAGAGCTACACATGCCAGATCACTAGCGTTGTATTTGAGGAGGATTGATCCTTATTGGAGGTCTCATCTTTTGGTGGAGTACTCCAAGGATATTGGTGCATGCATGATTCTTGATGACCTGGATGGAGATGACAGATACATGGTGGATGATGTGGTCATCTAATCCTATGGCAGGATCTTCTTGACTAGATCTTCTAGTCTCAAGGAGAAGCTACTACATGCAGCACATGAGGACTTTTCTTCTATGCACTTTGATGCATATTTCCAGTTAATGGAGGAGTTCAATTGGGAGGGCATCCAGCATGACATATATCAACATATGGAGAGATTCATAGCCTAGATGGTGATAGAGAGGATGTCACAGCAACCTTCCTAATCATTGGGAGTGAGGGAGAATTACTAGTTGAGCCATTTCAACTCAAGGCCTCAAGTACATAATGGAGGAGGTATCATTTCATGTTTGGTATTGTACTTCTTTCCCTTATTTGAGCAGCATGATGTAATAAGAAGAATTATTTCTTCTTGCATATTGTATGATGATGTACTTGCAGCTACTTGTAGCATTGATCTTGGCTATCCTTTTGATGAGCTATGGGGGAAGCCATATGTCGCTTGGTGTGCACCAATGAAACCATATTGTAACTTCATGTTTTCATCTTATGAGATGAATATGGCAGAAAACAAGTGGCTGGAAAAGAACTTGTTATTTCTTATCTTGATGCAGGCCAAGGATGCACTGCACTGGTTCCATGAGAGGGAACATGATTCACTCTTCGGTTGTCGTTTGGCAACTTGTTCTTATTGTATCTTTCTTCCATGTATTGCTGATGTGTTCTTGTTCAAGGGAAGCTTAGTATGGAGAGAGGAACCAATTGGATGGCATGGCACCCATATGATAGAGCAGCAGAGGACTTATTGGTATGGGGCATCATACAAGTTGACCTTCATGACCTTACTCTATGGCTTTTATGAGGGAGAGATGAGGCAGAAAAAAAATTTGTTGTTGCTATGGTTACACTTGGGAGAGTATGGGAAAAATACTTCCCATAATTTTCATGATATTTCTGAAGAGAAGGAAGGCACACTCATGGTGCAAGGAGGCTACCCTTCAGTATTGGAGGATCATGAGAGACTTCCATGTCGGAAGAAGATCTTCTCACATAGCAGCATGATGGTGGATGGCTTTGGCATGTGGAATGTCAAAGGGAGGAGTCATGTAGCCTTATTCTTAAGGCCTACAGCGCTGTCACATGGGAGGGTGTTCTTATTGATGGAGTGTTCCATAGAGTATGGGTATCCCTTCTTCTTGCAGATTTTTGTGAGGGAATCCACATGGGGGAACTTATACATGGACCTCACTTTAAACTCCCACATGGTGCATGGTAAGAAAGACATTGATGTGCTTGTTTATTACTCTATTGAGTATTTTTACTTTCTCACCATATGTAAATAGTGCATTGCTCCACATGAGAGCAAGAGTATTTTTGGGTTCCATGGTCACTTTAGGGCCAATATTTATGATGATAGTAGCCCATCTATACATGAATTTGGGCAAGTGTTTTGTTATTCTATCTATGTACAGCTGATATACATTGATTCTCACTTCCCCATGTTGGGAGAACAAACATATACAGCTTGTAACTTGTCGCAAGACCACTTGCCACTTGATGCTCTACACCAGTAGTTGAGAGAACTGCGCTGTATCCACCAGAGAGACCATATGCATCATCCAAACTTGCACATAACCTTCAGCCATTTTCTTATTTGGATGCCATGTGATGATGATGTTCCATTCATCTTGAATGGAATGGTTTGGGTTGGCATGACTCATGATTTGGGAGGAAGAGTCCTTGGAGGAGTCCTTGGAGGCTCAATCTTCTTCTCACCATTGGAGGGCCGTCATGTTTCAGCCCAAGATCAGCATGCCTTCTACACTTATCATAAGTGGAGAGGAGGCAAGCATGGGATAGGCCCTCTTGCCTATCATGTTAATTTATTCAGCCCACCTACATTTCAGGAGCACAAGGTGGAGGTGACTTTTCATGAGTTGCCATGTTGGAGGGTGACTCACTTCATTTGGATGATAGCATGGGTGAGGGAGGCACTCATTCACCATGATGATAATCACTCCTACTTTGTGGAGGCCATGAAATAGCAAGCAAGTTTCCATTCACACTTTCCACCTTTGATTGATGCAGACACTTTGGTTTTGCACACTTGGGAGGAAGCATTGGATGACAGTATATTTGCAGATTCTCTTGATGCAGTGATGGAGGCTATTGATGGAGGCCACATGAGAAAGAGGGGAGAAATTTAGTTCTCCTTATGCATTTTCTTGAGTACAAGCAAAGATTTTGGAGGGGAGGACTGTAATGTTCCAAAATTTTAGCCTCCAAGCTAAATGAAACATTAGAGTTAGCAGCAGCTATAGTCGGTGAATAAATGGGAAGAAAAGACCATAAGTCTCCTAAGGAGGAATAAAATAATCCAAATGTGAAAGGGAACACTCTTTCTATCCTAATAAAACACCTCCATGTGTGTTAAATTTAAGCTGCTTTGACTAAGTCAACAACACAATTTTAGTGGAGGAGGAATCCTAGGTTGGATAATGCAATTTTGGAGGGAAATGTAACTTAGGTTAGAAGTAACCTAAGTGAGTGGGGCCAAGGGAAAGAAAAATCACATCTTATATAAGGAAGAGGATGACAGAATTATTGGGGGATGTTGTAGATTATTATTCTTGGCTGCTAAGAATTGTTGCTTTGCCGCTTAGCAAAGTTGCAGTGTTGTTTAGCACTGGGTGTTCCCAAGCAGGAACCCCAACTCTTTCCTTTGAGGAGCTCATTGGGAGAGTTTTCATTCATCATTCCACATCATTTTTTCAGGCCAAGCTTCAGCCATCTTCATCAACACAACTTTGCCAGAGATTGTGTAGTGTTGTTGGGTGCAGCAGTGGAAGGGATTGGAATCCCGACTTCTGAGCTAGTTTCTCATTGGAGGAAACTTTCCTTCACTTGAGAGATCTGTTTGGAGAGCTCCAGAGCTTATTTCATATATGTGGCATCATACCACACATTTATCATACCCTCCCAGTGTTGTTTCTGCTAGGGAGTGCGTTATTTTGGAGGCAGTGATCATTGCATGGCTTGGTGGCTCCGTTGCAGTGTTTCCTTGTGATTGAGAGGTTCATCCTTTCATGGGAGGAAGCCCTTGAGGGTTATACATAATATCAGATATATTTACAGCCTTATATGCTCTTTTGGTTCAGTGTTTCAGTGATTATTCAGTAATTTTCTGAAGATCACATTTGTATGCAGAGTATTTGACAAGAAACCCTTGCCGAGTTCTCTTGTATTTTATATGAGGAGACTAGATCTCTGTACTTTAGCATTATTCATTAATATATGAGTAGATATATTTTTCTCCCATATTTTTATGTTAAAACCCTCTTTAGACTGTGCAATCCATTGATGCAGCAACTCCGGTAAAATGCAGTTTGGGGTTTTTAGTCATTTTTAGCTACTCTAGTGTGGGAGATCTGTTTAACCCACCTAGTTTCATTTATTTCTGATCTACTCTTGTATTTAGATGATATATGGATGTATATATGGGATCCAAGTGATAATTTCACTTTTTTATTGCATATGTTGCTATAAATGCGTTTTCATGTATGATTTATGAGCAATCCTGAAAAAGGAATATTCCATTTTAGTACCTATGATGCTTTGAATTATAACCTAGGAGCATGTAAGAGAAATAATACTAGAGTGATGTACTATTTAAAAAAATTAGTCATATGTAAATGCTTTGGAAAAATAACATAATGATCCACATAACTTGATATAAAAATAAACTTAAAAATGTCACTTTTAAAATCTCTTATGTAGTTACCTCATGTCATTCGGGTAGATATCAAAATTACTTATGTAAGTAATCCTGTGATCATATTTTTCATTCTCTTAAAGTAACTCTTTCTAGACATGCACCCCATCAAGCATAAATGATCCTAACATATAAATTTGAAGTAATATAAATCATCCTATGACTATCCTCGAAATAATTCTCACCCATAACCTTGGTGATGGTGTAAGGCTCGTATCAAAATGGTATGAGCTTCTTCTGGGAGTTTGTAAAATTCTCTTTATGCAAGTCCAACCATAACTCTTCACCAACCTAAAAATTATGTGGAAACAAATGGATTGTGTATATACTTGTACTTGGAGTTCACAACTTTCTATAAATTATCATGAACTCATTATTGAATTTGTTAGATACGTTCCTCAAAATTGGTTTCGTTTCTTACCTCATTCCAAGTTTGGGAGGTATCTTCATGTGTTATTCCATGAATATAGCTACATCAATTTGTGTCAATTTTTGGGACCCCAAGAACACTTGAAAAGGATTGTGGACAATAGAAATATGAAGAGTTATGTCAAATTTATGTTGAAAATATGGAAGGCTTTCAACATGTGTATGTGGATCCTCACAAATCTATACTCTAAGGACATATACAATAATCATACTGAGTACTTTTTATTGATCAATCTAGGGATGGAAGGCAGTGGATTTGGTCAAGCTTGATGTCCATCATGGACCAAAGGTTAAACCAGAAAATACTGAGGAACCTACTATCCCTATCAGAAAATATGGTCTTTGGCAACCCAAAATAAACCAAAATATGCTCGAAGAAGATATTATGAGTGGATTTTGTTTCAACAATATTCTTATAGGGTGCCAAAATTATTTTCCAAAGAAAGTGATAAAAAACAACAAAAAACACATTTGTTACCGTACATGGTTGAGGGAAAACATTATCTACAGTAGGAAAATGCCTATTGTTGAAAAATGCAGCAAGAAAATCTCAATTCGACTTTTCCTTGGTCAAATTGAGAAAAATCGAATTTTCAAATCAACAGAAAACTTGGAGGCAGTTAACTAAGGTGACATGGAGTGAGAGTTAGAGGAGTTGGAGTTCAATTAAGCATGAGTGATTGCTCATTTGTAGAAATCAAGGTCAGTTATTTCAATTTGCTTTCAGTTAAACTAGTTCTAACTATTGGAGGAACTAGACAAAGGTTATTTGTGTAGTGGGACTTTAGTCTAACTCATTTGTAATATATTTAACTGGTCAATAAAAAAAAAATAGCTAGTGCATGCAGAGAATCCAAGCTTCCCATCTATGGTGGATATTCCAAGGCACTGTACAATTAATTATATACTAGATTGAGTGTATAAGAATTGTATTGGTTAGGTGATCAACCCTAGGAAATTGCGCAGTGAAAATGTTGAATTGAAGTGGAGTCTTAAGCAGGAAATAAGAGATGGAGAGGAGGAATGGATTGTTTGAATGATTTCGGAAAAGATCGGTGAACAATTGAATTCGCTCCTGCTTTTATTTCTTTCTCTAGGATTTTCTCCTTGTTTTCGTCTTCGGGGAAAATGTAGAGGCAGGCACAAGGGGAACCCTTGATATCTCTTGCGAGAAAAGGTAAATTTTAGTGTTTATTTTTGTTAAAACGATCTCAGCCTTTGTCTCTCATTCTATGGAAGGGACTCAACTATTTAGTGTATAATTTTTATTATTATATCACCATATTTTATGGAAATTTATTTGAAAATGGTCATTTTTAAGTAATTTATTTTTATTCTAGTTTATAAGAAAAATATATTGACAACTAATTCATTAATGTTATTTAAGGAAAATTATATTATTTGAAATGATTTTTTGGCAAGCCATTAAGGGGTGTACTTTCACTATTGCAAGATACTTTTGTTTATTGCTCAGTTAACTTATTTCCTCATGTATAAGGAAAACAAGTTTTTATTTAATAAGAAACAATTTTAAATCTTATTCTATGACCAAATTCAATTATTTATTCCCAAAACATGTTCTCAACAAGGTTTCACTATCGTTATGCTTAATTTCAATTCAATTTATCTATTTTAAAGAAAACCCAAACTACCACCAAATTCAATTCTTTATTTTCAAAACATGTTATGGACATGGTTTCAATATGGTTATGCTAATTAATGTCAATTCAATTTATCTATTTTAAAGAAAACCCACAGTATCCAAATTTAAATGGAGCTTGAGGTATAGTTTTTATAAATAGGAAAAAAATATCCATTTCAATTTCATATCTATGAAGAATTAGAAAGGGATCAAAAATAAATTAGGATGTCAATCAGGTTTAGTTTGTGTGGTTAAGAGGAGTTGTTATCCTCATTGTCTAAGGTCAATCTTACTTGTGATGTTTTTATTCCTTGTGTAGGGTTTGCATTATCTTTTGGATTTCCAACTCAACCTTTTGAATTCCTCCATTCTACCATGAATCATTTCCAATATGTTTTGCAGTCGAAACATTTTTGTGTTATTATTCATTTTCTGTTAAGTATGGATTGTGTTGGTTACATCTTGGTGCTACAAAAGATCCTCTTATGGGTGTATTTATTATATGGTGAAAAATATATTATATGTATTGTGTATGGAAATAATTTTGTTTCTTACACTTCTTAGTACAGTATTGTAACAATTTATTTAGATACCACCTTTATTTTAGAACATGATTTTTCTAATATACAAAATCCCTCGATTCTCCAACATGCTATTAAAGCTAATGGTTTGAGATGTAGCATGTTTCCTACAAGTCTTATGCAAGTTGTAGATGCTCTTAAAAATTTGGATTTTTTTAGTGGATTTGTTCGAGGTTTCTAATTACAAACTAAATATAGGATCAAATCAAATTTCCTACAAACCCTATATTCTCCTTGCAAACCTTATCATATATAATAAAAGCAACAAACTTCCTACATAATTTACAATGTCATGAATTTGAGAATTCCACCAATTCAATGACACTCCAAAAAAATGTTTAGAAAATGAAATTCCTAGCTCAAAGGACTCCATGTGTGGAATTGATCACCATGGTGTCACTCTCTAGTAAATATTTTTTGGTGGACTCACTAATATAATTATTTTGATCCCTCTCCACATATTTCTCTCAAGGCATTTATTATGTTGGGCTATATCTTACACAATATTTTTAGTGGCCCTGTGGTTCCATGACAGACACCTACAACATGTCATCCATTTAGGACACAAAGTAAATGGTTTAGTCCCTCTCATAGTACATTAACACTCTCACCCAGTAACAGTGCATCATAGACCGACATGTCTTCCCTCATTGTGCAAGTTGGCCTTTATTTTGAGAAGATTAGGAGTTGGAGGGTAAGCATGACGAGAGTGTCATTTTCTCAAGATGAGTTTCTCATAAGGATAATAAATTTAATGAGAAAGAAAATCACAATATTTACCACTCACTTCTTACCATTCCCACACCATAAAAAAAAACCTAAAAATTTCATTCTTAAAATATCTTGTGTAGTTTCCTATCATTGTTCAAGTAGAATCTCACAATTACTTATGTTAGTAATGGTACGATCATTTTTTTATTCTCTTAAAGGAACTATTTCTAGAAATGCAACCCATCAAACATAAATCATTGAGTCAAAATAATGGAAATGAATGAATGATAGGTTGTGTTAGTGAGTGTCAGGCATACCAAAGGGGGAGTGACAAGGCATGCTAGGGAACGTTAGTGCATGCCAAGAAGTTTCAGGGTGTGGTAACATGTTCCATATAGTTCCCAAAGCATACCAATGCATGCCATCCATGCGAGGACATGACATGGGTTAAGGCATGACAAGATGTGCCAGGTGTTAGGGTATACAAACACGTGTCAAGGAGTGTGAGCCAACAATAGGGAAAGCCAAGTTAAAATGAAAATAAATGAAAATATATGAGGGTTAATAATCCAGGACCTTACCTTTTCATGAGGGGCATGCTAGGAATACCAACGGTAGTGCCAATACATTCCAAGGGCCAAGTGCTAGTGTGTCTTAAGTGCCAAATCATCCTCTATTCTTTCTCTCTTAATTGTGAGTAATTGATTTCAAATAAACTTTATCTCAAACCATGCCAAGGAATTCTAGGGCATCCAAATGCATGCCAAGAATTGTCAAGTGCCACCAAGTTCCAAGAGCCAATATGTGCCAAGGAGTTATAGGGCATGTTATGGAGTTCCAGGTTTCTTAAGGAGGGAGTGACAATATATGCTTGATAGTTCGAAGGCATGCTAGAGTGTTAGGAAATCATCCCAAGATGTTCCAAGTGCCAATGTGTGTTGAGTATTAATGAGTGATAAGGAAACACAAGCGAGCATTATGTCAAAATGCATAGAAATAAATGAATAAGAGTGTGTGAAAAGGAGTGTCAGCGAGTTCCAGGTGTGCTAAGGAAGGAGTGACATGGTATGCTAGGCAGCACTAATTCATGCTAGTGTGCTATAGTGGCATGTAACCAAGATGTGCCAGGTGCCAGGGTGTGCCAACACATGATAGGAAGTGCTATGAAGTCCTAGGGACACACAAGGGAGCACTATGTGAAAATAATGCATGCAAATGAACGATTAAGAGATTGTGATAGGAAGTTTCAATGAGTTCCATGTGTGCTAAGGAGGAAGTGACAAGGTATGCTAGGCAATGCTTAGGCATGCTAGAGGCTAGGGAAACATGCCAAGATGTTCCAGGTGCTAGTTGGGTGTGCCAGTGCATGTTAGGGAGTGTTATGGAGTGTTAGGGAAAAACAAGGGAGCACTAGTTTCAAATGCATGGAAATGAATGAATAAGAGTGTGTGAAAGGGATTCTTAGTGAGTTCTAACTGTGATAAGGAGGGAGTGATAAGGTATGTTAGGTAGTGTCATGGAATGCTAGAGTGGCAGGGTGACATGCTAAGATGTGCCAAGTTTCAAGGTGTTCCAATGTGTGCTAGGGAGTGTTAGGGAGTGCCACGGAAAAAGAGGGAGAAATATCTCAAAATGCATGGAAATGAACAGATAATAGTGTGTGATAGAGAGTGACAACAAGTTCCAAGATGGCTAAGGAGGGAGTGACAAGGTTATATGCTAGGAAATTCCAAGGCATGCTAGAGTGTTAGGGAATGTCAGGGAATGGTAGAGTGTGTTAGGGAGTTCCAAAGCATACCAAGGAATTCAAGGGATGCTAACACGTGCCACATAGTGCCAATGGGTTGTTATACTTTCCAGGTGTTATGGCATGTCAAGATGTAAAATATGTTGCTTAGTTGTTTTATGGCCATCGTTGGATGTGAGCCTGGAATTGTGATCCATATTTATACATAAATGTAACAGAATACACATATAATCATAAATACAAAGATGCAGCGGAAATAACACTTCATTTCTTTAATATCAAAGAACTGAAATTTTCTTACAGATAGAATGGAAATAAACTAGCTAGGGCGCTGGTAGGTTATCTCTGATAAGAGATGTGGCAGCTACAGGCCCCTGAACTGAGTTACAATGAGGCTTGAGGGCCTATTTATTATAGAGTGTTAAACACCATGTTAAGGCACACACATGGTGTATGAGGAGAATAACACACACACAAGAGACTCAACACACAATGAAAGATAAGCGTGAGGCTTTCTTATTTTTTCCATTATACATGATGTACATTTATAATACAATGGTGTGACTCTTGGTTTCACATTCCAAGGTCACTTGGACTCCATTGAGACTTTTCGCATTCCACACCTACCCATGTAGGATTAGGTGTTCCAACATCCCCCCTTAATCCGAAGGGGTATGTGTGAGTCCAAGAAAAGAGTTGTAATACAAATCTGCAAAGTATACATGGCAACACTTGGGCTGAATCAACTCTCTGAAATGTTGGAAAAAGAGGTGGTTTTAGGATGACCACAAACACTGGAACGCAATACTTGTTGCAGTTCCTGGAACTCTTCCAAAACTGGCAAGAAGCTGAAAGCTTCTGCTAGAGGAATTGTCCCTCATAAAAAAGGGAGACCTTCAACCTAAAAGAAGGGAGGTCTACTACCTGTGATGGTTTTAGGATTACTAACAACTCTGGAATGCTTGAAGCATTTCCTGGAACTCAACCAAAGCTGGCAAGAAGCTGAAGGCTGCTAAGCTGAAGGCTTCTGCTAGAGGAAGTGTTCCTCATATATGAAAGGGAGACCTTCGACCTAAAAGAAGGAAGGTCTACTACCTGTGGTGGTTTTAGGTTATCCACCAACCAAAGATGATGGTTTTATTTTATCCACCAATCGAAAGCATGCTCATGGGCATCCGTGTCTCTGGCTACATCTCTGAATCCGGAATGACGAATTGTGGCTCAGGCTCGCTTGAACTGCTGGCTACAACTCTGAACATGGAATGAGATATTGTGGCTCAGGCTCGCTTGATCTGTCGTCGAAGCTTGTACATGACCACCATTTTCCCCCCTGTCAGGGACAAGGTGAGATGATGGCGAAAACTCAACTGTAAGTTTGCTCAATATCCGTGAACAAGTTCTAACATGTGTCGTAAACATATTCTTGGCTGCTGATGCCCATTGCCAAGAAGCGATCCATCCAAGATGAATCTTGGTTCTTGCAGGAGGCTTGTGTCTGAAGCATCTGTCTGAAGAATGGGTGTGCCGACCACAGTGCTTGCATGGATGAAGATCAAAACAATGATCTTTCATGTGGCCAACTCGATCACAGTGTTTGCATTTCTCAATCTGTTGTTGTTGTGGAAGTGGAGCAGGATCTGGAACAGCTGCAGGTGAACTGTCATACAAGAATCTGGCACTCTGAAATTTGATAGGCTTGGTGTAGTCTGGAATATGAAAGGACACATCCTTGTCATATCCAAGACCAGTTCGGTGCTTGTTGTGGACAAGCTCTTCCCAAGGTCTGATGTTGGACTTAGGAAGTGTAGGCTGCACTGTTGCATCTGCATGTACATATGTCGTAGTACAAGGAACTGAATGAGGATCATCTGCAACTTTATCTTCTTTCTTCTAATGAGAGTCCTTCACAATCTTCTAAATAGAAACAGGTTCAGAATGGTGACTCTTTTGCTGAATTTCATCTTGTTGAAGCTGAGATTCCAACTGTAAAAACTCAATCTTTTCATGTGCATCTTGTAAACAAATTTGAATATTACAAAGAGCATTCTTTCTCATTTTTATCACATCATCAACATTTGAATGAATGAGGCTATTCAACAACTCTAATGCCTCATTGATTTTAGCCATTTTCAACAACTTAGGCTCAAAAAATGAAAGGGTGTCGGCTTCAACCGAAAATGCACCCGTTTACAGTGTGATGCAACAAGAAATACAAATGACTCCAAAGAATTTCCAACTATGGAAATCTCAAAGTACAAAGTGTGCACCTCAAATGATGGAGGGAAATCAACAATTTTTCAACTCAAATACACTTCAAGTCTTGAATGAAGATGCAAATCAATGAATGTGCAGCAAAAACAACTGTGCAAAAGGTCCTTGGGGCAGCTGATTTCTCTTCTTCAAATAGTTGTTTTAAAAATAATGGAAAACTTGTCTTCAAATGTCAATTTCTTCAAAAAATCACCCTCATGTCAATATCAAATCTACAATTTTCTCTATGTGTTCACTTCATTTTCTGATATGTCATTTTCTCAATTCTGCTGTTCATATCTCTCTCTGCTCTTTCTCTCTCTCCGTTGTTTTTTTTTTTTTTTTTTAAATAATTAAATTTAAAAAAATGAAATTGGGAAACTTATTAAAGGAGGGGAAATTTTAAAAATTGAATTTAAAATGGGAGAGGGAAATTTAATAGAGGAGAGATATTATATGGAGGGGGTTTATTAATGGGAGTTAATTAAAAGGGAAAGGGGTTTTTTTTTGTTTTTTAATAGTAAAAAATTAAAATGAAATATTGGAAATGAATTTAAAAGGGAAGGGATTAACTTTAAAAGGGAGGGGAACGAATTTAAAAAAATATGGGAATTAACTTTAAAAGGGGAAGGAGAGCTTTTATTAATAATAAAAAATTAAAAGGGAATGTATATACGTAAGGGAGGGAGAATTAATTTAAAAGGAAAAGGGAGCTTTTTTTTTTTTTTAATAATAATAAATTTAATGGAAATGAATGGGAAGCGTAAGGGGAATGGGTTGTAGAGTGTAGGGGGTGGGTAGCGTAGGGAAGGAGGGTCGAGTGTGAGGGGGGAGCGTAAGTTGAGGGCGTACGTTGTGAGCAACAGTGGTGTATTGCAGTGGAGAGATGGGGGCGAGCGTGGAGCGTTTGGTGAGGGGTCTGCGCAGGGAGAGGCATAGGGTGTAGCAGCGAGTTGGTAAGAGCGATGAGTGAGCAGAGGTTGTGTGAGGGGGCTCGGGGTTAAGGGGCGGAGAGAGTTCGATGTGAGGGAGGGCTGTGAACTTGGTGAGGGGCGTAAGGTTGGGATGGGTAGTCGAGGGTTTAGGGGGAGTGTGGTGAGTGCAGCATATAGCCATAGCATGTGGAGGGTGGAGCCATAAGGTGTGTAAGGTTTAGCGCAGGTAGGTAAGGCGCAGGCGGGGGATTTAAGGGAGAGCGCAGTTGAATTTTTATTGGGGATGGGCGAGTGTGAGCGGCTGGTGAGGTTTTGAGCGAGAGGGGAGAGCATATAACAGTAAAGGAAGGGGGTGACCTGGGAGATATAGCGAGTAGGTAAGAGGGCAGAGGAGCGTATGGGTGCAGGCATGTGTTTGCAATAAAAAATGCAGGTTGGAAAAAGGGAGAGGGGCCGAAAGGCCTGAACCAGAATTTTTTTTTTTTATTTATTTTTTTTTTATGTAAAAATAGCAGAGAGGAGATTCAACTTTGGAAGAGCTGGAAAAAATTGCAGAAATGAGGGCAACAATAACAATTTCAAGTACTGAAATACAACAACAGTTTGCAGAAATTGCCAATAAAGCTCAGAAATTTTTTTTTCAATAGCCCAGCAGCAGAGAATATTTTCCAATAGCAGAAAAACTCAGAATTGCAAAAAATTTCAATGGAAAAACTCAGAAATCTTTCAGTGAAAACTTAGAAATATTTTCCACAAAAAAAACTCATAAAATTCTTCAGAAATCCAATTTAAACAATTTTCAGCAGCTCTCCAAATTGCAGAATAAAGGCAGAAATTGCAGGAAAAATAAGCAGTGAGAAAACCTTCAGATGCACAAGGCTGCGTCTCCAAACCAATTTCTGAATGCTGCCAAGGATTTTGAATGCTGCTCCTTCTCAAAACCAATGCTGCTCTTCTTCAAAACAAATTTCTGAATGCGGTAAAATGTCTGCTGTAGAAACTCTAAGTGCTGCAAAAATGCCGAGAATTTTGTAGATATGCACAGGCCATAAACACAAATGGCTCACTCAATTTGGAGCAGGGCCAGCAATCGCCCGCTCGGATACCATGTTAAACACCATGTTAAGGCACACACATGGTGTATGAGGAGAATAACACACACACAAGAGACTCAACACACAATGAAAGATAAGCGTGAGGCTTTCTTATATTTTCCATTATACATGATGTACATTTATAATACAATGGTGTGACTCTTGGTTTCACATTCCAAGATCACTTGGACTCCATTGAGACTTTTCGTATTCCACACCTACCCATGTAGGATTAGGTGTTCCAACATAGAGAAACAATGGAAAACCCTAAACATCCAAGAGCCTAACCCTAGGAGGTGAAGCGCCAAAACTATGGGCCCCGTTTGGGTAAAATTGGTGTTTCAACTTCCGGGGGTCGTAAGTTTGGCATACAATCTCCATTTGACGCACATGATACATCGTTAGAAAGATATATCTGAGGACTACAATTTATAATTAAAAATATCAATTCTTAAATGAAAACATCTTTTCCAGAGGTGCGATGCCCAAAAAACATCGTTTTGGGCCTCAAAACGGCTCTAAAAGTTTAGGACTTGAAAAACTTCTAAAAATAGTAAGTTTTGCCGAAACTGAACAAATGAAAGAGAAAATGGTGGGGCCCCAAGTGGAATAGGCAGGTGGCCACCCATATCCACCTGGATCATTCCTCCCCCCTTAGGAAGAAATGGTCCCCATTGCATTTAGTTCCTCCATGAGATGAGGAAACTTCTCCTGAACTTGGTCCCTGGTGAACCACTTGCCTTGGTGCAGGAGTTGACCAGCTTTGATAACCCAATAAAGTTGGATCTTCTATTGGCAAGTGTTCTTGATTTGCATGTCCATGATACAATCTTTGGTGGCCTATTCCATGCAGTCTTGGTTTAACTCTATTGGTGTGATTTTTTATATAATTTCAGATGAAGGCGGTCCACATTGAATACTGGGTACGGACGAAGGAATGGTGGAATAATAAGCTTGAAGAAATTGTTCCCTACAGCCTTGGTTATGGTGTATGACCCATATCGGAGTGAGTGAAGCTTGCAGTGGGGTCCAGTGAGGTGCTCCTTAGATGAGGTGAAAGTTAGAACAACTTCTAGAAGCCACTAGAGGTTGGGAAGATTCCTAGAATCCAATGAACAATTCACTCCTAGTCGACCAACGCACTCTAAAGTGGGCCTAGATCCTCTGCAACATAGCCTTGCATGGGAGTAGATTCTCTACAAAGCAATTACTACTGTCTAGGGGTGCGTTGATGGCTCAATTGGGCACTTCAACTGGCATCTAAGCAGTGAAACTTTCATGAAGGAAAATCACCAATGGGATGACTTGTTTAAGGCATGGAGAAACTAATTTAGAGTATGATAGACCACAATTTTGGGATGATGCCAAAATCGACCTGTAGCAGCGCTTATCTACAGAAGTTTCAATCGATTCTCTCCTCTAATCAATAATATAGAGTGCTTTATATTTCATAATTATGGACATTTTGCAACTAATTGCAGAACAAAATTGTTCCATTCACAGAAAAATAGCCACTTCACAAAAATACCATCAGCTCCCATGTACTCAGGTTTCTTTAAGGGATATTATTTTTCATGCAATAAATTTGGTCATAAAGATATTGATTGAAATAGAAGGAACATGAGACAAACATACTATGATTCACTTGCTCCATTTTCTGGTCACATAAGATGTTATGCTTGTAACAAGTTTGGGAATGTAGAAAAATAATGTAGGAATAGATTAATGAATCACCAAAGAAAACATGGAATAAAAATAGATGATATCATAAGACCAAAGAAATATGGATCCACCATCATTCCTCCTAACAAGCAGAAAGAAGAAGAGATAAGATGTGGTCTTGCTCTCTGTGCATTTGAAAATGAAGATGAATGGTACATAGACACTTGAAGTTCTCATCACATGCCTGGTGATAAGAGTAAGATAGAATCTCTCAATAAAAAATCAATATGGTAAGGTCATTCTTTCAAATAATTCTTGAGTAAAAGTTTTGGGAAAAGGTAGAGCCATAATTAACAAAAATAGAAAGGCAGCTGATACTTTATTAGTTCAAGTCCTAAAACAAAATATTTTAAGTGTAGGCCAAATGGCAGATAAATGAAATGTAATTGTGTTCACATCAACCCAATGCAAGGTCATGGATAGAGAAATAAGAAAATCATAGCAAGAGGATACAAAAACGCAGAGAAATCATATATGATTAAAGATCTGAATTCTTGGAGATATAAGGAGGATTCAAACTCAGACTGAAAGAAGATAGTGCCCATTTGCAGTCCTTTGTTCTTGAAGAATATTGTTAATAGTGACTGCATGAGTAATGTGAGGTACATGACCTCTTAAGAACAAGAATATGTTTACTAGGTCCTCAAGATCAGTGATATATAATCTCAGAGGGAGAGAGATATAAGTTATATTGATAATGAATCACATGGTTGTTTTGATAATCCTTATTGTTTATATTTTTGACAATGAATCTGATGTGATAACAAAAGACATGTACCGATTGTACAAACTCAGAGGTAGCTTAAGTTGTGAAGTTTCAGTATTTCACTTTTTGTATGCATATTTCATGAAATACAGTCACGTATGTACATGAGTTCCTATACAAACAACTTTGTATGTTTTTCTCTGATAGAAAACAGTGGGGAAGACTCAAGAAAGACTCTGAGATGCTCAAGACAGTTATTTGGCTTTATTTTTATTATTTTGATGGTTATAGTCTATTGATGTGGTATTGAGTAATGATGATCTATGAGTTGGTATAATATGACATTTATGTTTGATGAAGATGATTTGATCTGACAGCGAACATGTAGCTCAGGTTCAGGGGGGGAATTAACATTACTGCTAATGTTACATTGTTGGCATTATGTTTTCTTATTATTTAATACTTGTGATGCTCATGTAGTAGTTCGAATCATTTTATATTTTTGTCATGATACATGGATTGCTTGTGATGAGATTATGGATGAGCCCTAATCGTATTTGTAGAAGATTATATTTATCTGCACATGTGGAGTTGATGCATGACTAATGATTCAGATATGAGGAAAAAACATGTAGATCTTGTTTTTTATGACTATTTTCGTGAATGATGCATATTGTGCCTGATTCCTACACATTTCACATCATGATTATGAAAATGAAATAAATATAAAACATGAATATCTTGATGATAATATATCACAAGGATGATTGGTTGTTACATATTGATTATTGATGAAGTGGTTCTCGTATGATAATTATTCTTGCATATTGGGGAAAAAATATGATGTTGCTGCAAGGATCCTGAAGACATGGTTATTGATATGCTTATGTTACAACTGTTGGATGACACTTGGAGACATGGATACATTGTCTTACCTTACTGATTGGTTTTCACATATGTTGTTGATGCATGTTTGTGGTGTTTACTCATGCTATATGATATGATGCTTCACTACTCTATCTTATTTCATGAAAATATACTTGGTTCCCACATATGTTTCTTTGGTGAACATGGTTTGGGGCTATTCCTACAAAGGGAAAAGGCAAGTTGTCTTTGATGAAGTCAAGAGATTGAGTTGATAGCTAATCTCTACGGAAGGATATTATGATGATGATATTGTAGACTTGGTCACAGGTCATATGATATTGAAAATTACTCATGTTGTTGCTAAAAGATACTTATGGTGTAGATCCTATTCAGTATATGATAGTTTTGGATGAATATCATGGTCTTGATCTCTCACTATTGAGGTCTTCTGGTCTTGGTTATAAATTTCATATATGTCATTTGAT
Organism: Pinus albicaulis; assembly: GCA_034641835.2. Taxonomy (NCBI): domain Eukaryota; kingdom Viridiplantae; phylum Streptophyta; class Pinopsida; order Pinales; family Pinaceae; genus Pinus; species Pinus albicaulis. The sequence goes on along the minus strand of CM076579.1, from coordinate 1,174,249,235 downwards.
GTAAAGGTCATGTAGAGACCTATGATCATTAGAATATTTTATCATGTCTGGACTATTGAAGGTCAAGACATTTATGTATGTAATCTCATGATGGGAAGATGATGTTATGTAACCCCACTTGGTTGGGTGATTGAGTAAAATATGTAATCCCACTTGGTTGGGTGATTGATGTAATTATGAATCTTTGGTGATAGTAATACTCAGTTGAGTTATAGAGTCATGTACTTCATTGAAAATATTTCTGAAGATTCAGCATGTCCTCAGGGGGAGCAATGTCAATATAGTGCATATCAGATCTACAATGTTCATGTCTCTATAAGAAATATAAGCCTTCATTCGTCATTGGTCAACCCTTTTCCCTTGATGTCAAAGGGCGGAGTAACTTGGTGTTTGATTGATGCGAACGTTGATGTGTTTTACAGGTATACAGGTTGTGATGATCAAACACCAACGTGGTTGTTGTTATCACTCTCCCCAACTTCCTAGGCTGAAAATAGGATTGAAGAAAGGTAACCACAAATCAACATTTAGCTAAGTAGCTAGCCGTACCTAACTAGAGAAGGCTCTCTCTGTGTCACTTTTTTTTTTAAATATTCAATTTAACACTGGGTACCATATTTTAGGCTAGATATAAGTTAATATGTTTGAAATTTGTTTTATAATTTGTTTCCTGGATAAAAAATAATTATCGGTGAAACTAAAGCTGATTTCAAAGACTGAATTGCAGAGAATAAAATAAGGCAAGGGATGTAGACTTATTGAGCACAATTAAGTTGTCATTGTGTATGTGATGATAGAAAAGGTAGAAATTTGAATAAGCATATAAAATGAATTCATTCTTCAGAATAAATACACATTTGTGAAAGTCTTAATAAACATATAATATTATTGATTTATGTTTATAAACTAGTAAGATTTTCCTATAGAAGCTGAAATGGAAGTGAAAAAATAGAGAGGAAAGCACAATGCTCAAAATAAATACCACATGAATCTCACAATAACTACTATAGCTTCTTTGATTTCATTAAAAAGTGTACAAAATCTCCACAATAATACACAAAATTGTCTAAAACTTAAATTATCCAACCTAGAAAACTTCGTATTGTGAAGTATTTATAGAAATTTTCTTTTACAGTAGATTAAATAAATGCTATCATAACATATAGCGTTTATTTTTCCAAATTAAACTCTATATGGAACATGGAAATAAAGTTGAGTGAATGTGCTAGCGCTGCTCTAACATAAAATAGTTGCTAAGAAGAGAGAATTGTGGACTGCGCTGGTTGTCGGTTGATTGATGATCTGGAAAAATTTGAATTTTCTATTTTATCATTTACTCCTGAAATTCACACAATTTTTCCTAACGCTTTTCACCCGGGATGGTCAATTTTATTACCCTACGGTAAACTTCGTCCATTTCTGTGTACTTGGAAATAGTGGGCCTCACCATGAAAACATGTTTTATCTCATTTGTCTGATGTATTCTAATGTGAAAATCCTCTTTGGGAGGAATTTTGGCAATTTTTAAGGGGGAAGCTCACAACCATAGATTCTAAGTTTTGTGTAATTCTGATAGAGATACCAATCTCATGTTCTGGCTTGATCTGATAGTGGCAACACTTTTCTGATTTCTTCACTAATCCTAGGCTTTGCAATGTCAGTTAGTAGACTAAGTGCTGAATGTAGAAACGATTTTATAAACTAATTATATGAATATTCCTATTGTTCCGTCATCAATAATGTAGTCTAGAAAATAATTGATTGTTGATTTCCCTCCTCATCCAGTTTCTATAATGAAAACTTGAATTTGTGTCCCTGAGAATATAAAAAGAGATAAACTAATACAAATGCATATTTGAATACCTCTTCAGTTGGGAATTTAACAAACTTCTCATGAATGGAATTGCAATGAACTGACTGAAATTGAATATGATGGAGGGTTTGGAATCTGTGGAGAAAATGGACATGAATCCTATGATGGATTCATCTACCCATTGGTCTGAGTTATAACCAGGAAGGTAAGAGATAACTGTGTTGATTTTCTTGGCTTATTCAGGGAAAATGGATGATGGAAATGGAGGATTTTTCTTGTTTAATGGGGTATTTTCAGCCATAAACAACTCAAGGGTTTTAGCCCTTTTTGGAAAATCCAATTTCTGATATATTTTAATCCGTTCTTCTTGAGAAAATGGAGTGGAATTATCTGTGGTGGAGGCTTGCATAATTTTTTCTATGGTCTAGGAAACTATGATTAGTAAAATCTCTCCTGTAGGAGCGATAATAGCTCTTTGGTTGGGTACATACCCGGCTTGGAATTTTCTGAAAATTTCCAGGGCACTATGGGTGTGAGGAAAGATATAATGAGGCAAGTTTGAATCCCACACCCCAATATTATTAGATTTATCAAGAAATTTATCTTCTAACCAACAATACATTTCAAACAGTTCAAGCTCACTGAGAGTTTCATGAATATTATGATTTTTGTCTGCTAATGGTATATGATGGAAGAAAATTTGAGGATGAAGTAGTAGACTTACTGGTTCTTCTGGTCCTTTTTTCTTTGGAGGCATGACTAGCTCTGTTTGAATGATGGAGGAATATTTCTGATGGAAAAATAGAGGCCGTGACTGAGAGAAGGCTCTGCAAATTGGAAGAAATGTCGATAGATGCAAAGAATGCTTTGAACAGTGGTTATATTACTGCTCTAGAGTTTTGGTGATCTATGTGAATTTTTAATTATCCTGTATAAAGCAGAGTGAATAACAAAATTAAGGTTTTAAATAGGTTATTTAGGATGAGTTTATAAACATTCTAGCTTAATTTCCATTGAAGGATTCACGTGTACGTTAGCTTTAATGGTTATCATTGAATTTAATTTGCTAATGGTTATATGAGCATTGGAATCCATTTGATTGGATAGTGGCATAGTCCATGTGGCATGACATGAATGGTAGACAGAGCAGGTGGTTTTCATCCAGCGGATAAGCGGAATTTCAGAGGGGTCCATCAGCGGTAAGTGGTTTTATGAGAGGGGGGTGCAAAATCACGCAGGGTTGCCACGTAGAGGCAGGATTAGATTATAAAACCACCCATTATGGACCACCCCCCCCCCCCCCCCCAACGTTAAGTTTCATATGATTACGGGGGTGAAAAATCGTGTGCAGGCTGTTGGATTAGATCATGGTGTGGTCGATGAATGGTGAGATGGGCGGTAGTTAAATATAATGATGTTTAATGAATGGTGGGGTAGGAAGGATAATAAATGCAAAATGATTTGGATAAGTGACGGGATAGTGGTATGTAACGTGTCATATGAGTAATGGAGGATGTCGCGTAGGATGAATCTTATGGTCATGTGAATGATATTTCAAACTTTTGAAGAATATAACAGTTATAAAGCATGGATTCTGAAATAGCTTTATCGAAAATGATTTGCATTTCTTCATGAATACAACAACATATTATGAGATTTCTGTGACATGCAGAGTTTTATTCGAACTATAAAAACAAGCTTGCTCCTTTAACCAGACTTTGTTAATTGAACGAAAGACAAACTGCTTTATTTGATAATGGAAATGTAAAGATTTTCCATAGGCAGTTAAAAACCTAGAATTGACCTATATGAGATGAAAAAAACCTAACTTTAGACCTCTAAATGGTGATGAAATTATGTGAAGGAGTAGCATACCAAGGTAAGACTTCTTCAGTGACCAAAATTATTGCTGAAAACTAACTGAAAAAGAAAAAAAATTGATTAATGACCTAATGAAAAACTCTCAAAAGAGATATTTTGATCACTGATAAACTGACTCTAACATTGGCTCCAGCTAGGGATGGAAACTCCTTCAAGAGGTTTCAAGAACACCGTAGATCAGGTAGCCTTACCATTGGGCTATGGAGTCAACTAGATTATGAAAAAATTAAATAGACCAAAAATACTGAATTAGAAATACTGACTTGACTATGACTCAATAACTGACTAAAGAATATGAACTTTAAAAGAAAACAAGAGTTGTTGTAGGAGTCTTATGGCCTTCTCCTTGGGCTTCAAACTTTTGCATCAATTCCCGTGTTTGATTTGATATTAAATGTAAACTAGTATATACAATGACAGTGAATTTATTCCTCAATATTTCAATAAATATAATTCTTTAGAAACCTACCATTGATAGGTCCTCCTAGCACTTCCTGTCCTTCAAGATCTTCTAGAAAAAATGCCTTATTTCCTCTTAATGCTATGATATTGTAAGGTCCTTTCCACATATTGTCAAATTTCCAATGCTTTCCCTTATCTTCATTTATGGCATCCTATCTTAGAACAATATCTCCAATCTTGAAGTCATCAACCTTAGTTTTTCTGTCAAAAATATTTTTAATTTTGTGATGCAGCTTTGAAGTATTGTTGAAAAATTCATCTCTTGATTGCTGCAAATGTATAATCTGACTGATCCTTCTCTGAATTTCATTAGGATCATCGTCAACCTCCTGCAAAATATTCATTACTGGAACAATCAAGGAAGAAGGGAAAATAGTGCCAATTCCATAAACAAGCTGAAATGGAGACATGCGAATTGATCTTTTTGTGCTCACTCTATCAGCCCATAGAGAATTTGTAAGCTTCTTGTGCCAATTCCTTTTGTTTTCTTGTAACATCTTATTGCTAGTATTCATCAAAGAATTATTAGATGATTCTACAAGTTTGTTTCCCTGAGGATAATATGCAGTAGAATAACCAAGTCTAATGTGATATTTATCACAAAAATCAATCATCTTCTTAGATTTAAAAGCAGCTGCATTATTAGTGATAATCTTGTATGGACAACCAAATCGAGACATAATAATATTTTCATGAAACTAAATGATAACAGAATCAGTTGCTTGCCTAGTGGGGATAGCCTCAATCCATTTGGTAAAATAATATGTAGCAGTAAGAATCCATTTGTGTTGAGCCGAATATGGAGGATGAATTTAACCAATAAAGTCAAATCCCCATTGCTAGAACAATGCTTGGACTTCAATTGGTTTAAGAGGCAAAGGTAAAAGTTTCTTTTTTCCTTGAAATATTTGACACTCATGAGAACTATTGATTGTTTTGTAGACATTAGAAAATAACACGGGCCAATAAAAACCTTCTCTCAAAATTTTATTTGTCGTGGATTTCCAATAAAGATGGCCTCCATAGTCACCCTTATGTAAATTTGTCATGACTTTATCAACTTCACCTTCAACTAAACAACTCAACAATATTCCACCAAGATCTTTCCAGTATAGGACACCATTCGAATGCAGTATTTCAGTGCTTTTAACTTCAATGATCTTGATTTAATACTTGGCATGCTAGGAGGAGGATTCAAATGTTGCAGAATATATACAATATCAGCATAGTAGGGAGATAAAGAAAATATTTCAACTATCTCAGGTAATGTTTTAGGAATTTTTTCATTAGATAGTGCAACAATGAAGTTTATGTCGAAGGTGTGAAGATTAGAATCTTCCATTAGCTTTGTTAGGCCTTGTCCTTTAATTAGTATTTTGGGCTTAATATCCAAATGATACTCTAGCAAGGTAGCAATCCATTTACCTCTACGACCTTCTCGATCATTCTGTGTGAGCACTTATTTAACAACAACATTTGGCACATAAGCAATGACATCAGAATGTAAAATGTACACTCTGAAATCTTTAAATTCTTAGAATAATGCTAAAACTTGTTTCTCGATGATATTGTAATTTAAGGCATCATATCTTATTGTTCTGCTAAATAAAGCAATGGGTTGTTCTGTATTTTGATTTTTCTTTTGCATTAAAATGAAAGCAAGTGTATGCTCTGAAGCAAATGAAAAAATTATAAATTCAAGTGTATAGTCTGGGCTAATGAGAATGGGAGCATGAGATAGAGATAAATTGACTTGATTAAATGACTTCTTCGCTTCCTCAGTCCATTTTACTTCAGTATCTTTCTTCAACATGTCAGTAATCTGTCTCAAATGTTCAACAAGATTGGAAACAAATCTTCTCAGAAAATTAATTTTACCATTGAAAGATTGAATCTCCTTTTTGATCCTAGGATAATCTAAGTTACGAATTGCTTCAATCCTTGAAGGATATATTCTTATGAAACATTTGTATATAATATGTCCCAATAATTTACCTTCTTCCATAGAAAAAGGCTCTTCTCTAGATTTAATGAAATACCAAACTTTCTGCATCTTTGAAAAATTGTCTTTAAATGCTGCAAATGGTGCTCATCTGTCTTTGAAAAAATAGTGATATCATCAAGGTAAATGATAAAAAACAAATCTTTTTCATTGGAAAAAGCAATATCCATTGCTATTTGAAAAATTTCCCCTGCATTTTTCAAACCAAAAGGCATTTTGGCGTACATGAAAGTACCCCAAGGTGTGGTGAAAGTTGTCTTTTCTTGATCATTTGGGTGAACAAGAATCTAATTGTATCCTGAGTATCCATGTAACAAAGAAAGTCTAGATGATCCAACTACCCTTTGAAAAATGTGGTCCATTTTTGGTAGTGGATAATTATGTTTTAATGATACTTTTTTTAGATTTTAAAAATTGATGCACAATAAAATTTCTCCTGTCTTCTTTCTCACATGCTTAGATTAGACATCCAATTTGAGAAACAAATAGGAACAATTACTCCAGTGGTGAATAATCTATTTACTTCCTTTTGAATAGAAGGTAGCAATTTGGGATTCATTCTTCTACGCTTTTGGTGAAATGGTTTTTGATTTGGCTTCAAAGGAATAGTGTGTTGAATAATTATTTTATCATAGATCTTGCAATCTAAATATTTCCAAGAAGATACATCTGAAAATTGATACATAAGTATTGCATAATTAGCTTTCATTTTTGGACTCGACGATTTTGAAAATCGCACCATATTTGGCTTATTTGAAGTGCCAAGATTTAGATCTTCCAATCCCACTTCTTTTGGTGACATAGTAGGCTTTCTTGCAATATCATCCTGGTCAAAAAGTTCTTCCAAAGGTACCAAACCTCTTGGAATATAATTGTCCTTAAGTTGTAGTACTTGCATCTCTATAGCATGAATTTCTTGGTTATCTATTTGGGCATTGATGAATTCTTCTTATGTCTGCAAGAAGTTATTGATTTTCTCATCACTTTGAAACACTTTCCAATATTGAACATTTTCAGGGACAACATGGCAATGTCTGAAGTGGAAAGAGAATCAACAATAGCATTGTTGTTTCTAGGAATTAATGACAAAGTATTTTGAGGAAATGTTTTGAAAGTATATAGGACTACATATCGATAAGCTCTCATTCTGGGTTGTTTGGCCTGATACTCTCCTTTGACTTGCTTGATAACTATCTTAGAGTCGCTATATACATAAATTTTGTTTGCACCAAGATTTTAAAAAAAAATGAGGCCACCAATCAAGGCTTCATATTCAGCGTCATTATTTGTGCAGTCAAATGCTAGTTTGTAGGAAGACATTATAACATTTGGAGGGATGTCCAATGATTGATTTATTGGGATGTGAATCCATATTACAATTCCAACGCCTTATTTTCCTATAAATTCATCAAAATAAATAATCCGGAGACTATTTTCTTCATCTGTTTTAGCCATCTATAATTTTTGTTATACCTAATGATGGCTAGAATCAGTTCTTAAGCCTTCAAGAAGTAATATTCATGGAAAAATACTAGTTCTTGAAGCCTTCTTAGTGTCTTTATCTTACAAATCATCTTCACTATTGTTTCCACAAGAAATCCTTCAAATAAGCCATGTTGACTCAAAAGGAAAACTTCCTTCAAAGCCATAATTTCCACCATTTTCACCTTCATTTCATTTCCCCATTTTTACCATTCTTATCCCTATTTTTATCAGTCCATTTCCCTCTGAAAATAGCCTAGTTTCCCTTTATCAATTCCTTTATTTTACCTAAAAGGCCTCTAAACCTTATAGAACCCTTTTATTTGGTTCAAAAATGCTCTTTCCAGCCTATCGAAACCCCTAAAAAGGCTTAAAAACCCATGTTTTTAGCCTATTCTGACCTTTTTTAAAAAATAAGGCTTTAAGCCCTTTTTTGGCCTTCAGCCCTAACCCTTTTCTCCATATAACCACATTTGGGAACCGTCGACATTTCATCACATCGGTGTTCCCAATTCCTCTTTCCCAACGTTGTTCCCCCAATTGGACGATCTCCGATTTTATCTTCACCGTCCCATTTAACCCGAATCAATGGTGCAGATTCACTGCGGAGGCACACCCTGAAAATTTCCTCCATACCTCTATAGTCGTCCCGCACTCCAGATCTCAGTCGTTGGATCATCGCACGGATCCAGCGGCCAGCGCTACATCGAAATTTCCTCGTTCCCATTCTTTTTACCCGCCACCCCGACAGCAGATCTCCACCGTAGATCTTATTGATATAATAGCTACCATGCTCCCACCAACCACCCGACCATCCCTCCTCATACATCTGCATGAACACATCTCAACCGTTGATCCATCTCATCCAACGGCCCTTGTTAAAACCCACATTTCTAACCCCACTCAATGAGATTTCACCCCGTGACAAATTTGCTTACGTCACCCCTCGGGCCTACCACCCACTATGCAAAACATCACCCAATCCCCATTCGACACCTATCATCCACCTGCCTTTTCCACCGATTAAATTCAATCCATCGTGCGCGTTTTCCACTATTGATCTGCATCCCCACAGATCGAACGCCTGTCACATTCCGATCACCAAACACCTCCAACGTGCATCTTGCATGCGAAATGGGCAGTATTGAGGTGGATAGGTGTCATCACCTATGTGGTATCACGTTCAAAATGCGCAAAACCACTTACCACCTAAATCTTGCGCGAAAACCATTCATGGTTTCACAAAACCACTTTTCCATTTTCATGCCATAATTCGAATTTTAACCCGTTTTATTCATATTTCCACCTCCCTCCATGCATTTCTCCTTCCGCCTCACTGCTCCTTCTACCTCCTTTAAGCCTCTGTAAGCAGTTAACCACAAAAACACAGGGTTTTGTTAAATGTTTTTTTTATTGTGCAGGTTTTATGGCGCCCCAAGCCCAAGGGGCCATCCCACAGTCAAGGTCAATATTAAGGCCTCAGGATGACAATCCGAGAGCCTGAAACAGAAAGGGATGGGGCTTTTAATTCAAAGGTTTTAAATCAGTGTTTCATAAGCACTAATTGAAACACAAAACCCTCCAGTGCACCAAAGGGAAACCCTGCACAAAGAAACATAAAAGAATCAGTGAAGTCGAAGACCAAAAGAGGCAAACAAAAGATTAAAAACTTAATTGGCAGATTAAATAAGAAAACACAGTTAAGACAGATGAAAGAAGTTTAAAAAGGTCTGAAAGGAGATAAAGAAGATATAATGGATTATGAAGACTAAAGACAGAATTAGGCCAAAAACACAGTTTAAAGGGATAAACCTGGAAAGATTAGCCCTTTAAAAATCAGTGATTAAAGGCCGAAGGTCGAAGGATAAAGAAATAGAACAAATGGTTTAAGCAGTGATAAAGCAAAAGTCAGCAAAAGATGATTGTAAAGGCTTAAAGTAAAATCAAAGCCTTAAAATAGAGGATTAAATCCTAATCAAGGTTTTAAAGTTAAAAGACAAATAAACAAAGGTTTAAAGCAGTGAATAAAGGGAAAGGCACAACGATGATGCATTATGAAGACCAAAAGAAAAATTAGGCCTAAAGAGAAGTTTCATAATTAAATCAAGAAGACTTAGGCTAAAGCAGCCTCGGATACATAAAAAAGGAGCAGTTATTCCCTTAATATATCAAACTGACACCTTTGGCCTACTTTCTGTCCCAAAGGGATAATTGGTAGTTATTACACTAAAGAAGATATTTCAAACTGTCAGGACAGTTATTTTAAAAGATAATGATAAAGCCATAAATTCAATATTTTCACCTGTTTTATCCTTAGAAAGTAAAGACAGAGTTATTAAAATAGAGAGGTATCTACAGATTTTCCTGCCTTATGCCTTGCATGGTTATAAAGGTCAGGAACGTATTTACTCTGTCATAAATGACATTTGAACCCTAAAAAATAGTTCCACCTCCTCATTTGCAGTATAAATACTGCACTGGAACTCATTGTAAATGTTGGATTTTGATGATTGATGCTGGAATAATACATAGTCCTTTGAAGCTCTTGAAGAGAAATTTGATGTCTTGGAACTCATGCATGATCTGATTTTCTTGCTAATGGAGAAGGATTGTTTGTAGGATCCATAGGCTTGGTTGATGGTGAAGTGTTCTTCTGTTTCATATTTTTCTAAGTTTTCCATTATGTTTCCCATCTTGCTATGTTGCAGTAGGACAAAGAATTTAGATTAAGAAATGTTTCTAATGGCACCTTAAATCTGTTTTTCCTTCACTGCCTTAATGTTTTCTTCTGCTTAGATACATTAGAGAAATCATTTATTTCTCTCTAACAAGTTCTCAGCTCGTCCATTCCTTGAACAATTTAGATCAGTCAGCATCAATTACGATTTATGGTTAGCCCTGCATATTGTTGCCATTGAAATATTATGTTCTTTGAATCATCTCTTTAAAGCAGCTTTGTTTAGGTTTGTCAAAGAATTCTGTTTAAAATCATGCTCTTTACCTTTACTTAGCTGAAATTTTTTCAAGGAAACCTTATAGCTGTAACTTTGGATGTTAGAGCTTTCTCTCCTTCTATGGTTATAGTTACTCGTACATCTTAAATTTTTTTCTGCTCTAGATGGTAAAAGCTCTGGAAGTTGGATAAGTTTCTTACCTTTCTGTGTTTTTATCTGAATGTTTATCTTGGTTAATTATCTGTTTTCAGTCTGAAATCAAATGGGTTAGGTTCTACTTATGCCTTTTATTCTCTTGTTGTTCTTATCAATTTTCTAACTCCCTCAGTTTACAAGAATATTAAGGATTCTATTTCAGCCCTTTATTAGTTTGTTGATCTCAGTCTTTATGTCCATTTCATAAATCCATCATAACCTTAAAAGATCCACCAACCAAGTAAACTTGCCCTGCATATGATCTTAAAACCATTGATGAACTCATCTGGACTTTGTTAGACTCCATTGCCCAATGACTTAACAGTCTTCCATGTTTCCTATCTAAAATCTATCAAAGTATCATACCCAACCAAACCCAAACAAACAAACAAACTTGCACTTAACATCTAGCCTAAAATCAACCTCTTAAAAGCATCAAGCTATATCTTTACAAACATATTGAGAGATCCCTCTCTGAGACTAGGAGGGCTAGATCCTAGAGCTCTAAAGCTTGGTTTGATGTTACCCTTGTCAATTTGTATCTCAATAAATCTAGAAAATTATGGGGAGCTAACATAGTGGTGATCATGGTGGGACCCCTAAGTTCATAATAGCCTGACAAACTCTTATAGACTCATATACATCCGTAGTTTGACTTAAAAACCAACCCATAGCCAAAGTAGAAACTAATCACTTCATCATCCTAGCAAGATAATGACTTAGTTAGGGGATATTCATTAACCTTAAGGCTGCATAAAGAAATTGAAAACCCAAAAGTACTCCCTAGATTGATCGTTTATCAAGAATTTGGTGGTGGACCATAAAACATTTTACCTTAGAAAAGCTAAAAATTTCCACCTGGCGACTCCACTAGCCTCCAGTAGGCCTTCCTCATTCCACTAGTCCCATAGGTTTTTCTTGGATTGTGTCAAAATAGTCCTAAACAGTTTTTAAGGCCTAGTTATACCTTGTGTGAATAAAGAGATCTGGCTCCATGAAGGACCTATACTAGATCACACCCAGACCCAAATCCTCTTGAGATAGTTGATAATACAGAAAGTATCCTTAGGAAATATCCTAAATCCAAGACTTCAACTGTTGTCAGACCAATTCATAGAGCTAATTCTATTCCTGAAAAAATCTCAGCTCTGCAAGATACAAAATTTGATTTAACATTCATAATAAACCCATCAAGAACTAAGTCACTTAGTGATATAGATCAGATAGACTTTAAGCCTCTACACTCACCCCAACATAGTAGTGAACATACTGATAACAAAGAAACCACCCCACCTGATCTGCATTTCACTCATAACTTTGGTTTTTCTCATCCTAGATTTGTTCAACAGTCTCTTTCTAGTCCAAGTACTTCTATTATCCATACACCCACTTTTCAAACTACTCCATTCCATCCTCCCCCTCCTTTCATAAACCCTCCACTTGTAAACCCCCCATTTTTTCCACAACCTCCTATCATGGCAACATGGTATGCTCCTCTAGTCCTTCCTTTACCTTTAGAAAATTTTCCACAGGACTATCAGTCCAAGATTCCATTATATGATGCTAATAGTTCTACTACTACTTTACAACATGTGGACTAGATGAATGACTATTTTGATAGAAATGAGATAGATGATGAAACAATTAAACTCAGATTGTTTGCTCAAAGTTTCAGGGGAGAAGCAAGAAATTGGTTCAAGAACTTAACTCCTAATAGTATAAATGATCTCCCTTCTTTACTTCAAACATTCATAAGCAAATGGGAAGTTAGGAAGAACCCTCTCCAAATACTTTCAGATTACAACAACCTCAAGAGACACATTGGGGAAAGTGTTCAAAAATATTGCACTAGATTTAATAGTGTTTATAACGCACTACCCCCAGATTTGAAACCTCCATAAGGCTCAGCTTTGGCCAAATTCACTGAAGGATTTGATCCCAAAATGGCCTATCAGCTAAGAGAAAGGGACCCCTTAAATTTAGAAGACACGCAGAAGGGAGCTCTTAGTGTAGAAGAAAATCTAATTGAGAAGAGAGCTAGAATGAAGACTGAGAAGAGGGTATCATTTAGGGATGAAGCTACACCTTCCACATCTGACTCAAAAATTGAAAGGATGATGGAGGAGATGATGAAGAGGATGAGCATATATGAAAGATCTCAATATAGAGAAAACCTAACACCTCCTCAAAATAGAAACCAATCCCAGAATCAAAATCAGAACTTCAGGAGAAATCAACCTCAAATCCAACAAAGAGAGAGTGACCAACAAATCAGACCCCCTTTCCAAGATAACTATGTAGATGAAGAAGAAAGAGAGCCTGAGCAGTTGGAAGAAGACCATGTAAATGTCATAGGTTCGGATGATAAGGATAACACATTCCTTACTGAAGAAGAACAAAGGATGTTTTCTTCAAAACCAAATGAGAAATCATATGAATATTTTGAAGACCATAGATTAGGATTTGAGAATTCCATAATGGAATTCCATAGGCAGTATAACCTTAGGAGCAAGAAGAGTCAAGATGTTCCTAAAATAGATCAGCCAAACACTGTTGTTAGAAAAACCTCTAAACCTATTCCTAAAAAGACAGCAGAAAGCACAAATACTATGGCTAAAAAGACTGAACTAAACAAGCAAAAGACTAGCCAGCCTAGTAATGATTCAAGCTGCCCTAGTACTTCAAATAGTGGCCCTGAAAAAACCTTACTGTCCAAACCATAAAATTAGAATCAGAAAATAAAAAATATAAAAAAGTTCATGGCTGATAAAACTGATGTAAATTCAATAAAGACACCTGCACCTTTCAGTTTTGAGGGGGAGATTGCCAAAATCAAGATCACTATACCCCTCACTGAATTGGTAACCCAAGAGGTATATAGATCCCATATTTTCGAAGTGTTAAACATAGGAAAGGATACTGGTACTTTATACTTAACTGATGATAAACCAAAACTATTGTTTGGTCCTGAAGTATAGGGAAGATATCAAGAAGGATCAATCCCTCATTTCTATGTAAGTCTGAACATTCATGACAAAATTCTGCATAATGCTATGCTAGACTCTGGTGCTTCACACAATCTCATGCCAAAGGTTGTGATGGAGAGATTGGGCCTAGAAATCACAAAGCCCTACAAAGACTTGTATTCTTTTGATTCCAGTAGGGTTAAGTGTCTAAGCCTAATCAAGGATCTATGTGTCAATCTGGCACAAATCCTTGCTAAGAGTCTAGTCATGGATATAGTTGTGGCTGACATCCCCCCAAAGTATGGCATGCTTTTATCTAGATCATGGGGGGCCAAACTCTAGGGCAGCCTTCAAATGGATATGACCTATGCCACCATCCCAGTCTTCAATCAAGCAAGAATATTGTTTCTGGAATCCCACATAAAATACATAGTGATTAACATAGATAGGCCAAATAACACACCAGTTTATTCCATTCATTCAGACCTCGAATCCTTCATCTTGTACAATGATAATGACATAAGTGAACAAGTGAATGAAAATGAGAGAGAACTAAGTTCCCAAGAACAATCAAACCAACTCTCTAATCAAGAAAATGACTCCCAAAACTCTAGCAGCCCTGAAGCATAGAACGTTGAAAAAACTGAAATTGACAGCTTTTGGCATATGAGATTTGATGGTTCTTATGGTAAGGCCAGATCAGGGGCTGGTGTTTGGATCCATAACACAAATGAAGGCCATTCCTATAGGTTAGATTTTCAATGCACCAATAATTTTGCAGAGTATGAAGCTCTCCTTATTGGTCTATACTTACTTAAAAATCTCAAAGCCAAGAAAATCTTGATCCAAGGAGATTCTGAACTAATCATCAATCAAATTAAGGGAGAATATTTAGCCAAGAACCCTAGGTTAAGGGAATATAGAAATGTTTCCCTAGACCTTCTCAAAACATTTGAGAAATATGAGCTTACTTTCATCCCTAGGGCCCAAAACTGCCTTGCCAATGAGCTTGCCTTTGCTGCCAGCAATTGCTCTTTACCTTATGAAAATAATCAATGCCTCATCAAAATAAAGAACAGGCCTACTGTACCAGAAAACTTGAACCATTGGAAAGTGTTTGACAATGATGACCAAATAGATGATTTTCTGCAATCCAAAAATGACTTTTCAAGCACAAAACAGAGTTTGAGATTTGAAAGAAATAATTATGCTGAAAAAGAAACTCCCAAAACAGAGCTGCCCTTTGATGATAATATAAACCACCTTCAAAACCCTTGTGTTGCAAAAGTATTTGATAAATCAGATCAAAGAGAACTTAAAATTCTGCAATCCAAATATGACACCTTGCCAAGAGGCCTTACACCACTGGAAGAGTCGTTTGATTTTAATGATGTAGCTAAAAAGCCCAAGATGGAACCCACTGAAACAAATGTAGAAGAGTGTAACATTGGAAGGATGAAAGAGCCCAAAATAATCAAGCTGTCCAAAACTCTCCCACCTCACACAAAACAGAAATACATTGAGTTGTTTAAAGAATTTAAAGATGTGTTTGTTTGGGGGTATGAAGACTTTAAATCCTATGACACCAAAATCATTCAACATAAAATTCCTCACAAAGAAAATTAGAAACCATTTAAACAAAAGTTGAGAAGAATAAATCCCCTCTTGTTACCCTCAGTTGAGAAAGAAATTAAAAAAATGTACGATGTCGGGATCATAGTCCCTGTCCGATACTCAGAATGGGTGTCCAACCTTGTGTCAGTTAGGAAGAGGACTAGGGAAATTAGGCTTTGTATTGACTTCAGAAATTTGAACAAAGCCTCCTTGAAAGACAATTAGCCCTTGCCTAAAATGGATCACATACTCCAAAAATTAGTTGGTTCACAAAGAATCTCATTACTAGATGGCTTCTCAGGTTATAACCAAGTACTAGTCTTTCCAAGTGACCAACTTAAAACTGCTTTCACTACACCTTTGGGTACGTTCATGTATGTTAAATTTTCATTTGGTTTAATGAATGCAGGGGC
Organism: Pinus albicaulis; assembly: GCA_034641835.2. Lineage (NCBI taxonomy): Eukaryota > Viridiplantae > Streptophyta > Pinopsida > Pinales > Pinaceae > Pinus > Pinus albicaulis. The sequence continues at coordinate 1,174,233,453 of CM076579.1, read as the reverse complement.
TACTTTCCAAAGGGCAATGGACATATATTTTTCAGAAGACATAGGTTACTTCATAGTCATATAGCTCGATGACATCACTGTCTACTCTAAGACTGATGAGGAGCACTTAGTCCACTTGAGAAAAGTCTTTGAAAAATATAGAAAGTATGGCCTATCTCTAAATCCTAAGAAAAAAAAAATTGGCCTTCAAGAAGGAAAACTCTTAGGTCACATCATCTCCGAGAAAGGAATCAAGATAGATCCCAAAAGAATAGAATGCATCTTACAAATAAGCCATCCTAGGAACATTAAAGAGCTGCAATCTTTCATTGGAAAGATTAAATTCCTAAGAAGATTCATCCCTAACCTTGCTGAACTCCTAAGAAATGTCACGAATATGTTTTAAAAGGAAGTAGGAGTGAAGTGGAATATGGAAGCAAAACAATCTTTTGAGCTAGTAAAACAAGCACTCACACAAACAACAGTCTTAATCAGCCCTGACTTCACCAAGAACTTTTATATTTTCTCCTTTGCCTCTGAACATACAATGGCAGTAGTATTGTTGCAAAATAACATCATGGGGCAAGAGCAGCCCATAGCTTTCTTCAGCAAAGCCTTAAGGGATGCCCCTTTAAAGTATAATATTATGGAGAAACAAGCCTTTGCCTTAATCAAAGCTTTGAAGGATTTTAGAGTTTATATTTTTCATTCACATATCATAGCCTTTATCCCAAACACGGTTGTTAAAGATATAATTAATCAAGACCCTGATGGTAAAAGGGGCAAGTGGATTGCTACCATTTTAGAATATGATTTGGAAATCAGACCCACTAAATTGATTAAAGGACAAGGACTTGCAAAACTCATGGCTGAGTCAAACTTCCAAGCTTTATATATGAACATGGTTGATGTTTTGGAAGAGATAGAAGAATGCATAGCACCATTCATTGAAGAAACATTTATGAACTCTCCTTGGTACTCTGACATCATATATGTGTTGCTTTATTTGAATGCTCCTCCTTCTTTGTCAAAAAAAAAAGCCAGATTTTTCAAACAGAAGGTTTTAAATTATTGTATATTAGATGGAGTTTTTTATTGGAGGAATGTTGTTGGAATATTTCTTAAATGTTTGCTTGAGATTGATGCAGGAAAAATCATGCATGAGCTGCATGAGGGAGAATGTGGAGGACATCTTTTCTGGAAGACTACAACAAATAAAATCCTAAGATCTGGTTACTATTAGCCCACCCTTTTCCTAGATACTCAGAAGCTTGTCATGTGTTTCTATAAGTGTCAAATTTTTTATGGCAAGAGAAAACTCCTACCTTTACCCTTACATCCCATCAGTGTTGAGGCTCCCTTTCAACAATGGGGTTTAGACTTCATTGGGGAAATTCACCCATCTTCTTCAGCCCAACATAAGTGGATCCTCACTACCACTGATTATTTTACCAAGTGGATAGAAGCCATACCTTCTAGGAATGCTAGTGACTCTGTCATTATTAAGTTCCTCGAAACCAACATACTATCCAGATTTGGTTGTCCTACAAAAATTATCACAGATAATGCTACTGCTTTCAAGTCTAAAAAAATGGTTGACTTCTGCTATAAATATCATATCACATTGAACCATTCTACTGGCTACTATCCCCAAGGGAATGGATTAGCTTAATCCTCGAACAAAAGCCTTGTCAATATTATCAAAAAACTATTGGAGCAGAATCAGAACTCATGGCATAGTGTTATAGCATCATTTTTCACCCTCAGGTGATTCATGATTGTTTTTATGGCTTTGGGCACCCATTCCTACAGACTTGAACAAAATTCTCTAAAAAACAGTGTTAAAATTCCCATACGCGGTTATGCCCAGACTTTTCCGCGTGTATACGCGAGTCCGCATGTACTTTTCCGCGTATGCCATTAAAATCATTAAAAAATATATAAAAAATCCCTATTTTCGAGCTCGGTTGATGGTTACTCTGGTAGTTCAACCACCCCAGCACGTGGCCAATTGTTTCCAACTGATTGAAACTACTTTGAGGAAGTATAAAAGCCCCTCATGTGCATGGCCTAAGGGAGAGAGAAATTTTATAGACATTATACTCTGTTGGAATCCCAGTTCAAGTCTGATTCCCCGTGCCTCCTCCACTTTCCCAGATTTATACAGGAAACCCTTGTTTCTTGGAGATGTTCATCCATTTATATGCCATCTCGAGTGCACTAGTCTTGAAAGTTTCTTAGTGAGGCAAGGGCGGGACGAATCCGAATGACGGTCTGCTCGAAGATCGTGGAAGGATTCAGGTGATCTCTCCACTTTTACTACTGTACATGTTGTTCGTGATAATGAAGAACCATCTTGTTCCTGAACTCGTGTGTTAATGTTTATTTATATGCTTGAAAAGATTATTATTTAAGCACTTATTATGGTTTATATAATATTTCACATGGATTGCACTAAAGTTTAGGAGAATTATATGCTGTACAACTAGGTTTCCGTGCACGTTCTTTCTTGTTTTCCAGGTTGAAGGTGGAAGGAGAGTTGTTGGGGGTTTGGACCCCGCGGGATCTACATCGAACGTAGGACTTCGGGTGAGTTCTGCTATCGTTGTTAACTAGTTTTTTGCATTCAAGTATGATTGTGTGTGAGTCCTCCTGAATCGCATGCCCTGCTCTGTGGAGGTTCTGACCCAACAAACCTCTAGGGTGATTTTCCCCGAAACACATAATAAGCTTATTCATGTTTTATGGGCTGATAGATTAACCACCAAAAAGTCAATAAATATGTCCCCCTATCAGTTAGTTTATGGTATGGATGTAGTCTTCCCAACATCCTTAGGAGTTCTAGTCATGAAACTTCTTCAAGAAGTACAAGCTAAAGAGAATGATATGCAAAGAAGGATCAATCAAACCATTCATTTACAACATTCAAGAGAGGAAGTGTACAACAGAACACAAATAGTCCAAGAGAACATCAAGAAACTATTTGACAAAAGGACTAAAGCAAATGATTTCCAAGTTGGAAATATAGTTCTAAAGTGGGATTCTAGAAGGGAAGAGAAAGGAAAGCTTGGAAAATTTGAAAATCTGTGGAAAGGCCCCTATATCATTGATTCAGTGAGAGGAAACAATGCCTTATTTTTGAAGGAACTTGATAGAATTGAAATGTTTGGAGGTCCTGTCAATGGCAGGATGCTCAAACACTATATCTATCAAGATTCTTAGTTTCAAAGTTTCATTCATTGTACATAATGTAGTTAAAGGAAATTATACAAAATACAAAAATGATAAAAACAATAGAAAAAGAAAAGAGGGTAGTTAAAAGAAAAGGTACAGCCCCATACCCAAAAAAGAGAATCTTTTGAAAGTGTGCAAGTCTAAATGCCATTGTTGATTCAAAATGATATCTTGTTCAGTCATCTAGCCTAATCATGGCTGAACATACTTTAAATTTATGTTGATAAGTTAGTAGAAGCATTGACTGATAAGATTATTTCAGACTTGACTTATTAGTAGAATATATTAGGATAGAGAAATAATGGTTCTAACAAGCTTAAAATCTGAACCAAGAAAAGAAAAGAGAAATGGCTCCAAAAAGATCAAATTTGAGCCAAAGAAAGAATGGAAGGATGTTCTTAATTTTCAGATCTTAAGCCTTTACAATTTTGCTTTAATTTTCTGCAAATAAAATCTATGTGCAGCTTGTACATATAGCCATAGATACCATAGCAAATCAGACATTCTAATCCTAGTTTAACTATGTTTAAATTTATTGTCTTAAAAATAGAGAATAAAATCTGTCAGACAGCTTAATCTTGAAAGATAGTAGCTTAGGTAGAAAATTTATGAGTTCAATTGTTTAATCTGAACTCTTGGAAGAAATAAGGATAGGATTAGACATTTTATTTATGTTTTCAAAATAAAATGTCAAAATAGTTTGCTAGTTCAAATGCACTCAAAGAAGAATAAAAAATGCTAGGACAAGTAGGAATGGGTAGGTAGAAGGACTGTGTGAAAAAGATTATATGTTGCAAATTGATAAAAGTTTTCCTTTTCAGAGAAAAATCAGCAAGAAAAGAAGAAATATGCCCAATGGATAAGGCACTGGTCTGCTAAAACTCAAATATTATTTTTTGAGGTTCTGGACACCTTAAGAATCAAGCTGTCCTCCCCAAGTAGAGCCATCGTTAACCATCTATAATTTCTGTTATACCTAATGATGGCTAGAATCAGTTCTTAAGCCTTCAAGAAGCAATCTTCATGGAAAACTAGTAGTTCTTGAAGCCTTCTTAGTGTCTCTATCTTACAAATCATCTTCACTACTATTTCCACAAGAAATCCTTTAAAGAAGCCCTGCTGACTCAAAAGGAAAGCTACCTTCAAAGCCATAATTTCCACCATTTTCACCTTCATTTCATTTCCCCATTTTTACCAATCTTATCCCTGTTTTTATCAGTCCATTTCCCTCTAAAAATAGCCCATTTTCCCTTTATCAATTCCTTCTTTTTCCTTAAAAAGCCTCTAAAACTTATAGAACCATTTTATTTGGTTCAAAAATGCTTTTTCCAGCCTATCAGAACCCCTAAAAAGGCTTAAAAACCCATGTTTTTAGCCTATTCCGACCCTTTTTAAAAAATAAGGCTTTAAGCCCTTTTTTGACCTTTGGCCCTAACCATTTTCTCCATATAACCACAGCCAGGAACCATCGGCACTTTATCGCATCAGCGTTCCCAATTCCTCTTTCCCAACATTGTTCCCCCAATTCGCTGATCTCTGATTTTATCTTCACCATCCGATTTAACCCGAATCAATGGCACAGATTCACTGCAGAGGCACACCCTACAAATTTCCTCCTTACCTCTATAGTCCCCCTGCACTCCAAATCTCAACCGTTGGATCATCCCACGGATCCAACGGCCAGTGCCACATCACAATTTCCTCATTCCCATTATTTTTACCCCCCTCGAAAGTAGATCTCCACCGTAGATATTATTGATCTAACAGCTACCATGCTCCCGCTAACCACCCAACCATCCCTCCTCATACATCTGCGTGAACACATATCAACCGTTGATCCATCTCATCCAACGGCCCTTGTTAAAACCCACATTTCTAACCCCACCTGATGAGATTTCACCCCACGACAAATTTTCTTACATCACCCATTGGGCCTACCACTCACTATGAAAAAAATCACCCAATCCTCGTCTAACACCTGCAATCGACCTGCCCTTTCCACCGATTAACTTCAATCCATCGCGCACGTTTTCCACCATTGATCTGCATCCCCGCAGATCGGACAACTGACGCATTCCGATCACCAAACCCCTCCAACGTGCATCTTGCACACGAAATGGGCGGTATTAAGGTGGAAAGGTGTCATCACCTGTGTGGCATCGCATTCAAAACGCGTAAAACCACTTAGTGCCTAAATCTTGTGCGAAAATCATTCATGGTTTTGCAAAACCACTTTTCCATTTTCACGCCATAATTCAAATTTTAACCTGTTTTCTTCATATTTCCGCCTCCCTCCACGCATTTCTTCTTCCGCCACACTGCTCCTTCTGCCTCCTTTTAGCCTCTGTAAGTATTTGACCACAAAAACACAAGGTTTTATTAAATATTTTGTTTATTGTGAAGGTTTGATGGCGCCCCAAGCCCAAGGGGCCATCCCACAGTCGAGGTCAATATTAAGGCCTTAGGATGACGATCCGAGAGCCTGAAATAGAAAGGGATGGGGTTTTTAATTCAAAGGTTTTAAACTATGTGTTCATAAACACTGATTGAAACACAAAACCCTCCACCGCACCAAAGGGAAACCTTGCACAAAGAAACAGAAAAGAATCAGTGGAGTCGAAGACCAAAGGAGGCAGAAAGAAGATTAAAAACTTAATTTGCAGATTAAAGAAGAAAACACAGTTAAGAAAGATGAAAGAAGTTTAAAAAATTCCGAAAGGAGATGAAGACGATATAATGGATTATGAAGACGATATAATGGATTATGAAGACTAAAGACAGAATTAGGCCAAAAACACAGTTTAAAGGGATAAAGCTGGAAATATTAGCCCTTTAAAAATCAGTGATTAAAGGCCGAAGGTCGAAGGATAAAGAAATAGAACAAATGGTTTAAACAGTGATAAAGAAAAAGTCAGCAAAAGATGATTGTAAAGGCTTAAAGTAAAATCAAAGCCTTAAAATAGAGGATTTAAGCCTAATCAAGGTTTAAAAGTTAAAAGACAAATAAACAAAGGTTTAAAGCAGTGAATAAAGGGAAAGGGATAGTGATGATGCATTATGAAGGCCAAAAGAAAAATTAGGCCTAAAGATAAGTTTCATAATTAAATCAAGAAGACTTAGGCTAAAGCAGCCTCAAATACATAAAAAAGGAGCAGTTATTCCCTTAATATATCAAACTGACACCTTTGGCCTACTTTCTGTCCCAAAGGGAAAATTGGCAGTTATTACACTAAAAAAGATATTTTAAACTGTTAGGACAGTTATTGTAAAAGATAATGATGAAGCCTTAAATTCAATCTTTTCACCCATTTTATCCTTAGAAAGTAAAGACAGATTTATTAAAATAGAGAGGTATCTACAGATGTTCATGCCTTATGCCTTGCATGGTTATCAAGGTCAGGAACGTATTTACTCTGTCATAAATGACATTTGAACCATACAAAATAGTTCCACCTCCTCATTTGTAGTATAAATACTAGACTGGAACTCATTGTAAATGTTGGATTTTGATGATTGATGCTGGAATAATACATATTCCTTTGAAGCTCTTGAAGAGAAATTTGATGTCTTGGAACTCATGCATGATCTGATTTTCTTGTTGATGGAGAAGGATTGTTTGCAGGATCCATAGGCTTGGTTGATGGTGAAGTGTTCTTCTGTTTAATGTTTTTATAAGTTTTCCATTATGTTTCCCATGTTGCTATGTTGCAGTAGGACAAAGAATTTAGATTAAGAAATGTTTCTAATGGCACCTTAAATCTATTTGTCCTTCACTACCTTAATGTTTTCTTCTGCTTAGATACATTAGAGAAATCATTTATTTCTCTCTAACAAGTTCTTAGCTCGTCCATTCCTTGAACAATTTAGATTAGTTAGCATCAATTATGATTTATGTTTAGCCCTGCATATTGTTTCCATTGAAATATTATGTTCTTGGAATCATCTCTTTAAATCAGCTTTGTCTAGGTTTGTCAAAGAATTCTGTTTAAAATCATGCTCTTTGCCTTTACTTAGCTAAAATTGTTTCAAGGAAGCCTTATAGCTGTAACTTTGGATGTTAGAGTTTTCTATCCTTCTATGATTATAGTTACTTGTATATCTTAAATGTTTTTCTGCTCTAGATGATAAAAGCTCTGGAAGTTGGATAAGTTTCTTACCTTTCTATGTTTTTAGTTGAATGTTTGTCTTGGTTAATTATTTGTTTTTAGTCCGAAATCAAATGGGTTAGGTTCTGCTTATGCCTTTGATTCTCTTGCTATTCTTATCAATTTTCTAACTCCCTAAGTTTACAAGTATATAAATGATTCTGTTTCAACCCTTTATTATTTTTTTGTTCTCAATCTTTATGTCCATTTCGTAAATCCATCATAACCTTAAAAGATCCACCAACCAAGTAAACTTGCCCTGCATATGCTCTTAAAACCATTAATGAAATCATCTAGACCTTTTTAGACTCCATTGCCCAATGACTTAGCAATATTCCATGTTTCCTATCTAAAATCTATCAAAGTATCATCCCAACCAAACCCAAACAAACAAACAAACTTTCACTTAACATCTAGCCTAAAATCAACCTCTTACTAAGCATCAAGCTATATCTTTACAAACATACTGAGAGATCCCTCTCTGAGACTAGGAGGGCTAGATTATAGATCTCTAAATCTTGGTTTGATGTTACCCTTGTCAATTTGTATCTCAATCAATCTAGCAAATTACGGGGAGCTAACAATCTGGAAGGTGTAAATCAGATGGATTATTTTTGTTTTTTGTTTAAGATACCTCTGTTGTATCCAAAATTTCAGTTTTCTATGATGTTTTCTTATTTTCTTCTTGAGGAAATGTCTTCAATCCTAAGCCGTTTGGCACTATTTTACAAAATTTCGTCTTTTCCAATTCTAAAACATAATTTAAGTTCTCTGGATTTTCTGATTTTTCTTCAATAAAAAACTATGAATATGTTGAGCATTCTTCATTGAATAAAATAAAAGATTCTAAATCTGTATGTATAACATGAATGGGATGATTGTTAGTCTTTTCTCTGCTACTGATCATATACTTCATCTTTATTTCTCTGTAAAGTTTCCTAAATTGTCCAAAGATAGGAATTGTTGCATATGAGAAGTCAAGCTGCAATGTTCCTCTAAGCTTTGCTCCCAATGATCTAGAAAGTAGCATTCCATACCTAGGTGCGATTTCAGCCACAACAACATCCATGAGGACATTTTTGGATGGAATTTTTTCTAATGAGACAACTAAATCCTTGATAAGACCAGGACATTTCACCCTCCCTGAATCAAATGAATATAGATCATGTTAAGGTTTTGTGATGTCTAGTCCTAATTTGTCCATAATGGATTTAGGCATGAGGTTGTGGGATGCTCCAAAGTCAAGGATTGCATTATGAAGAATAAAATCATGGATCTTGAGGCTTAAGTAAAAGGGAGGAACTTCAGTATCCTCTGATTTGCTGTCAAAAACAGGATCAAAAAGAAGCTCAGGATGATCATCACTTAAGTTAACCATATTAGATGTTTGATCAACTCTAAGCAACTTAGCAACTTGAAACTTGTACTAATCATTCTTCATTATCTCAGTCAGAGGAATAGAGACCTTTAATTTAGTAATTTCATTTTCAAGGAGAAAATGAGAAGGATGCTTATCTACCTCTTTCAATGATGTGTATTTCTTTTCAGGTGGTTCTTTGGATAACGAATATTTATTTTGTCCTCCTTCTTGAACTTCTTGACATTTTCTTTGTTTGCTGGTGGATGCTTCATTAGCTTTGGGAGAGGTAGAAATAGAAGGTGCCTTTTCTTTGCTTCTGTTTGAAGCAGCAAGTGCCTTTTCTTTGCTTCTGTTTGGAGCAGAAGCTTCTTTTTGCTGAGTATTGGTTTGAGATTCTGCTTATTTTGATTGGGAATTAGAGGAACATTTATACTCCTCAAACCATACTGTCTTTGAACTTAGGTCAGTGCATTTTGATATCCTCTCTGATAATATTCAGTGCACATTGAGTCTTCATTTGACATGACATATTGTTGGTCTTATGATGCACAAAGTTCTGTGGAATATTGGTCTTCTTCAGTGAGGAAGAAACATTGTTGATTTTCCTCAAACAAATGGTTTTCCCCAGAAATTTCTTGTTCATCATATTCATCAAGGAATTCAATATAATTCTATTGGAATGGTGTCCGAACTTGTTGTTGACTTTGTGGATCTTGACCCCTCTGTTCCCTTTGTCTGATCTTGTATTGGGGTCGCTGATTTTGACCCCTGAAATTGGGATTTATTATAGATGGTTCAGCTTGTCAATCAACATTGGACATCTTATCCATCATTTTCTCCATAGCTTTGATTAAAGTATCAAATTTTCCTTATGATGAAGTGTATACTTCTTTTATTTTGAATTTTTTCTCTGTTTTGACCTTGGAATTTTTAATAATCAGATTTTCCTCTACACTCACTACATTCCTTTGCATTTCTTCCAAATTTTATGGGTTTCTCTCCCTCAGCTGATAGGCCATGTTGGGATCAAAACCATTAGGATAATGGAGTAAAGCAAGGCCTGGGGGAGGCTTGATATTATCAGGAATCGAATCATATATTTTTTAAATCTAGTTGTGAATTCTTGGATAGATTCATTTGTATTCCTTTTTAGTGCATTATATTCAGCTAGAATTTGCAATGGATTTTTCTTCTCTTCCCATTTTTCCATGAATAAATCAATTAGCTATTGTGAAGTACCAATTGTACCATCTCCAAGAGAGAGAAATCATTTCTTTACTTCTCGATAAAAAATTTGAGCAATAATATCCATCTTAGCATCATCATTGTCTATTTCTTCAAGATCTTAAAATAAATTACTTTAGCCACATGCTGATAGGCTGTAATTTCTGATGTTCCATCAAAGAGAGGTAGCGTATGACCATAGTTTTTAGGTAGTGAAATAAGTTGACCTGGTAGAATCGGTGGAGAAAATCTAGCCATGGATAATGGAGCAGGTGGTGGAGGTGTGAATTGTGATGTGGATTGAATAAAAGTTTGTAAAGGTAAAGATGGAATGAAAGGAGGAACATATGGTATAATAGTATGAGAAGATGAGAAAAAAAATGTACCAAAAGTGTGTTGTTGATATTTAAAATAGGTCTTTTCATAGGTTTCTTGAAATTTATCTACTAAGCCTTTAAGTTTATGGAAATTGGACCAAACTTCAGTATTGGTTTCAAACTCAAAGGTTTCAGAAAATGGTGAAAAAGACTCAAAATAAAAAGGATCGAAAGTAGCTTCTGAGAGAAAAGTTTCAAAATTGGTTCTAGTTAAATATTTTTTAGATTCTGGAGGAAAAGCCAAATATTCTAAAAAAAACCTCATAGGCAGGGAATTTGATTTAATCAATGGAGGAAAAACTCTTCCCAACTGTCGAGACTTAGTTTTTTGCTTTCTCAAAATACTTTTAGGATTATATACAATTGGTGATGGATTAGGTTCAAGGTTTGACCTGGTATATCTTTTTGGAGCCAACTTAAGATCAAAATTATATATTTTGGCTCAGGTTTTGACTTCAGCCTGTTTAGAAAAATCTTCCTAGGGAATATTTAGCAATCGTTTCCCTGGAAACAATACCAGAAATTTTATCACTCTCCCCAACTTCCTAGGCTGAAAATAGGATTGAATAAAGATAACCACAAACCAAATTTTAGCTAAGTAGCTAGCCCTAACCAGAGAGGGCTCTCTATGTCACTTTTTTTTTAAATATTAAATTTGAGGTTGAGTACCAGATTTTAGGCTAGATATAAGTTAATATGTTTGAAATTTGTTTTATAATTTGTTTTCTAGATAAAAAATAATTATCTATAAAAGTAAATCTGATTTCAAGACTGAATTGCAGAGAATAAAATAAGGCAAGGTAGGTAGACTTATTGAGCACAATTAAGTTTTCATTATGTATGTGATGATGGAAAAGGTAGGAATATGAATAAGCATAAAAAACGAATTCATTCTTCAGAAGAAATACACATTTGTGAAAGTCTTAATAAACAGAACATATTATTCATTTCTATTTATAAACTAGTAAGATTTTCATACAGAAGCTGAAATGGAAGTGAAATAACAGAGAGGAAAGCACAATTCTCAAAAGAAATACTACATGAATCTCACAATATCTGTTGTAACTTCTTTGATTTCATTAAAAAGTGTACAAAAGCTCATGGAAAATTTTAGGGGCTAATATTTGCACGTGGGCTAATTTTCCATGCTTTTTCCAAAAAAAAAGATTCGCTAATTTCCATTTTTTTTTAAAATGATTCTCCCAAATTTTATAGTATAAAATTATTTTACCTTCAAAATTGCAAAATTTTATATAGAGACTGTATAAAATTATTATAAATTTGAATACTTTACAAAAATATTGTCAAACATTTTATAGATTGCATATGATGGACTGCAAGATTTGCCAAGTTTTCTAAAATTCAAGATAAATCTCCATCCTTAAAATTTTCTCTGTAAAATCTCCACAGTAATACACATAATTCTTTAAAACTAAGATTATCCAACCCATAATACTTCGTATAGTGAATTATTTATAGGAAAATTATTTTACAACATAATACACAAATGATATCGTAACATATAGAGTTTATTTTTCCAAATTAAACTCTAACTAGAACATGGAGATAAAGTTGATTGAATGTGTTGGCGCTGCTCTAATAGAAAACGATTGCTAAGATGAGAGAATTGTGGACTACATTGGCTATCAGCTGATTGAGATCTAGAAGAAGTTGAATTTTCTCTTTTACCAAATACTCCTGAAATTCACATAATTTTTTTGAGCACTTTTCATCAGGGATCATCAATTTTATTACCCTACGGTAAAATTCGTCCATTTCAGTGTACTTGGAAAAAGTGGGCCTCACCATGAAAACGTGTTTTATCTCATACCGAATAAAAATATCATTGCTCAGTGTTTCAAACAACGCTCTTCCTGTCATTTTTCCTTTGATGTTTGAAAATTTGTTGGTATCTCTAGCAATTTCTTCAAGTCTTCTCCCTAAAGGTATCAAAGATAGACTTCTCTTTTTCCCTTGTAACAATTGTACTAGGTTGAATGACTTGATGCTGATCTTGAGAAACTGTTGGAGTAGTAGGAGTAGAATTATTTTGACCACCTGCCTGTGTGGAAGGAGGTATCTCTTTGGTAATAATAATAACATCTTGCTCTGAATCCTTACTAGGATTGACCTTTGGATTGAGATTTCTCTTCTTTCTGTAATGGATTTTGAATTATTTGTTGGATGGATTAGTCATTGGAGATGACTGATCTTCTCTGATCTATTTTTCTCTCTTTCCTATTCAACAAGAGTTTGTAATGTTGATGTAGACACTGTTTTTTCTTCAGCTTCCTGTAAAGTTCCCTCAGTCCATTCAAGTTGATTCATATATCTCTCAATTTCTAGTTTTTGTGTATGAATATAAGGTGTAGATTTTCTCTCTACCCTTAGTTTAGAAATAACACCAACTGGATCATATGACCATGTGAAACTAAGGTTGAATTGCATCTCTTACAGAAATTTGTCTGCTTCTTCCCCTGTTGTCCTGCTATTACAGATGAAAGGTCCTATTTGTGTTTTGATTTTGAATTGAGAATTATTTTGAGTGGACACAAAATGTACTTCATTAGAATTAAGAATTTGTATGATGTATTCTAATGCGAAAATCCTCATTGGAAGGAGTTTTGGCAATTTGTAAGGGGGAAGCTCACAGCCATAGGTTTTGAGTTCTCTGTAATTCTGATAGAGATACTAATCTCTTTTTCTGGCTTGATCTGATAGTTGCAACACTTTTCTGATTTCTTCACTGATCCTAGGCTCTATAATGTTAGTTAGTGGACTGAGTGCTGGATGTAGAAATGATTCTATAAACTTATTATATGAATATTCCTCAGTAGATGGTGTGGCCTGCTCAAATGGACCTTCCTGCTCAGGATCAGGTGCCTGCTGAGGACTAGGCATCTGATGAGATGGTGCAGATTGCTCAAATGATGCCTGCTAATTAGGACTAGATTCTGGTTGCTCATCATGATCTCCGGCATGAGGTGGAGTACTATAATGATGATCACTCCCCTTATGATCATGATCATCAGATGAGGCACTTCTCTATTGTGCATCTCCAAGACGCCTACCCCTCCTAGCCCACACCAATGCTATGGAAGCTCCAATGATATGATGCATGAGGGTCAACATATCATGGGGCATGCCTCTCTAGAGCTGTGTGAGCCTACGATCAGCCTGAATCTCTCTAATCGTAGCCGAGCGGACTCCCTCATCAAATAGGAGTCGATAGATTTGGTTTCCCAACTACATCCTGAATCGGGTGTGCGGCCTATGCCTCACCCCCGCGGATATCTGCACCTAATCAAGATCAGGTCTGTCACCCTGATCCTCTACCTCTGCCATCTCATCGTCAACATATACACATGTATCATTCGGTGGGGGTGGAATCATGTCCCAATATCTACAAAATATATAGTACACAACAATAATTAGACATTTTCATTAAACATTTAAATAAAAAAAGTTAAAGAACGTGCTAGAACAAATTTGATAATTATAATTAATTAATTAAGACATTAAAATGAAACTATATTAATTTAAATAAAAAACTAATATTATGTACCTCTCACATCTGGAAGCTCATCTTGTGGGAAGAGACTATTGGTACACCCTCGCCAATCCAAATCGGGATACAGACATGGCACTAGAATGAACGAGTGATCATCAACACTAGATAGCAACTCCAGTGCTTCAGGAGATATCCTGGCAGGAAAGTTAGACTAGCCCCTCTTGGGCATCATCTGGCCCCACATCTACATATGTACATGCATCATTAGCCAACGAGGTTGCTGAACAAAATTAGGCCTTGTCTTTGGAAACATCTCAAAAAATAAACAAAATAACTCTGAAGCAAAAGGGAAGGCCAACCTCCCATGTGCCTAAGAATGAAATCTATATAATGTTGTACAAAAATGCCGCAAAAAAATCGCAGACCATATCACAAGTCGTGGCGCCTGGAATAAAGAATCAACATAAAATAAAAGTGGGGAACTAATGTGTTTCCCGTCACTAGTATAGCGTGCAATGGTCGTCAGTAGTAGTGAGAGGCACCTCACGTCCTCTAGAACAAACAAAGAAATACGTAACTAACCACTGGACACTTGAAAATCTACAAGAGAAACTATATCATCCCTAATTTATCTCTTTGAGTACGCCAACTAACTCCCTAATACATAGCTGACAGGGACATCTGGGAACTAGGGAAAATCTTGCCCTCTCCTAGATAGGCTAGTAATAAAATATATGTCCTCTTCAGTGGGTGGGAACTACTAGCTAGGACCAACCCGAAAAGCCTGTCGGTGGGCATCCCACCAGAAGTTCAGCTATCCCAATAACCCACTATGGCCCTTCAGGGATGTAGCCTCCTCATAGAAATTGAGGAGGCCTACCTCCTTTAGGAGCAACTGGGTGGCTGACGTAATAGGGCGAGGGTACATAAGTCTCTCCCTCTCTATTTCCTCCCACAGGTGAATCACGTTATATTGGTCCTCCATATGTTCTTGTTGTTCCCTTTATTCTCTTCATTACCGTCACTGAATTGATTCACATGTTAAATACAATTTTTTTATTAAATCAGAAATGTATTTAAATATATATATATTTTGAAAAAAAAATCAGTCGATGAGCCCAAAAAAACAGTCACACACCAGTACTGGTACGTAAATTTTAATCGTGCACCGCTCTTGGTGCACATGGAAAATCTTCGAGCACCACAAAAAAATGGAAATACTTTTCTGTGGTGTGTTGATGAAAGTATCCGCCGTGGGGTAGATATTTTGTCAATGCACCACCCAACAACAATACATGTTCAATGATGCAGTCATGTAAACGATCGCACCGTTCACCATGTACTGTTGTTGGGTGGGCGGTGCGCTGACCTAACTATCTGCCCTGTCGCGGATAGTTTGGTCAATGCACCGCCCAACATATGTACATGGTCAAAGGTGTGGTCCTGTAAACAACCACATCATTGACTATGTAATGTTGTGAGGTGGGCAGTGCACTGACCTAACTATTTTCCCTGGGGCGGTTAGTTTGGTCAACACACCGCCCTCCCAACACTAGTACATAGTCAACATACGGTCGTTTAAATGACCGCACCACCATGTTATTTTTTAAATTAGTCACGGTGCACATTTTTTCGGTACCGCACTAGAACCTAGTGCGGTTTCCGTTAACACCATTCATGGTGTGTATTCTACAGACCCATGCTTGCGAATAGTGCTAGTAGGAATAGTTCGGGGTACCTATGAGATATATATATATATATATATATATATATACGCATAATTTTAAGTTTTTTTAAAAATCTAATCTACCAAAACATTTAGTTATTGAGAAACAAATAGAATACCTGCATATTTGCGTGTCGAGGAGGCATATTTGCTAATGAATTGAAGAAACCAAATTTTCCCACCATTTTCGAAAATTTGAACTCCATAAGGTGGGCAATGGATGGAAGAAATGCATGCAATGGGAGCAATGATGGCAGGGTGCCTCACACAAGACAAACTCACATTGTTGCTTGAGAGGTATGGATCACTAAAGAAGTAAAAATAACGTTTTTACAGCCGGTATTTTTTTTAATTTAACCCTGTTTCTGTGTGCGGTTTTTTGAGACGCACAGGGAAGTATTATCAATGCACATTTCATGGTTTTATGGTGCACTGGATTACAAAGATCCACCCAGCCTATTTATGCATAGAGCACTAGTGCGCTATAGTAATTAGATGCATCGATCGGGTTTGTATGGAGAGCACAGTGTCTCGGTGTGCCACTTTTTCGTATGCACCGGTGTGTTTTGAGTAAAAAGCACTGGTGCGGTTTATGATGAGAAACACACAACAAATAAAACATCCACAAAAACCTCCACTCGCCAACCTTATCTAGAGACCTCTGATACAAACAGATATATGGGCTATTTTTATAAAGAGTCCCTCAAAAACATCCGCTAGAGGGTCTTTTCCTTGTAGTGGGATTAGTTGATATTATGGATTAATTTTAAGTTATGCTTGCAAGTAAAGCTCAATTTTGAGAGCTATTACTCAGTTTTACTTGTAATGTTCAGAATTTGGTATTTTATGAGAATAATCCTTATTTTTTGCAAAAAACTATGATTACTATTAATTTTTGACATAAAATTCATAAAAAATGCTATTTTTTAAGGTTTTTTCATTAAGATTTTCCCAAAAAATATATATTTATTTAACATGTTTTTTTAACAAAAAGTCTCAAAATGTGTATTTTTTTGTCATATGATTAAAAATTTTAGTTTTTTAGGGACAATTATTTGATGTGCATTGAAATATTAATTAGCAGTACATAAACATATAGAAAATCCTAACTTTAAAATATTGACCCTTTTTTTTAACTATGTGAAAATAAGAAGATTTCATTACAAAAAAAAATTAAAACAATTTAAAAAAACAAGTACATAAATACACTTAAAAATAAACATATTAGGCTAGAAGAAGAAATTAGAAAATGTATAGTGTCAAAATCAACCCTCTAAGAAAAAGTGGGTGATTCGACATCACCACTTTTCAAAATCGAAATGAAAATCATGACATTAAAAAAAAAAATCATAAGAAAAATTAAAGTGCCAAAACTATGCTCCAAAAAAAATTTGATTCTGCATCACCACTTTTCAAAACCGGGTACCTTTTTTTCTACCTCAAAAAAATGGGTACTAGGTAATTTCATCATTTGATCAGTAACTGTGTTCAAGCTTATCATGAGTATGTGAACGAGAGACATCAAGTTGAGATTTCCTAGCTTGATTTCACCCAAACTCCGCATCATAATGTTTTGTCTTATTAGGTTTTAAAGTTGTCTCTACCCTATTTTGTCTTATATGGGTACGACTGGAAAATGCATATTATTTGTAATTATTGTATAAGTGAAATTCCATTTGTCCATGATGGAATGTGAAGAGTCCTATATAATATGAAGAGTCATGAGGGGATTCCAAAAGTCACCAAGAGGGCATGCCAAGAGTCACCCCCCTTTTGTTATAAATACAACGTCATTACTCTTGTAAAGGGATTTTGGGAGCCAAGATTTTGGATGGGCTTAAGCTTAGAAAAGGCTTGGGAGTTTTGTGTCAGCCTTGGCTTCTCCATAGCTTAGAGGGAGTATACTTATTTTGGAGGAGTTGGTGTTGTTGACTTCATGTTCCACTATTGGGGCAAGTGGTTTTCATGTTGTACGTATGAATGTAACTTTCACTTATAATAAAATTAGATCTAATGTGTCTTCATGCATATATTGTAAACGTAGTAGGATTATTCTTATTATATTTGCGATGTAAGTTGTTTAAATTATGCATATGCTTATGAACTATTTCGTTTTCATTTGTACAAATCTTTTTGAATGCGTTCTGATGTTTTAACCCATCACCTTTAACTTCTGGACTACTCTTCTTGTAAGTTTGTGTGATTTCTTTCAGCTCATGTGTTCCTTTCAAGTTGCGTACTATTACAGGATTCCAAGGAGCAGACTTCTTTTCCCTTCGCATGTTAGAACCAGTCATGCATCATATTGAATTTCTGTAGGGTCACAAACTTCCTTTAACCAAAGACACCATGCAACACTCTTTGTGTTTTGCAATCCAAGGCACATCATTAAACACCCCACTACTGGGACTCCTACTCCAAACGATGTGAAGTCTAGTTGGGAATTCATATTGGGGAGATACCTTGAATTTTGGTGGGTCCAACACCGTCAACATTTCTAGTGCTAAAAGGAGGGCCAGATGACAAGTTAAGCCCTTGAAGTTTGTTTTGAATTCTTGCATTCAAGTTATGACCTCTTCCAAAATCATACTCCCAACATGCTTTATTAGAAATATAAAATTAAAAGTGCCAGTGAATATTTTTAATGACTTGTCATATCTTAAATTTGATGGCAAGGGTGAAACAACCTTGCTTGAGCATACTTATTTATTTCTTCAATTCTGTACAGAGCACGACATCCATCTTGAGTATGTTCGATGTAGGTTTTTCATTCTCACGTTCAAAGGGAGCATAGGGAAATGGTGTCACACATTGACCAATCCCTCCATTCACTCTTTCAAACACTTTTTCATAGAATTGTTCCATGATTTTGATGGATACTATCACGAACACCTGTGCCAGAAAATTTTAGAATTGAAAAAATCACTCGATGAATCATTTTATCATTTTCACAATCTTTTTATAAATATTTTTTGTGAATTTATAGAAAAATAAGTTTATTGGGATATCTTTACTGAATGATTTCTACATCTTGTGAGCATTTTACTAACTTCTGAAGGCTTAGAAATTTACAAGTCACTCCCAGCTTATCGTGAAGCTAGAGATTCCAATATGTGACAGACAAGGTTGTTTTTCCAAGTAACCCTCCATCTAATTCTCACCAAACATCTCACGTTCCTTTGGTTGAGGTGGAAATAATAAAAAATTTGTCTCTTGGACTGTCACCGTCTCTTCTCACCTTGCATACTCATAACCCCTGCGCAGTTTTAGACTGCAAGCCCGACGAGTGTGATGGAGTATTTTCTCCTGATCCTCCATCCTTTGATCCCTTTGATCCTCTGAATTGCGAGTTTGTTTTTTCATCTATTTCAAATATTTCCTTTGATTTTCATGAGGATCAGGTGTCAGATGGAGTTGCTGTTGAGAATCAAACCTACAATACCATTTCCGATGAGTATTTCATTTTGGTTGAATCATGTGAAAATTCACTTTCATATCATATTAATACTTCAAATCATTTGCAGAATTTGTGGAATGTCATTTTTTCATCTGAATGCGGAGAGGATAAATTTTCTATCACAGATATTACCAATTTCTCATCACGCCTTTATGGAAATATAGAGGGTGAAATATATTATTTTCATCTTCCCCTATGTACAATTCATAAAATCATAAGGATACCTCTGTCAGCGATATTTAACTTTATGATCGTGGTTATCGAGATATTTTGATTGATTCAGGTGGTCACAATTCGAATTTTCCTGTTATTTATTTTTCTAAGCCATTGATCTTTGATGATCTATCTTCCAATTAGTTGGATCCTCCTCAAGCTGTCGAGGCACTTCAACCCGAGCTAATGGTTGTGTCAGGTTCTCGTAGCCTTGAGATCAATTCTTCCTCTGGTCAGAAGAGTTTTGAATCTTTTGGAGATCCTCATCAATCCATTGCACATATTGAAAATCCTCAAGTTTTACCATTTTCGCATCCTCCATCTATTTATCACAATCCTATCGCTCAATATTTGGAGGAGTCGTACTTGGCGAGCACCATGTTGAAACAAAAATTTCTTTCTTTATTTATGTTTGCTCGACCTCGTATTTTGAAAATTTTCATGTGTAACTCTTTGGCTCACAGTGTGCCAGGACACCATGACACAACCGCATAATGTCTCCCTTGCTCTTTTCATTCTTATTTTTCCACACATTCATTCAAACTTTGAACGTTTTGGTTTACATTGTATTATATTTCTTATTTCAAGTGTTACTCGAATATCTTCCTTGACATGTATTCCCTCGCCTGCATAGGCCAACCAATGCACCAGTGGCTGCATTGGAAGTATCACTTTATGTGATTTGGCTTACTTTTTTCTTAGGTTGGGATTAGGAGTAGTGTTTGTTTTTCTTTGTTGTTTCTTTTATTTGATTTACATTTTTCTCCTTCCCTTTTTTTGTTTTTAGTTTTAGGCTAGTTTTCGCTTGAGACCATGTTTAGCTTATAAAGAAAGAATGGTCAAATCCAAGAGGAAAGTTTTTCTTCTATCAACACTTGGTTTTCTGGATATTCCCTCTCTTTGTGTGATTTTTTTTTTTTTGGTTGATGATACTCATACGGAAAATATGTTCCTTATCAGAGAAAATCACAGTGAAATCATTATGTTTTGGTTTTAACTGGTTCCACCTACTCTAATAAATTTTTATATATATTTGGTTAATCCTTTTCGCTCTAGTCTAGTAGAGTAAGGAGGGGAGGAAAAACTTAACAAGTATGTCAGAGATGTACATAAACATAATTATGTAAAGGGAAAACATCTTCTTCTATGAATATTTCAACATCCCTCTTCTGCCCCATAAAATAAATAATTGATTATGCACAACTCTTTGAAAATTAAAAAAAAAACGAAAAAATGAAATAAAGGGTGAAAGAAGAGAAAGGCTTCCTGTGCAGATAGGTGAAGCAAGCAACTTCGTCGAGGTACTTTCTTGGCTGGCTGGAAGCAAAGCAATGTTTGTGTCCCTAAGGTGACTTCGTCAGGGTACTGTATAGGTTTTCTAGCAGTGGAGCATCACCAGAGATGAAAATAAATAATCTAACAATTTATTTTGCTTGTGCACTTAAATACTCCTCATCTCCAATAAAAAAAAACTTAGTGTGACTTGTCTTGGTTAGTGTTCCACCAATGAAGAGAATGGGAGGGGCTATGTATTTAAATCTGGCTTAGTGAGGAGATTGCATTAATCAATGAATTGAACAATACTTCCAAAAGGGCGAGACCGGTTTCACAAAACATAAGATTCATTCAAATATTTAGAGTTCTACTAGTGTGCCACCAATTTTGTAGCAGCTAAAACCACCCTCCAAAATTTGGCCATTGCTTAGATTTTGGAGCCTAAACTTCTTTTCACAGGAGATTACATTGCATTGCTATCAGGTATCCATGATTTAACTGATGTTTATCTTTTAGTTATGCTTTTTTTCACTTTCTCTTCATTTAGATGATCTTTCCTAAGTCACAAGCTAACCTCCTATCTAAGTCTTGAACAACAGTTATGGGCTTGCCTCTAGAAACTACGCAATTCATGGAGTAATACTTCACCTTCACTTCTAGAATCATGTAGTCATGAATGACGGTCAGCCTTGAGCTTGGAAATTGTGCATCCATGACAGGAAACCCAACACTAAGCCTAGAAACTGCACAATCCCTCACCGAGCTTAGAAACTATGCAATGCACTTAGCTTGGAGTTGCCAGTTCACCAGAAATGTGCACTCCTTCCCAGTGATTTGCATGGAATTTTTCCCCTGAAAAATCAGAAAAAGAAAAAAAAAGAAAAAAAAAAACCCTAAAATTAAGGAATCTATTTTTAGTAACCCAAAGGAAGCACACTTGCTATTTTGAAAATTTTCGCCATGTGTCGTTTTTCCCTTGATTTGTGGCATGCACGTCAAAAACCCTAATTTCTCAAATATATTTAATCGATGCCCCTAGAGCTCATTCTCAGATTCTATCTTGGAGCTCTAGAATTCTCGAGGAGATCAAGGAACCTTCGGTACGATTTTCGTCGCTTTTCCAGGTGAGTTTTGTATTTATCGCTTTCAATCCCTTTTTCTGTCGTTTTTTATCATTTGGCTTGCATGAGTGTTTTTTTTCTTATTTCTTAGCATGCATGAAGGTTTTTTTAACTTTATTTAGCCTGTAGAAGTGTTGTTTCAAGCTTTCATTTGCCTGTCACAAGTGTCGCATCGGTTTCTTCATTTTGCACCGATGATCATCGTTGCGGTGACTCTCCTCACCAATCTCGTTCACTTCTTGTTTTTTCATATTTTTCACTTGATTTGTCTTTTTTCAATCACACATAGTCACATCTACACTCAATCCTTCACCATCTCACATATATGCTCGTTTTTCACACTTCCCTTGGGCATATTTGCCTTTCCCTTGGCCAGAATTCACTTTTCCAAGTTGGTAATTGTGCAATATAGAGGCCCAAGCTCATAGCATGGCCTCTAGAATTACCTAATGCACAATACAGGCTAGAACCACTGCGCATTGTGCAGTTCTAGGCCTCAGCCTGCATCCTTGGCCACTGAGAATGCACAATGTGCAGTCTCTCCCAACTCACTTCCTAGGCTGAACTACACATTGCACCATCTCAAGCCTTAAGCTTCGACCTTGACTATTAGGACTATGTAGTGCGCAGTTTCCTCAACCAATCAGGCTCTCTTCCTAGCAATAATTGTGCAATCCTTCCAGTTAGTTTCCTGGTGTGTTGCATTAACATGTCCTAAAAGTAGTTTTTATTATAGTTGATATTTTATTTTTGTTAGTGTCTTTGCTTTCCCACAAATACAAAAATTGTTGAGCGTCTCTCCAATAGTCACTTTCACAATGGAACCTAAGAGAGTTTCCTCAAAGGAAACCACTAAAATAAGTATTATGGAATAATATTAACAAGTCCCTCTTAACTTGTCAGTTTATGCGGAAACTCAATTGTTTGTGGAGAAGGGATCAAAACTAACATGGCAGTAGATCAAAGATGAGTTCAAAGAGGACTTTCAGGTAGACTTAGAGCAACATGCAATGGTATAGTGCAGGAAAAAGGAAAGAGGAAGGTAGATGATAATGAAAAAGAGGAAAATTTTTGAAAGATGAATGCAGATCCTCTCGCTGAGAAAATAAATTTGGAAATTGAATAAAAAAGGAAGAAGGGGAAAAAAAGAGTAGAGCAGAGGAAGAGAGAGAAGAAATACTTGGAAGAAGAAGTGCAAAGAGTGCAGAGAGAAGAAAAATATTTGAAGGAAGAATAAGAGCTTATAAGAAGAGAACAAGATGAGAGACAGAAAAAAGAAGAGGAAAGAAGGCAAGGTGACATGGCGAAAGAGACGACAATCATACAGGTTGAAGAGTCAATACAAGATCAACCAACATCAGAAGAAGTGAGCGAACAGATGCAGGAACGAGAGTTTTATAAAAAAATTGAACATTTTATTGAAGTTGCGAACATGGAAGTGGGGTCGGGGCTGCAAAATGAAGAAGTAGACCTAATTCCCTATGCACCTCAGTCCACCATTCAGATTCCACCACCTTCAGTTGCAGAGAAAGCCCCGATTGAGGAAAGGGAGGTAGTTCCCCTTGATGATGATGTAGTGATGGATGTGTACAATCTGTCATTTGATGAGATGAAAAAGAATATTGTGTAAGCACGAATAAAACACTTCCTGAATGATCATGTGTCTCCTGCATTCATGAGAAAAAGTGTGATTATGGCAGACACTAGCAGGAATCCAGACACTATTGCTAAATCCAAATTTGCCTTCGTAGGTGCTGCAAAATCAAACACTCAATTCTTGAAGGTAAAGAGTACATAAGCTATGGGCTTCCAGGGAAGAGACTGAATAGCTCCACAGAATAGCGCAGAGTGCAGCTTCTGCACAGTCCCAATTGGAATAAATGAGAGCAACGATACTTGCTAAAGTATCATCACTTGGAGACACTACGTGAGACTTATTTGAGGAGCTCATGGTCGTGCGTAAGGCATTTGTCCAATTGCAGAGCTTTCAAATTCACTACAGAGAGTTTGTCACTATCCTTAAGAATGTGCAAGATTTCATCATTCATGTGCATGAATGGACATTGCGGTACAAAGCGACGCCACTCACATTGGTAAAGATGATGAATCTACAGGAAGACATAGAGAAATGAAAGGTTCAGATACTGATCCAAAATAACAATCAATTTGCCACATTCATCACAAACATCCAGGTCGAATATGCATGGTTGTACAATAGTTTTTACTTCATGGTGAGAACCCACAAGATCCCATCAGTCGGTTCACTCAACCAAGTTAACCGCAAGTGCTCTGTGACAAGAGATTCATGAGTACTTGGAGTAGCTAAAGCAGATCACCACCAAGGAGGACTTGGAGCTGAAAAAACAGAACATGCCTAACTACATTGGTGGCCCTGTTCACTTTCGAACGATGTTGTTCCTAATTGACCAATATGGTCAAACCGACTCCAAGACATTGTAATTGAATGATATGGAGGCAATAGTTTGCTTCCATCCTGACACCATCTCACATTTTGGGGTTATCATTGCACAATACCAAGATTGGCATGAGTATGTGACCAAGAGACATCAAGTTGAGGTTTCCTGACTTGAGTTCACCCAAACTCCAACATCATAGTGTTTTTTCTATTTAGGTTTTCAAGTTTTATGTATCCTATTTTTTCTTATATGGGTAGGAGTGGAAAATGTATATTATTTTTAATTATTGTATAAATTAAATTCCATGTGTTCATGATGTAATGTGAAGAGTCATATGTAATGTGAGGAGTCATGAGGGGAGTCCAAAAGTCACCAAGGAGGCATGCCAAGATTCGCCCCCCTTTGGTTATGAGTACATCTTCATAACTCTTGTAAGGGTATTTTGGCTAGGCTTAGGCTTAGAAAAGGCTTGGGAGTTTTGTGTTAACCTTGGCTTCTCCGTAGCGTAGAGGGAGTATACTTCTTTGGGAGTAGAAGGTGTTTTTGACTTCACGTTCCACTATTGGGGCAAGTGGTTCATCATGTTGTATGTATGAATGGAACTTTCACTTATAATAAAATCAGAGTCGACATGTCTTCATGCATATATTGTAAATGTTGTAGGAATATTATTGTTATATCTGCGATGTATGTTGTTTAACTTACACATATGCTTATAAATTATTTCTTTTTCATTTTGTATGAATCTTGTTAAATGTGTTGGAGTTCCCATGTTTTGGAAAGATTGGCAAGACCGAAAGATGAGACAACATCAGAACCACTTTGGGGTCCTAGGATCTAGCCCTCCAGGACCCGGAGAGGGATCTCTCCATAAAACAAAGAATGATATGTCTTTGAAGCTCAAATTGAGATGTTAGGCTAGGTATGAAGCACAAAGGGGTTTAAAATGGTTTGGCTGGTCGGTTGTTGGGTTGAGTCATAGGATCATAAACTAAGAAAGTAATGGGAGAACAGGAGCAGAGAAATAGGAGGTTTCGGCAAAAGAGGATGGGTCAAGAAAGTGTCATCCATTGGGCTATGGAGTCATGAAATGGGATTACTTCCACGCAACTAAGCATGGATTCTAGAGGGCAAGTCATCTATACTAAGGGATCTTCTTAGATAGGTGGCGGAATGGGACATTAAGGTTTGAAAGTGAAAGAAGGAGAGCCACCCAGTTTCTGTCTGGAGATCAGGTCAGAGGTCATTTAACTCTAGGCCTGCTTTGACATACTCAAAGGAAAATCTTAGAGGAGGGACAAAGGGGAAGCTTATAGATCAGACCAAAGATCATTTAACTCCAAGCCTGCTTTAGCATACTCCAAGGGAAAACAAGGATAAGGTTTGACACAAGGCTAGAGTCTATAGATTGGAGAAGGACTTTAAACCTTCCCTGCTTTGACACCAGCTAGGACATCCAAGAAACAAACCGAAATTCACACATCAGCTAGCAGCGTATACCAGCTGCTACACTGGCTAAATCACAAGCGTTTTCTCTCAGATTCACAATCAGTGGAAAACATTGAAGGTAGGGAGAGCAGAAACATAGGGTACCATGCGAGGGTAAATCCTATGTTAGATTTCTGATGCATAACAGAAGACCAATGAACAACATGAAAAATGTAAATAAATGATGCAAAGAGAAAAACATCACCCGTAGTAATAGACCAGGATCCTATGAAAAACGCTTGATTAATTGATGCAAAACCAGTCACATACAATGAGCTCAATGGCTGAATACAGTCCTAACTTTCTCCTCCCAGCCTACTACATTACAAACTACTCTACTATTCTCTCCCAAAACTATTTCTAACAGTCAAAAATGAATCCCTACAACTACAACCGCAATAACGCAATCCCAACCAACCCTTTTCAATGTGTTCTTTGGGATTCCTTATAAGAGAGATAGATAGCAAGAGTAGTGATACACATTAAATCGATTTATTAAGAAGAGTGGGGGAGGAATTTCACGCCACTCCACTTAATAGCTTTGCGCTATACTTGGTGGTCTGGTCTAGAGTCTTTGTCAGGTCGGATTTGACCTCTGATATTTCTTTGAAGTTTTCTTCTGGCTGTAAAGCTCTCTGTTTTGTCTTCTGAAGCAAGTAAGGTGAGTGAAGGTCTGTTGGGCTTCCATACCTCCATCATTGTTGTCCTGACAGTTGTTGGAAGCTTTTTTTCAGTGAGATGGTCTTTGGGAACTCGGGGAGGCATGGAGACTTCTGTTCGGAGGGCGTACTATCCTGAGAAAATGTCCTGCTGATGCTGAGAGCAGATATGGCTCGTTTCTTGTGCTCTTCAAATCTTCGGATTGCGCCTTAATCCCTTTGATCATGAGATTAGGTGTTGGATGTTAAATTTACTGGATTTAATCCGCTTAATCCATCTCTGTTGCTTTACTGAGCCACTGCTGTAATGGCCTCTCTGTGTTTCTGATTCACAGTGACTGTGATGGCGTGAATTTACCACCCTGTAATGCCCTGCACATTAGAAAAAACCAATCATAAAACCCAGGGGTGGCAGAAGAGATGCTGTGAGGCCTAGAAGAAGGGTGGCACAGCTGTGAAGACAGTGGCTGTAGGGAAAACAAGTGAAAATGCGGTGAAATGGAGGTGTGGTGGAAGGAAGTGCGCGGGTTGTCGATCAAGTTGAGACGGACGGCTGAGATTGAATCGGAGGAGGAGCAATGGGAGGAGGACCTAATCCCGATAGGCGATGGAGTGATTGGATTTGGACCGCCGGATCTATGAGAGATCGACGGTGGAGATTGCATCGGAGGATCGCAATTGCAAAGGGCGAAGGGTGGCACCGTTTAGAAATTTCGATTGCGATTGGGCGAAGATGCCAGAGTCGTTGGATTAGATGTGAATCAATGGTGGGGATACTAATCGGGGGAGTGACGAAAAGGAGAAGTGGGCGCGATGGGGCGTGCGATGACCGTTAGATTAAAGGGGAATCAACGGCGAAGATTATAGTCGAGGGATCACAATCGAGGGGGCAGTGGGTGGCATAGTTTAAGATTTGTGATTGCGATTAGTGCCCAGGCCTTTGCGCTTGGTTTTAGCACTAGGGGCATATGGGGAGGTGGGTAAGGGGCTGGCCAAAAATGGGCTAAACCAGCATAAGGAAAATGGGTTTTTTAGCCAAAAAGAGGGTTTTAGGGCTAAAAGAGAGAATCGGTAGATAGAATAAGGGGATATCAAACCTAATAAAGGATATTTGAAAGGTTTAAGGGGAAATAGAAAGGGGAAAATGTGATGATGGCCGAGGTTTAATAGGGCTGAGATGAAAGGAGAAATGAATGCCTTTTGGGCATTCTCTTCTCAAACAAAGAGGCATTCTAATGGAAACAAAAGATGAGGATTTATCAAAGGGAAAAGGCACAGGAGGCTTCAAGGATGATGTGTTTTTAGAGAAATATGCATTCCTTGAAGGCTCAAGAAAAATTTAGCCCCGTGTTTTCTTGTCAAAAATTTCATAGGGGGCTAACAAAATGCGTGCTCATGTTTAAACCCATCACCTTTAACTTGTGGACTAATTTTATTTTTAGTGTGTGTGATGTCTTTCAGCTCGTGTGTTTCTTTCAAGGTGCGTACTATTATAGGCTTCTAAGGAGCATACTTCCTTTTACCTTCATGTGTTAGAACCTCCCATGCATCATATTAACTTTCTATAGGGTCACAAACTTGCTTTAACCAAAGACACCATGCACCACTCTATGCGTTTAGAATCCAAGGCACATCACTAAAAACCCCACTATTGGGACTCCTACTCCAAACGGTCTAAGGTCTAGTTGGGACTTCATATAGGGGAGATCCCCTGAATGTTGGAGGGTCTAGCACCGTCAACACATTAACAGGCTCTTGAAATAGATTCTCCAAAAATTATCCTGTGTAGTTAGTAAGACCCAATTTCCAGCCACATTCAAACACACATAATGTTTTATTTTAAATATTATGTTTGAATGAATTCCCCATCGCCCCACACTTACTGTTGTTGGATCCTACAAGCCAAATCCCATTCACACATACAAAAATTTGTATATTTTTGTAATTATTTGTAAATATTTACTTATGCCATATATTTCCCCTAATATAGTTTAATTTTAAGCATTAGTTCAGTTTAGTTTTAAGTTAAAATAGGCAATCATGCCTTTGTTCCGAAGCGTATATAGCCACTTCAATGAAAATGGGACTAATTGAGACCATGATCGGGCCAATTCGCAAATCGTTGTAGCTGAGAAATTTTCCCCCTGTCAATAGGTGCCAAATGCAGATGACACAAAACCTGATTCTATTCCAATTAGCACCATAGTTTCGACGTGGAAACCAAATAAATAAGATTTCCAAAAGACAAAGATAAATAAGTTTGGTGTAGAATTTTTTCTTAATCTACTTGAGAGAATATATTGAGATTGGGTGGAGATGTTTCATGAATGTAATTTTGTATTTTGAAGGATCCATTAATATACTTCAAAAACAATTTTCAATTTTTGTTGTACATTAAGTATTATATTCATATTATTTTTTGAGTTTGATATTATTTGGTACATATATACACATTTTAACACAACTTTAGTGTAATCTTGTGATGATAATTTTTCACTTTAAAATGTTACTTTTTTTTATTTGAATAAAATAAAATAAAATTATATTGTAGACTATAACATTTGTTGTTTTTCAGATATTTACTTTTACATAACAACAACTATAATTTCAAAATTTAACTATCTATCAGTTGATGACTACGGATTCACCTTGACCTCACTAGTCTGTTTTTTATACATGCCTGAAATATTACATACTAAGTTGGCTCATAATGAAATCATCTCAACAAGCGTGTCTACAAAAATTTCTAAATTGTGACTTGATGCTTTGGCCTGTAACACAACCAAAAAAAAAATTATGAGCATGTGACTCCCGAAACAGTGCTGATCTATTGGGATGATAAATTTAAATTTTTCTATGTGGATCTAGAATGTAATTGTGCTAAGAAGATGATATTTGTTTCAATGATTCTCTAGGCAAGGAGTGTGCTTCTTGTATAGAGCTACCATCAAGATCTTCGACAGTTATGAAGACTGGCTCCAATGATAAGGCACTCTTTGATAGAATGTATGATTCTTTCTTGTATTCTATGTATATATAATGGAATCT
This sequence comes from Pinus albicaulis, assembly GCA_034641835.2. Classification (NCBI taxonomy): domain Eukaryota; kingdom Viridiplantae; phylum Streptophyta; class Pinopsida; order Pinales; family Pinaceae; genus Pinus; species Pinus albicaulis. The sequence goes on along the minus strand of CM076579.1, from coordinate 1,174,204,219 downwards.
GATATATTGAAAGTGGGATTTTGTTTCCACTATTCTTGTCTTCCATGTGATGATACTTTAATAAAATTACATGACACTTTCATTCATTTTTTATGTTCAATTTCTTTTAACCAACATAACTTCTCATTGTATTAAATTTGTATAGTCCAATTTAATAATTCACTTAAAACAATGTATTTTAGACTTTGTATATTAAACTAATATTGGAGTAGATATTTTTAGTATAAACCATTTAAGCACTTAATGAATAAATTCCAGAGAATGAAAATAAAGTAGGATTTTGTTTCCACTATTTTTCTCTTCCATGTGATGATACTTTATGTGAATTACATGAAACTTTCATTCAATTTTTAAGTTTAATTATTTTTTAACCAACATAGCGTCTCATTATATCAAATTCACATAGTCGAACTCAATAATGCACTTGAAAACAATGTATTTTTAGACTTTGTATATTAAAATAATGTCAGAGTATCTAATTTCATTATAAACCATTTAAGCACTTAATGAATAAATTCTATACAATTGAAATGAAGTTTGAAGCGATATTTTATTAATATTTATTATTTTATTCGATATAAATCCTTGATCCAACAACAATAAACTTTATCCACTTGAAGCAACACGAGAAAGCCCCCACTTGGAGTGCTTACCCCCTGAATGAATTGAACAACATGAGAAGGCACCCACTTGGAATGCTTACGCGTTGAAAAACTATAAGAATGGGAGAAGGCACCCACTTGGAATGCTTACGCGTTGAAAAACTATAAGAATGGGAGAAGGCCCCCACTTGGAATGCTTACGCCTTGAATTGAATTTCAAAGGAAATATGGATGAGAAATCCCAGATATAAGGTGGCCCATTCTTTTGTTCTTCCACTACATGATAGAATGATGGCACAATGGCTTTCCTCCTTACTTAATTATAAGGAAGTATCTCCTCAGTTTCTCCTTTCTCTGTGCATAGGCCAATCCAATCTATGCATCATTAATCCCCTATGTTAGCCAAAATCATTATGTAATTGTAGAAATTATATACAAGATGCATGCATATATCCATATTCTCCTGATCTAACAATATTTATCTTCTTGCTAAATAAAGAATCCTTCCACTATTAATCTTTTGTGGAAATTAATCATTCAATTGCAAACACATGAAGCAATAAAAACAATCGCACATAACACAGTTATTTAACGGAAAATCCTGAAGCTGAAAACCCCAAATATCATATATTATGTATCATGGAGATCATGTAACAATATCATACAAAGCTTAGTACATCAAGCTCTCAGTACAATCAATTATCACACACTAATCAGAAGAAATATGCAAATCCATGCATCGATTTCTTGCCACCTGCTAGCCTACCTCCACTATGAAATCCCTGCTGAAGAATAGCTCTAAATTAATTCAAATTAGCCTTGCCTTGACTGCGCAATCCTCATTGGAAAATCCAATGTGTGTGTGATGCAATCAATGCATCACTATAGTCACAACAGATATTCCATCTTGCCATTTCACCTATCTCTCCACTGGGTCTCCACTGGAATTGACATGAACTATAGTTAACTGTTGTATTGTTCAGTTGATTAATGAGTTATTATTTGTGAATTAATTAACTAATTAATTCACTCCACTCTCACTAGTGTATCATTTAGTTAGACTAGATACAACTAGCTCAACTGAGTTTAACACCAATAATTGTGTTAAACTAAATAACAACTCCATGAACTACTCTTCCAACTCTGTCATAACTTTTCCACTTCATTTTTAGTTGATTCCTCCATGAATGAACCACCAATAACCCTAGGAATTGCATAATTCCTTCATCCCACTGATTTTCCAAATCTGTGCACTGAAACTAAGTGCTCCAAGAGAATAAGTTGTTGTTTATTGTCGGATTATTATTAAGAGCTAATAATAATCGACACTTCTATTTTTAGATCGACGATCTATAAATAGACTTCGCCCAATATTCTAAAAATAGAATTTCATCTATTTTCCCAACTTGACCAACAATCCACAAATAGCATCCTGCAACTTCTGAAATATGATCACCATGTCTAAAAATAGACATAGTCTAAAAATAGACTTGCACCAAAAATATCCTGCGGGCTCACTTAGTGAAGGCGACTCTTTTCACTAATATCATCAACTTGTTGAATCTCAACACTCCCTCTCAACAATATAGGGATTATCCTTCACCCTGATCTTGCCCCTATGGTATTCGAATTTTCTCCTGGTCAGCGCCTTCATTAGAATATCTGCATCATGATCCTCCGTAGGAATGTGCTAAAGAACCATGATATTTCACTGCACACAATCTCTGATATGATGATACCGGATATCAATATGTTTAGATATATCATGAAACACAGGATTAATCGAGAGTTTAATGAAACTCTGATTATCACAATGTATCATTGTAGGATATAAATGTGAACCAAAGAAACTGACCAGGATCTTCCTCATCCGTATAGCCTCACATGCAACTTGACTTGCTGCCATGTATTCTGCTTCCACTGAACTGAGTGCCATGGATCTTTGTTTCCTGATATACCAAGAAACTGTCGTAGATCCGATACTGAAAATCCCTCCTGATGTTCTCTTTCTGACTGTTGGGTTGCCTGCGCAATCTGCATCCGTGAAGCCATGCAACTTCACCTCATCTGTCTGTCTGTACCATAAACCATACTCAGATTTTCCCTTGAGATATCTCAGGACATGCTTTCCTGCCTTCCAATAGAGCTTGGTAGGCTTAACCATTTTTTGTGAAAGCTGGTTCACTGCATAGAATATGTCTGGTCTTGTATTAACTAAATACATGAGTGAACCCACCAATTGTCGATAAACAGTGGAATCCACTACCTCTGCGGATGTAGCATCCTCTTTCCTCCAATTTCCTAGAAGAGGAGTGTCAATAGGCTTTCAGCCTTGCATGTGAAACTTCTCCAGTATCCCCCGGACATACTTGCCTTAAGACACAAATAGTTCACCTTCCCACTACCATATTTCCAATCCAAGGAAATAATGAAGGAGGCCCAAATCCTTCATCTCAAACTCCTTTACAAGATCTGCCTTGCATGAGTGTATCAACTGCTCATCACTTGTTAGTATTAAATCGTCAACATAAAAAAAAATGATTAAAAGCTTACCCTCCACCACAATTTGGTATAGGTTTGCATCCGCCTCACTCTTGGTGAGGCCAAGTCTAGTGAAATAGTTGTCAATCCATGTGTACCAAGCATGTGGTGCTTACTTCAGCCCATACAGTGCTGTTTTGAGCCTGCACACATGTGACTTATTTTTGAAGATCTCAAATAATTCAGGCTTCTCAATGTACACCTCTTCCTTAATGATCCCATTAAGGAACACAGTCTTCACATCCATCTAATGAATGTACCAATCCAACTGCACTGAGAGAGAAAGGATGGTCCTTATGGAAGAATATCGTGCGACAGGTGCAAAGGTTTCTTCATAATCAATCCCCTCGATTTGTGAGAAGCCTCGGGAAACAAATATTACCTTATACTTCTCAATGCTCCCATCAGCATCTTGATTTACCTTGTAGATCCATCTTGATCCTACAACTAATTTTTCCACCGATCTTCGAACAATCTCCCAAGCACTGTTTCTGACAATGGAGTCATACTCCTCCACCATGGCATCTACCCATGTGGGCTCCTGCACTGCTTCTTCAAAATAAGATGGCTCTATCATGATACACTTTCTCATCATAGCTATGTATCCAGTAAATCAGTCAGGTGACTGTCTCTGTCTGCGTTGTGATGTAGGGAATCCTACATTCTGTGCCACATCAAGCTTCAGTTTCTCAGCTTCTGTGGTATTCTTTCTTCCTTGTTTGATGTTTGGTTCTGCATGAGTGGACTCCTCCACTCCATGAATCTCCTCCTGTGGTTGATCCACATCTAGAGGCTCATATTTGGGAACAAGAAGTTCCTCCTCTACATGCAAGTGTAGCTCCCTCTCAAGCGACAACTTCATGGCTTTCACCTCATTGAATTTTATATCCCGTCACACCACAGTCATCCGACTATCTAGAAAATACACATGATAATTATGGGGTGTTTTTTTGTACCCCAAAAATATCCCAACTTCTGCAGTCGGCTCCAACTTCTTCCTGGTGTCCTTTGTCACATGAATGTAAACAGATGAGCCCGAAATCTTCAAATGAGAAATATCAGGCTTCTTACCAGTAAAATCTTCTTCAGGTGTACTCATGCCAAGTACTCTATGAGGACAACAGTTTTGCACATAAACTCCAGTGTTGCATGCTTCCACCCACAAGTGCATCAACAGGCCCTGGTCATGCAACATCGCTCGTGTAGCACCCACAATCATTCTGTTCTTCCTCTTTGCGACCCCATTCTGCTGTGGGTTATGAGGCGCTATGAGTTCTCTTCGAATTCCTTATTTTCTACAGAATTCTTTGAATTCGCCCAAGATGTATTCACCACCATTATTGCTCCGTAGAGCTTTCACTTGCTTCCTCGACTCCTTCTCCACCAATGATTTAAACTAACAGAAATTTGAAAATGTTTCTCTCTTCTTCTGCATGAAGAAGATCTAGCATCTACAAGAATAGTCATCAACAAATAAACATAATACTTGTTTTTTGATGTTGAAGCATGTTGAGTCTCAAATCTGCATCTTTTCCATACACCTTTCTATCCCTTTTTCATTCACCTGAACCTCCCAAGTTGTCAATATCATTGTATATTAATTGCAAAAGAGCATCTAAAATGGTTTTTAACTATATTTTTGTGTCTGCTGTTTGATTTAGATTTTGCTCATTTAGCTGCGGAATCTTGCCACTTTCCGCAGCTGCTGCAACTTTCCGTAGCCATTTTTTGAAACTCTATGTTACAGGTGTCTTCAGGTAAAACGAGCCACATGGGCAACTCAGAAATGATGTGGACATGGATCATGTCCTATTGGCTCGAGAAAATTCACCTAAGGAGGCTACGGTCAAAGGTGGCCAAGTGGAAGTCAACCGTAGAGTCCCACGGTGACAGGACTCTATTTCTCGTCACGTGGAGATTTCTATGGCCGTTTCTGAATTGCGGGAGACAAATCAACATCTATACATGGCTCCATAAGCCGAATTCAAACATCCACTCTTCATAAATTTACTCCTCAACGCGGCCATGATCCTAGATCTCTGGACGTAATGGTTTACGTGTTTTGTATCAGCATAAACTTTAGGAAATTAGTTACACCACCTTCAGTTATAAATAACGCGTTTGCATACGCATAAGAGTTAGTTTTTTGTTAGTTTTTATTAGTCTCCATTAGCCTCCAGATAGCTCTGTAATGTAATTACGTTGCCACTGTGCCGTAATATCACCTTTCTGTTATGACTACATTTTAATATATAAGAAGACTCTGTTTCCAAGCGTAATTCGTACTTGAAGTCTGTTGCCAAGGCTGGTGTAGAGGGCCCCTGCACACGCTGAGGATTTGTGCATTATTGTATAGTTCTTGTTTTATTTCTTTAAGCTCATTGTGCCATAATTCATTCATATGTTTATACATTGCATCTTTCATAGTGTATATCCTTCATTTCTGTTTATAATCTTTCATGCTTTACATTTTACTTCTGTCTTTCATGTTTTGTGTTATTGTTAACTGATCAGTGTTCTTGTTTCAGGTTATAAATAGGCAGCCCGGGCATTTGCATAACTTTTTTACTAATGACATGGAATTAATATTGTTCTGCTGCTAATTTACTTTTCCTAGTTTCTGTTTAATTTCAGTACTGCTTTTTTTATTTCAATCTTGCATATTTGTTTCAGTAGTTAGATTTAGATATATCAAATTGTTCATATCATTTTCAGTTACCTCCGAAAGCCACAGCTGGACTGATGGTGAGGGATTGAATTATGAATGTGTAGTTTGATATTAGTTTACTTTCTGCAAGTTAGATATATTAAATTACTCATGACATCTTCAGTTACCTCCGAAAGCCACAGCTGGACTGATGGTGAGGGATTGAATTATGAATGTGTAGTTTGATATTAGTTTACTTTCTGCAAGTTAGATATATTAAATTGCTCATGACATCTTTAGTTACCTCCGAAAGCCACAGCTGGACTGATGGTGAGGGATTGAATTATGAATGTGTAGTTTGATATTAGTTTACTTTCTGCAAGTTAGATATATTAAATTGCTCATGACATCTTCAGTTACCTCCGAAAGCCACAGCTGGACTGATGGTGAGGGATTGAATTATGAATGTGTAGTTTGATATTATTTTACTTTCTGCAAGTTAGATATCAAGTTACTCAAATTGTTTATGGTTACCTCCGAAAATCATAGCTGGACTAATGATGAGGGATCAGAAGATAAGTTGATGTAATTTGATTTAGATTTACTTTGTTGCAACTTTTGGATTTCTTTCAACATAGTTTCTTTTGTGTTTGAACAGCAGCAAGAATAATGAGTTTCATGATCAGTAGTTCATCGTTTGATTTATTAGATTAGCAGCACATTTTCATTTCAGCAGCACATTTTCATTTCCTTTCAAGTTTTGTCATTGTATGTTTCAAATTCCTTTTGAAGTTTCAAGTTGGTAAATCATTATAAAGGATATCATTTCCTTGAACAATCATAACCATACTTGTTTTTATTTTTTCCATCTCACATTAGAAAACCAAAAACGAAAAAAAGTTAAGAAATAGGTTATCTTGCACATATAGTGCGCCACACTTCATCAGCTTACGAATCCCAGATTGATAAATTAATGTAGCAATTTAGGACAGACTAAATTGACCAAACATTTTGGCGCCGTTGCCGGGGAAGTGTAACTAGGTAGCCACTTTCTTAAAAAAAAAAAATAATAACAAAAGAAGGGAAAACTTGATAACTTCTTGAAGTATGCTCTCCTCTTGCACCTAGTGTGATCTGGAGGATCAGAAAAGAGAGTTATTGGTTTAGTAATTTCTTAAGTATGCTCTCTTCTTGCACCTAGTGTGACCTGGAAGATCAGAAAGAGAATTATTAGCCCAACTTAAAAAATAAAAAATGACATGCATAGAGCAAGAGATTCTAGGGGAAGGTTTATAGCTAGAGCCAAGAGTTCGATTTTCACAACTCCATCTTCTTCAAGGCATAGACAAGATTCACCACCATCTGCCCCTAGCCTTAAGATTTTTGGAATTCAAGGAGCAGCTGAATTAGAGGATTCTCCTATACCACCTACTAAATCTCATTTAGAAAAGGAAGAGACTCCCTCTCATCCTCCCTTGATAGAAGAACTAGAGGACTTCAAGGACTCTAAAGAAACTATCATGGCAGAGGAAATAATAGATGGATTTGGAGGTAGAGGTAGAGGTAGAGGAGGAGGAAACAATGGAGACAACAATGGTGAAGATAATAATGGAAGAAATAGGGAAGGAGATAACTTGTTTGGATTCCCTATAGTTGATGAGGAAACTCATACAACAATGAAAAATATCTCACCATCTTTCCTCCCCAACTTTTATGGATTGCAAAGTGAGGATCCTGAAACATTTCTGTTTGAGTTTGAAGTCGTGTGCCGAACCTATGACTATATGGAAGACTCTAAAAAACTCAAACTGTTTCCTTCAACATTGAAGGGAGCTGCTTTGAAATGGTTCATGGGATTAGCCACTCAATCTATTAGGACTTGGAATGATATGAAACAAACATTTTTGGATAGATGCTTGGACTATTGTATGCCCACCAATCACAAGGATGAGGTATTCAAAATGATGCAAAAAGAAGATGAAAATTTGGAAGACTTACTTGAAAGATTTCAATACAACTTGAAAAGAGAAAAGATGAGCAACTTAGATGATGAAACCTTGAAAGCCCTCATATTAAAAGCCATTAGAGATGAATGGATATATATTTTAAACATGATGGGGAAAGGAGATATTTCTCAACTCCCACTTCGTGACATAACAGAACTATGTGTCCATCTCTCAAGAGGAAAATCTAAAACAGGAAAAGGGCCTAGGGATCCTTCTCTTATTAGGGCTAACAAATCTGCAACTGGATCGGTAAGTAGGGCAGAGATTGGTAATATGCTTGATGAGTTCAAAACTGATATCTTAGGGAGCCTTAGTGAACAACTAGACACCCTTAAAATCCAAAACAAGTAGAAAGCAGAAACAGATGCTTTAGCTATCTTTTGTCCGAAATGTAGGAAGAAACATGCTTTAAGGGAATGTCCCTTGGATGCAAAAGTTGTAGAAACATGTATGATTTTCTCAAAGAATCATGAGATCAAGGATTGTCCTTCAATTCCTGGACTCAAAGCTGTCTTTCAAGAAGACCCAAATTCAGTAGAATCTCTCTGTTTTGTTGCAAGGAGACCTTGGCAGGGACAACAAACTCAAGGGTTTAACAACCCTATGAATCTTCAAACCCCACAAAATTGGAATCCTTGGCAACAACCTTGGCCCCAACATCAAAATCCATATCAACCATGGGTACAAGGGATGCAAAATCCTTATGGGAGATTTGCTCAATTTTATCAATATCCTCCATCTTTTCAAAATCAACAAGCTCCACAACTTCCAAATGTAAATCCACAACTTTCATTGCCATTTCCACAACAACAACCTTCTCAACAAAATCCAAATCCTCAACTCATGCTCCCATACCAACAAAAGACAAATCAAATTCCAGCTCAGCCATTGCCAAATCCTAACAATAAAAATCCTCAGAACACTTACATGGTAGAAGGACAACAATTTCCTACCTATATGATTGTTCCTCTCAATGATGTACAACTCAGATCTGGTAGAGTTTAAAAAAAACCTTTTATAGATATTCAAGAGCAAGATACCTCTGAGGAGGACTCTCTTAAGGTCAATAAGGGTTCTGAGGAAGAATCTCTTCAAAATTCAAACATTCAAAAAGAAAAAGAAAAGTTAACACCCACAACTCCTATAGTTGAGCAACCTGCATCTTCATATACACCTCCTTTTCCTGAAAGACTACAAATTGACAATGGGGTGGAAAAACAAATCTTGTTGCCTAACTATGATTTTCTAGATGAATTGAAGAATGTTTGTATCAATATTCCTTTGTTACAAGCCATTCGAGAGATTCCTATTCTAGCAAAAACAATAAAGGAGTTAAGTTTCAAAAGACCAGGAAGGAAACTAAAAGACACAAGAAGAATCCACCTGGTAGGAAAAATTGCAGATATCATGATGGGAAAAATTACCATGCAAAAGTATGTAGATCCAGGAAGTCCAATTGTCAAGACACATATAAACGGGATAGAAATTACAAACACATTGATTGACTTAGGGGCTGCTATCAACATTATGAGTAGACAAACTATGGACCAGCTAAAACTTCCTAACCTTCTTTTTACACCTACTTTACTGCAACTTGCAGATCGATCAATTATTAAACCAGATGGTGTATTAGAAGATATTTCAGTCTCCTTAGATTCTTGGGAATATCAGGTAGATTTTATGATTTTGACTCCCAAGAGTAATCTAGGAGGGCACCCACTTATCTTAGGAAGACCTTGGCTAGCCACAGCTGATGCTTTTATTAGTTGTAGATTTGGGGATATGTACATTTCTAATGGTAATTCGACAAAGAAATTCAATTTGTATCCTCCGGCAAAAGCAATCACAGAAGTAGGAGACAATGAATGGGTTGATGATGAGGACACTATACAACCTGTCTTTACCATTTCTGAAATCAGTGAGGATAGTCAAATTCTGAACACATTAGAAAATTTTGAGACATCTTCAGAATATGACCCCACACAATTTCAGTTGGAATCTGATATAGAATATTTATCATCAAGACAAATGTCTCTTTACTCTATGGAAGAGTTTGGTAGTTCTACCATTGAGATTTTTCCAGGAAAAACATTGAATATCAACAAACATTTGGAAAAGTCACAACAAGAAGAACTAACCAAAATCTTACAAAAACATTCTACTGCATTTGCATGGGAGTATACTGACATGAAAGGTATTGATCCTAAGACTTGCATCCATCATATCTATATTGAGGAAAGAAGTAGACCAATCAGACAACCTCAAAGAAGGATGAATCCAAATCTTAGGGAGATAGTGAAAGAAGAGCTCCAAAAATTACTCAATGTAAACTTCATTTATCCAATTTCTGATAGCCGATGGGTTTCTCCTTTGGTTATAGTACCTAAAAAGAATGGTAAATGGAGGGTATGCATTGATTACAGGGAATTGAACAAAGCAACTTTGAAGGATCACTTTCCTTTGCCTTTTATCGATCAGGTATTAGACACATTAGCAGGTAAAAAGTACTTTCATTTTTGGATGGTTTTAGTGGCTATAATCAAATTCAGGTAGCACCTGAAGATCAAGATAAGACCACATTTACTTGTCCATGGGGAACTTTTTCCTATCGAGTGCTTCCTTTTGGGTTATGTAATGCACTTGCAACATTCCAAAGAGCAGTACTAGGAATTTTTTCTGATCTAATCCATGATTGTGTAGAGGTTTATATGGATGATTTTACAGTTTATGGTAATTCATTTGAAGAGGCATTAGAAAATTTGGAAAAAGTCCTTATAAGATGTAAAGAAACAAGCCTTTCATTAAGCCATGAAAAATGCTTTATGATGTTTACTGAAGGTATTGTTTTGGGGCATCATATTTCAGGAGATGGGATTAAGGTTGATAGATCAAAAGTTGAATTCATCTCCAAGTTACCTATTCCAAATTGTCAAAGAGATGTTAGAAGTTTTCTAGGATTTACTGGTTACTATATAAGATTTATAGAAAACTTCACTAAAATAGCATCTCCACTCTTCAAATTGCTTACAAAAGATTGTGAATTCAAATGGGATCCTGAATGTCAATCAGCCTTTGAAACTTTGAAAACAAGAATATCTGAAGCACCTATCTTGAGAGGACCAAATTGGAAACTCCCTTTCCATATTTCTACGAATGCTTCAGATACAGCTCTAGGAGCTGTGTTGGGTCAAAAATATTTAGTTCCTTATGCCATTTATTATACCAGTAAAAATTTGACTCCCACAGAGTTGAACTATACTGTGATTGAAAAAGAGTTTTTAGCTGTTGTTCATGCAATTAATAAGTTTAGACATTACATAACAGGCTATGAAACTTTTATTCATACTGACCATTCTGCAATTAGATTTTTAATGAAAAAACCTGTTACTAATGGCAGAGTGACAAGATGGCTTTTACTTTTGCAAGAATTCAATATTACTGTGTTGGATAGACCAGGAAAACAGAATACAGTAGCTAATTTCTTGTCTAGGATTCAGAATACTAAAGAAGATTCTCCTGTAGAAGATAAGTTTCCTGATGAATACTTGTTTGCAGTAACTATTAAGACCCCTTGGTATGCAGATATTGCTAACTATTTGGTTACAGGGAAACTACCTTCACATTTATTTCCAAATGAAAAACGAAAAATTATTCAGGAGAGTTCAAAATATTCATGGATTTCTAATGAATTGTTTAAAACAGGGCCAGATCTTGTGATCAGAAGATGTGTCAGGGAAGATGAAATGCCTGATATTCTTAAGGCATGTCATGATGAACCATGCGGCGGACACTTTGCAGACAAAAGGACGGGCTATAAAATCCTCTCTTTAGGATATTATTGGCCTTCCCTCTTCAAAGATGCAAAACAATATGTCAAAAGGTGTGACAGCTGCCAAAGAGTAGGGAAACCTACCCTTTCAAATGAAATGTCATTGCAACCACAGGTACTCATTGAACCCTTTGAAAAATGGGCTTTAGATTTCATTGGACCTATTAATCCACCATCTAAGCAAAACAAATATATATTTGTTTGTACTGATTATGTTACTAAATGGGTAGAAGCCAAAGCATTAGTATCTGCTACTGAAAATTCAGTTGTTCATTTTCTTTATGAGGATATTTTTACTCGCTTTGGTGTTCCAAGAGAAATTGTGACAGATCAAGGAAGCCAATTCACATCCAACTTGGTGGAAAAATTGATGGAAGAATACAAAATCAAGCACAGAAGATCTACTCCTTACCATCCGCAAGCAAATGGTCAAGTGGAGTCTACAAACAAAGTTCTTGAAAGTATCATCACCAAAACTGTTCATCTACATAGAAGAGATTGGGCGGAAAGGCTTCCTGAAGCCTTGTGGGCCTACAGAACTACATGGAGAAATACAACAGGACATTCTCCCTATGAACTTGTTTATGGGAAAGAATTCTTGCTCCCCATTGAGTTCCAAGTCAAGACCTTCAAGATAGCAGTTCAGTTGGGGATGGACTTATCAGAAGCCCAAAAGCATAGAATGGAGCAATTGAATGAGCTAGATGAGATCAGACAAGAGGCAATTCTAAGAATTGATCTAGTTCAATATCAAAGAGCTAAATGGCATGACAAGTACATCAAAGAGAAGAATTTTCAAGAAGGAGATTGGGCATTGTTATTTGATTCCAAGTTTAAAGATTTCCAAGGAAAATTTCAGACTCATTGGCTTGGGCCATATGAGATTGACAAGATCTTTAACAATGGAGAGATAAGAATCAAGACCATTGATGAGTTTCAAACTCCTCTTATTGTGAATGGCCATAGATTGAAAGTTTATCATAAGCCACTCTCAAAAGAGGATTTTGTCAAAATGTTTCAAGAAAATTCTGCAATTAGGCTGGTACAGAAGAATTCTTCTTCTCCACCAGCCTAGCTTTTGTTCTTTTCAGTTAAAAAATAAATAAATAAATAAATATAAAAAAAAATATTTGTATAAGCCCGAAAACCAATCACTGATTGGCAGTCTTATACAGAAAATATTGGGTGAAAATCAGGAACACCTGACACCCTATATTTTCCAAAAAAAAAAATCTCTCTCTTTCATTTCACAAGTCTTGTGACCACCCACTCTATTCCATTCCACTTCACTTCACTCCACTTCATTCCATTTCACTTCATTTTTCATTCCATTTTCGCCAATAAAATTCTTTTTCATGACCATTCCATTCAGTCATTTGTCATCCGTTCATTTCCATTCACTCAAATAATAGCTGTGTCAGTTTCCGCAGCTGACATCTATTTCCGCAGCTGACACCAGTTTCCGCAGCCAAAAGCAGATTCTGCAGCTACTACTCTGTTTTCAAAAGAATGTACAGCCAGATGTTATTTCCATAATCATGAAATAAAATGCAGGTAGGAGGACCAAAAAAAAATGAAGACATGGAGCATTCAAGATATCAATGAAGAGAAACAAATTGAAGACCAAGGAAAAAGGCAAAGATTCCAAGGTATGAGTAAAATTCATTTCAAATAGCATTGAAAACACATTTTTATATAGTTCTAAAACCATAAGCTCCATCCATTATGTGCAATGATTATAATGACAAATTCCGTAACCCTTTCACGATCTCCATATGATCCTCCCGCATTCATTCTCAAACGGTTCCATAATTAAAACCCCCGATCTTCACTCATACTCCGATATTCCACCGGTGACAATGAGACGTAGTTGATTTGACCACGGGCTCTTACAGCCGCATAAATCCATAGCCGTTGTTTAAACGTGCTCACATTTATTTTGCAGCCACCAAATTTCAAAACACTGTTGGATGTGTTATACTCCTCCCATTGTTCTGTTAATCTCACAGCCGTATCTCTGTCGTGCTCATGAAACCCCTCTCTGTTCTGACTCACTCCATTTCGTTCTTTGTTTTGATACATCCTGTATACCCACTCTCTGATATCTACCTACAGTCATTGTGCTCATTTCCGTGCATTCAGCTGTTCTACTTCCATTGAACCCTCACGCAGGCAAATTTTTGAAGAGCAGAAAGAAGAATGGGTAAATTGATAAGAGCAGAACCAGAAGGACCTAAATTCATGGAGGAATATCCGCAAGGGATATATTGAAGAAAGCAAAGTGGCTGCGGTTTATCCAAAAGTTCAGAGGCTATCATAAATAAGTGACAAAAGCATTTGCAAGGTCGTTCAATGGCTTGGAAGTAGAGACTGGAGACCTTAAGTTTGCGGTGAACGAGGCATCTATAACATCTACCACGGAACTTCTTCAAGAGGGTGAGCGTTGGTTTAAGAATAAAAGCATTAGTGATGAAGCCTGGAGAATAATCTTATGAAACCAAGGTATGGACATAACTATTTTTAAAAGAGGAATTCCTGTTCATGCATTGAAAGAGGAATGGGCTACTTTGCTGCTAGTTGTTCAAAAATTCATTACATGTGAAGGTCGTTTTGGGTCCATGTATATGTACCATACCAGATTGCTGATGAATTTTCTAGATAATCAAACTCTCAATCTCCCATATTTTCTATTAAATAGTTTGAAGAAAATGTCTGTGACTGTTCAAAAACATTTAGGAGATGTAGAACCACATCTATATCACCACGGTCTTGTAAAAATTTTGATTGAAAAAGAGTTAAAGGAGAAGGAAGACACATGGGAACAATTTTTAATTAGAAATTTCTTTGAGGAACCTCAAGAAATTCCTGAAGGTAACACATCAATAAGGAGTAGGAGAAAAAGAACAAATGATGAAACCCAAAGTACTCCTACTCAAGAAATTCCTGAAGGTAGCATATCAAGAAGGAGTAGGAAAAAGAGAACAAATGATGAAATCCAAAATACTCCTACTACTACAATTGAAAGAACTGATAGGGAAGAGAGACTGTCAAAGAGGAAGAAGAAAGAAACTAAGGGTAAGAAGCCAATAACACCAAAAGAGAGAAAAAGTATTGAGGCTATACATCAAACCCCTTCTTTCGAAGAAGAAGATCATCAAGTGTTATCTGAGAGATTAGTTCATCTTCAAAAACAGTCATCTATGGCCAAGAATACAGAGAAAGGGAAACAAAAGCAAAAGGACAGTGGTCCACAGCGTGTGAGAAGAAGTTCCAGACTTAAGGGGAAATTGAGGAAAACACAAATGAAGGGTCCTCATTTCATTGATTTGGGAGAGGAAACATCTGAACAGTCCCCAGCTTACCATAGTCCATCTCACTCTCAGTCAGTTAGTGAACCTAGTTCATTTCATTCTCAGTCAGAAATTGAACATAGTCCATCCCATTCTCAGCAAGATGTTGATGTGAGCCCTTCTCAGCCAGATTTTGAAGATAACTCTCCTCCACGACATTTTGGGGACAGCCCAATAAAAATGACACCTGATATAGACCCCAAGCAGAAGGAAGTATATGATTATATAGAATATTTGGAAAGAGCAGCTACGGGCCCCAGTACTTCATCCATTCAGCCTCACACAGTACAAAATGATTTAGTCCAATCACTGAAACAGGAAGTCTTTGAGCTAGAGCTTTTAAATAAACACATTAAAAATGAAAATGAGGCATTGAAGGAACAAGGTATATTGGAAAAAATCATTCATGATAATACCATGCTACATCTGGGAATATGGCAGAAGAAAAACAAGAAATTGAAAAAGAAATTCCAGAAGTTAAGCAGAGCACTAGTGAATATCAAATTTAGATGCTTAATGAAGAAGCCTAGGATGTTGGTAGCACCAAGGAAGAAGAGGAGAGGGCTGGATGTACTGGCTGAAGTGTCAAGGCATATGAACTGAAGAAGGATTATCAAAATTTTGGTTGCATGAGGACATGCAACACCTTCACAGTGGGGGTATGTTGAGTCTCAAATCTGCATCTTTTCCATACACCTTTCTATCCATTTTTCATTCACCTGAACCTCCCAAGTTGTCAATATCATTGATATTAATTGCAAAAGAGCATATAAAATGGTTTTTAACTATATTTTTGTGTCTGCTGTTTGATTTAGATTTTTCTCATTTAGCTGTAGAATCTTGCCACTTTCCGCAGCTGCTGCAACTTTCTGCAACCATTTTGTGAAACTCTATGTTACAGGTGTCTTCAGGTAAAACAAGCCACATGGGCAAGTCAGAAATGATGTGGACATGGATCGTGTCCTATTGGCTCGAGAAAATTCACCTAAGGAGGCTACGGTCAAAGGTGGCCAAGTGGAAGTCAACCGTAGAGTCCCACGGTGACAGGACTCTGTTTCTCGTCACGTGGAGATTTCTATGGCCGATTTTGAATTGCGGGAGACAAATCAACATCTGTACATGGCTCCATAAGCCAAATTCAAACATCCACTCTTCATAAATTTACTCCTCAACGCGGCCATGATCCTAGATCTCTGGACGTAATGGTTTACGTGTTTTGTATCAGCATAAACTTTAGGAAATTAGTTACACCACCTTCAGTTATAAATAACGCGTTTGCATACGCATAAGAGTTAGTTTTTATTAGTCTCCATTAGCCTCCAGATAGCTCTGTAATGTAATTACGTTGCCACTATGCCGTAATATCACCTTGCTATTATGACTGCATTTTAATATATAAGAAGACTCTGTTTCCAAGCGTAATTCGTACTTGAAGTCTGTTGCCAAGGCTGGTGTAGAGGGCCCCTGCACAGCTGAGGTTTTGTGCATTATTGTATAGTTCTTGTTTTATTTCTTTAAGCTCATTGTGCCATAATTCATTCATGTGTTTATACATTGCATCTTTCATAGTATATATGCTTCATTTCTGTTTATAATCCTTCATGCTTTATTTTATACGTATTTCATGTTTTGCTGTGTGCTGCTTTATTGCTTGAATGGTGTTTCTTGTTTAAATTTATAAATAAAGCATATAGACATTTATAACTTATTTTTTCATTAATATTTTGTGAATTAATATATCTTCATTATATAACTTTTCATTTTACTTTTCTAGTTGTTTAATTTCAGTACTGCTTTTTTTATTTCAATCTTGCACATTTGTTTCAGTAGTTAGATTTAGATATATCAAATTGTTCATATCATTTTCAGTTGCCTTCGAAAGCCACAGTTGGACTGATGGTGAGGGATTGAATTATGAATGTATAGTTTGATATTAGTTTACTTTCTACAAGTTAGATATATTAAATTTCTCATGACATCTTCAGTTACCTCCGAAAGCCACAGCTGGACTGATGGTGAGGGATTGAATTATGAATGTGTAGTTTGATATTAGTTTACTTTCTGCAATTTAGAAATATTAAATTGCTCATGACATCTTCAGTTACCTCCGAAAGCCACAGCTGGACTGATGGTGAGGGATTTAATTATGAATGTGTAGTTTGATATTAGTTTACTTTCTGCAAGTTAGAAATATTAAATTTCTCATGACATCTTCAGTTACCTCCGAAAGCCACAGCTGGACTGATGGTGAGGGATTGAATTATGAATGTGTAGTTTGATATTAGTTTACTTTCTGCAAGTTAGATATCAGGTTACTCAATTTGTTTATGGTTACCTCCGAAAATCATAGCTGGACTAATGATGAGGGATCAGAAGATAAGTTGATGTAATTTGATTTAGATTTACTTTGTTGCAACTTTTGGATTTCTTTCAGCATAGTTTCTTTTGTGTTTGAACAGCAACAAGAATAATGAGTTTCATGATCAGTAGTTCATCGTTTGATTTATTAGACTAGCATCACATTTTCATTTCAGCAGCACATTTTCATTTCCTTTCAATTTTTGTCATTGTATGTTTCAAATTCCTTTTGAAGTTTCAAGTTGGTAAATCATTATAAAGGATATCATTTCCTTGAACAATCATAACCATACTTGTTTTTATTTTTTTCATCTCACATTAGAAAACCAAAAACGACAAAAATTTAAGAAATAGGTTATCTTGCACATATAGTGCGCCACACTTCATCAGCTTACGAATCCTGGATTGATAAATTAATGTAGCAATTTAGGACACACTGAATTGACCAAACAAAGCAACCGAGAAAGGTCCACACACATCTGTGTGAATTCTCTCTCGGATCACCGAAGCACGGTTCTCCTTCTCATGAAAGGGGGTCTTCACAAACTTACCCATAGTACATCCCTTGCACTAATCTTACTGCGCAAGATTACCCTTGGGAATTCAAGTAGAAATCTACTGCAAAATCTTCAAAGCGCCATGGTGAAGATGGCCCAATATCCTGTGCCATAATTCGCCCTCATCTCGGCTCACCACTTCTTCTTCTTTGACCACCATTGCAACACAGCCATATACCTCCAGCTTGTAGAGATTCTTAACTCAAATCCATATATTCTTGGTTTGACCTGTTGTTTTATGTTGAAGTAAAGCTTTTCCCTCACTGAAAATAACATCATAACCTTTGTCTTCCAACATTGTGACCAAGACCAAGTTCTTCTTCAGACCTGGAACATGCATAACATCCTTCAACAAGAATGGGTTACCAGACTCCCTCTCAAAGGTAATGGTCCCAATGCCGGTCGCACTGTATCGACCATTTTCGCCCATCTCTATATGCATTTGGAGGTCCTTCTCCTCCAAGTCACTAAACAGCTCCTTGTCTCCCGTCATATGGAAGGACGCGCCACTATCAAGATACCACACCAATCCCATATAGCTTGAAACCAAGCATGTGATCAAAGAGAAATCAAGTTAAAATTGTGAGGCTAAGGCCTCTCCAGCTATAGCTCCAGCAACCTTCTTGTTCTTCTTCTTCTGTGGGCAGTTAATGACAAAATTCCCATGTTCGTGACAATCAAAACACTTCACTTTGGACAAATCCTGCTTCTTGCCTTTAGCATCGGATTTTGAAGGAAATTTCTTCCCCTTCCCTTTCCTTGCTTTGGCAGCCAAAGCACAATTCTCTTCATCTTCATTCTTCGATGAAGATCCATCCCTAATACCTCGCCTTATCTCATCCTGCACAAGATCCGACCAAAGTTGCTCCCATCCCGGTAGTTTCTGTCGTCCATTAACAGAGTCTTCGTAGCTATGCCAACTCTTCGGAAGCCCAAGGAGAGCCAAGCTCACCAATTCTTCATCATCAACAGTAATCCCCACACTTCCCAGTTCATCCCTCCAGTGGAAAAACTTCGTGAGATATTTTGGAATACTGTCGCCCTTCTCCATTTTTATTTTTCTAAGCTTATCTTTCAACGCCAACTTCCTTTGGTCGCTACTGCTTTGGAACAAATTTGTCAAAGCCTTCCACATTAAGAATGGAGTGGCTTTCCCATGAAGGCTGGACACAACATGGTCCTTCACACCTTCCAACATAATTTTTCTTTTATTTTCTATCTTCTTTTGCCATGCGTCAAGTAATGCAGCATCGCTAGATCCCAGCTTAGGAACATCGGTATCGATGAACTCCTTCAGTCCATTATCCTCCAGCACTGCCTCCATCCTAT
Organism: Pinus albicaulis; assembly: GCA_034641835.2. Lineage (NCBI taxonomy): Eukaryota > Viridiplantae > Streptophyta > Pinopsida > Pinales > Pinaceae > Pinus > Pinus albicaulis. Next base: position 1,174,185,000 of record CM076579.1, on the reverse strand, counting down.
CCTTCCAGGCTATGTAATTCGAGCTCCCATCAAGGGAATACTCCAATCACAACCCATTGAAAGACATTTCAATGTATACTCAACTTCTACACCAAGAATTTACTGTAGCAAATTCGAATTGTCCACTAGCACAAACTCAGCAATTCTTCACAATTGCAATCTTCAAGAATTAACACTGCTCTGATACCATGTAGAAATTGTATACAAGATGCATGAATATATCCAGATTCTCCTGATATAACAATATTTATCTTCTTGCTAAATACAGAATCCTTCCGCTGTTAATATTTTGTGGAAATTAAACATTCAATTGCAAACACATGAAGCAATAAAAACAATCACACATAACAAAGTTTTTTAACTAGAAATCCTAAAGCTAAAAACTCCAACTATCATATATTATGTATCATGGGGATCATGTAAAAATCTCATACAAATCTTAGTACATCAAGCTCTTAGTACAATCAATCATCACAAACTAATCATAAGAAATTTGCAAATCCATGCACGGATTTCTTGCCACCTGCTAGTCTGCCTCCACTATGCAATCCCTGCTGAAGAATAGTTCTGAATGAATTCGAATTACCCTTTCCTTGACTGTGAAATCCTCATTGGAAACTCCAATGTGTGTGTGATGCAATCAATGCATCACTATAGTCACAATAGATAGTCCATCTTTCCCTTTCACCTATCTCTCCACTAGGTCTCCACTGGAACTGACATGCACTGTAGTTAACTATTGTATTGTTCAGTTGATTAATGAGTTATTTTTTTGAATTAATTAACTAATTAATTCACTCCACTCTCACTAGTGTATCATTTAGTTATACTAGATACAACTAGCTCAACTGAGTTTAACTCCAATAATTGGGTTAAGCTGAATAACAACTCCATGAACTACTCTTCCAACTCTGTCATAACTTTTCCACTTCAGTTCTAACTAATTCATCCATGCATGAACCACTAGTAACTCTAGGAATTGCGTAGTTCCTTCAGCCCACTGAATTTTCAAATCTGTGCACTGAAACTAAGTGCTCCAAGAGAATAAGTTTTTTTTATTGTCGGATTATTATTAAGAGCTAATAATAATCAACACTTCTATTTTTAGATTGACGATCTATAAATAGACTTCTCCCAATATTCTAAAAATAGAATTTCATCTATTTTTCCAACTTGACCAACCATCCACAAATAGCATCCTTCAACTTTTGAAATATGATCACCATGTCTAAAAATAGACATAGTCTAAAAATAGACTTGCGCCAAAAATAGCCTGTGGGCCCACTTAGTGAAGGTGACTCTTTTCACTAAGCTCATCATCTTGTTGAATCTCAACAGTAGTCCCAAATGTTACAGTGTAGAAGGAACTTCCTCCAACCTCTGTGGGCATCTATAAGATCATGCCCTATGCCCAATCGAGACGATTGGACCCCACTTCTAGTCGAGGGTCAGGAGGTGAGACCTATGCTTTATTTTATTTCCAAGTATGATTCAAATTGACCCCAACCTCATCTGAAGTTCTGAGCCTAAATTCAGGCGGGGCCCAGTGACAACCAAGTTTCTCTAGTCCAACGAACTATTAGTCGGGGGTCAAACCTTTCCTACAAATTTTCCCACCAAGTAGACCAATAAGCCAACCAGTCGATTGGGCCCCACTTCCAGTCAGGGTCAGGAGGTCAGCCCCTTGGTTATTTTGATTATTAAATAATTACATTAAATTAATTAACTATTTGTTTATTTATTTCAGAATATTTTTTTTAATTTATAATTTTCTTAATAATAAATAATAAATTATTATTCATAGCTAAGTATTATTATTATTAGCCATAATACTTAATAGAAATTACAAATATTATAAACTAGCTAATAAAATAATAATGAAAGCATGGAGTGCATCTCAATTGACAATGGTTGTGTTGTGAAGTATTATGTAAATGATGAAATTCAAGGTTGAAATCCCCTAAAGTATTAAGACATGAATACTTGAAATATTTTCTTACACAAATTTATATAAATTTGTGTTACATAGTTTATTATGATAATTTTATCAGAAAAGTTGTGAATATTATATAAATTTGTCTTACATAGTTTATCATGATAATTTTATCGCAAAAATGGTGAATATATCCATTAAAAGTAATGAATTAAGTGATCTTCTTGTTCATTTTTTGGGAAAAAAAATTGTGTTACATTGTTTATTATGATAATTTTATCAAAAAAGTAGTGAATATTATATAAATTTATGTTAAATAGTATATTATGATAATTTTATTACAAAATTAGTGAATATATCTATTCAAAGTGGTGAATTAAGCGATTTTCTAGTTCCTTTTTTTGGAAAAAAATTGTGTTACATAGTTTATTATGATAATTTTATCATAAAAGTAGTGAATATTATATAAATTTGCTTTACATAGTTTATCATGAATTTTTTTTGAAAAAAATAGTGAATATATCCATTAAAAGTAATGAATTAAGTGGTTTCCTAGTTCCTTTTTTTGGAAAAACTCAATTTAGTTAAAGTAAACAAAAATCTAGATCCACCTTATCATTCTAATTTTGATTGAAATGTGTATTAAATTCCTAAGTTGATCAAGTGAAAATGCTATGTGGTAGATTTTATTATTAAGTTGGATGTTTTTAAGCTTCAATCCAAGTGGAATCAACTCAAAATAAGCTCATTAACACGTGCAAAAATTTAACAGAAATTTATTACTAAAACCAAAAAATTCAGGAAAATTAACTAGTAAGTCAATCTAAGTAACCAAATGCCTAAGATAATCAAGTGAAAATGATGTGGCATGAATTTTGTTATTAATTTGAATTTTTTTAGGACTTAATCCAAGAGTAACCACTCAAAATAGCTTCATTAACATGTACTAAACTTTAGCAGAAAATTACTACTATTTTTCTATAACAAACTTCTAGAAATTCTAGAATTGTGAGCTAGTAAACCAATCCAAGTACCCCAATCATGGATATTACTTTGAAAATTTGTTCAAAGGATGAATCATACTTGTGAATTTGTAAATAACCTGCTAAAAAACTCTTTTCAACCATTTAACCAATATAACCTACAACAAAGGAAGTATGAATACTAAATGCATAAATAAGAGATGCAAGGGAAAAAGTCATTCAAACAAAATAAATAAATTTTACAAGGCTATGAGACTCATGGGATGGCAAAGACCAAGGATACTCAAAGTCCTATAAAGGAAACCAAGCCTTATAAGTTGAAAATGACACCAAACTTCATTATTAGAGTCAATCTAATTACATTTCTACTAGAAATGAAAGTAATATTGCTAAATAACATGTTTTCTGCACAAGAAGACTAAGATATACATGAAATTAGAAGAAAATTTGAATTGGCACTTATTAAAAATGATGGGGAAGCATATTCCATGAAAAAAGGCAAGTTTCCCCTCCAAAATCCCTCAAAAAGTGTATTTGGTTCCCAACAATAGGGGTCTTCATTAAATGACAAGGAGCACATTCCTATATTTTCTCAATCACTAGATATATGTATATATATATAATATGTTCAATAATTTCATAATATCATTCTCATTTATTATCTAATATTGGTCTATCCTCTAGCAGGGAGAAAGTCTCATATTATCTCATCTTCCAAATATTCATAATTTGTCCAATATTCTCACAATATTCTCACAATATTCTACAAAAATAAATAATATTAGGCACATAATATGCAATTATCTCTAAACCTTCCTAAGAACATATTAAAGCTAAAAAAATTATCAAGTGTAGAAAGAGGGATTTAATATAGTCTTTATGTGCCTAATAAAGGTTAGATGGGCTTTAATTTGTATCTAATCAAACCCCCTACTAAAATTGGTGTTCATCCTCTGAGTAACCTACTCATATTCTTTCCATGTTTTTCTTCTTTTATGCCTCAGGTGGATTTTTTCATGTCTCATACTGATTTGGATGTAGTTTCCTCTATTGGATGGAACCCTGCATGCTCTTCAATTTCTTCCTTCGACTTTGGCTCAACCATTATTTATGTTTTTTTCCTATCCCTTCTTCTGGTTATTTCTTTGACTTCTCCCCTTCAATATCAACTTCTTCTTCTACTAAATCATCCTCCTATGGCTTAATTATTTCTAATTAGAGTGGAACAAAATATTTGCCTTTTGCTGCTACAGAATCCTAAGGTTTCATGTGTTGTGTAAGTTGTTGAAATAGAGGAGAATTTGACACTTGGTTATACAAGGCTAAGGGGAAGGAAAAAATAAAAATGAAATTATTTTTATCATTTCACCTTATTCTTTCATCCCACCATGAAATAAACACTCAATTATATCATTTCTTTTCCTTTTTAGAATTTAAAACTGCGAGAACTACAAAGTTTTTTTTTATAATTGAAGTAATTTCTTAAGTTCCTATGTCAAATGATGGTGAGGAAAAATTTTAGTTACACACTTCCTAGTAGTTTTCCTTTGTTCTTCGAGGTTTGATGGAAATTAAACCAAAAATGAGCATCTGATAGCACTCTGTCAACTTCTTATGGAATCTTGTAGGATCCTATAGCAACCCATCTGTATCATGTAGCAGCGCTTGTACGATCATGTAGAAACCAGTTTTCTTGCCAAGAGGTGGTGGGTCTACTGTTTTATTTATTTATTTATTTCTCTCTTTTTTCATTACATGCAAAATAAACTTGGAGTGCTTTGATTTAACTGAGCTAACTCCACCTACCCCTTCACACTTCTTGTCTTTTATCATGATAACAAACCACTTTCTCAAGTCCTTTTTTACTTTTTTTTCCAGTTCCTTACCCACACGTGTGGGTGTCCTGGTAGAAAAGTGAGGTTGACTACTAGATAAGGCCAAGGTTACTCTACTACTAATTTTTTCAATAAAAATGTTTTGAATTGCAACATTTTTTGAGCTAAAATAAGTCTGTAGGAGACGTTTTTAGGATTACATACCTCAGCCTTACCCTTGATGTGTTTTTATAGGTGATTATCAATTGATGTTTGCATGGATTTCTTGAACATAGATAATGGCTAATTTTCTTGTCTCCTGATGTCCCATCTTCTCATTTTCATTGGTCCATGCATATGTTTTCTTTGAAATATCCCTAACTGATTTAAGCTTGAAAATATAGTTCCTTTAGGATGTGGATCAGATGTTGTTTCTTGTAGGTGAAAAATGACAATGTAGCAACTCGCAGAGGTTCATGTAGCTACTTAAGATCAAATTAATGACCCTCCAATGCCTTCATGATGGTTGTTATTTCACTCAGGTGTTCTAGTTATGGTCTTGTATGGTTTGTGCAAACTGCTACAGGAATTTGTGTCTTCCAGCAACAATCATGCAAACCCTCCTCGGATCACAAATCTACTTTGGGTGATACCTTTAAAAACATTGATATCATGATCATTCTGTTGACAAGGGTCAAATAATTTTTATGGGGTGGAAGGGACGAAAGAAGGGATGAGAAGGGGTATTTTTTTTATGGACATTAGTGGAAATTTGGGTGGAGGAGAGGCCAAGTTGTGTGGAAAATGGATGATGAGGGTGACATGGAGCACTCCTCTTATTCCTAAGTGAAAAACACAATATATCAATCTTATTTTTGTACCGATCACAATCCTGTAGCAAATATGGGATAATCATGTAGCAGTTCTGGGATAATCTTGTAGCAGACTTGTTTAACCCATTTAACTCAAATGGTATATTGGATTCACTTGAATTTTTTTAACATGTTTCCATCATTCTTATGCATCTCCCCACAGAAAATCTTTGCCAATGGATGCACAAATCTTGAGAAAAATGAAAAATGCTTTTAGGTGATTATGGCCAATTTGTTGAAAAATATCCCCTGGAATTTGCCCAAAAAAATTAAGCATGTTACCATCATCCTTATGCATCTATCCATTAAATATATTGGCCAATGGTCACATTTTTCTCGATATATGGTCAAAGAAATTTATGGCATGTGTTTTTTTTGCAATCCTGTAGCAACACAAAACTTTCATGTAGCAACAATAGGACATCGAGGAAGATGAATGGAAACCGTGAATTTTTTGTTCCATTGCTAAAATTTCCATCAAGAATCGAAGATTGCGCACTCCTCTTCATACCACAGAAAAGACTTCTGTTTCATTCTCCATGGATTAAATATAAGGTTTTCTATCCACCATGTCTAGTAACAATTATATGTTTCTGGTTGTTAGTCAATTTTATAACAAGGCCATTTTGGCACAATGTAAGAAGTGAATCACAACTGAAGAAATTAATAAATTATTATTTTAGTGTGTTTGGGATAATTTTTGGCTATCTCGAGTAATTATTTTAGATAGTGACAACATGTTATTTAACACATTTTACATGTGGTATTTAATGGACACCAAGTTGATCTAAAATTAAAATTGAAGGTTTCATATAAAGTTTGCAAGCTAGTTTATGTCTTATGGGTATTGGATCTATATTTCAAAAGCACATAAACTAAGTTAAATTTTTATATTTTAATAGTGAAAAAAAGACAACAGATAGCATCACAAAAAAACAATTTGATGACGAAGTTCACCCATCCTTGGCTACATCTCCGGGTCTATATTCCAACGGTGGCCCTCTAAATTATATTCTCAAATTTGGAATTACATCAACATAAAATTCTCAAATTTCAAAAATAACACTGCCATTGTTTCAACACCACCCAAAACCCCCTATGTAGGCTCTTCTTGGACTCAAAAACATTGAAAAATGGCTAAGATATTCCTCCTCCATTTCAATGCTAATTTTTTTGTAAATTTGTCCCTCTGTCAAAAATGGCAATGAAACTATTCTTTGGTGCCCTTGCAAGGAAAAAATTTCACAATTATAGATGGTGGGTTTGGTCCCCAAATCCTGCCAATTTTGGTGAAAAATGTAGAATGGTTAGGCAGACATCGCACCCCTATTTCTCTGCCTCTGATCACGTAGCAGTTAATGTGACTAGGGATTGGATGAGGGCAGGGTACCACACACCCACCCCTCTTTATTAATTTTTCATTGGTCATGTTAACATAATAAAACTGGGGGTTGGCGCTTCAACTGCCACCCCATTCCTTATGCTCGTGGTCATAACACTCTACACGAAACCATGGGTTAGGGCATGGGAATGGTGTCACATGTTGAAGTTTGCAACAAGAAACAGTGAAAGTGACATCCAGAAACAACATGACGACACACACACTAATGTGGGATCATGGGTCCAAGCGATACTCACATAGTGGTGAGACCAGGAGGTCCAACAAGCACCTACACATGTGTGGGACCAAGAGGTCCAAGAAGCACCTACACATGTGTGGGACCAAAGGTATTAGCAACACCTACATTGGTGTGGGCTCAATTTGGTGCATGTCTATTTTAATTATCCCTTAATTAAATCGGACAATAAAATGTAATATTATCTCAAAATCAACCGTAATAGTTAATTGAGTGTCATAAACTCAATTAGCTCATGAATTTTGAGTTGAGGGTAGTTGGTGAGAATGAAAATTAATTCTAGTTGTAACAAATTTTGAAGTGCAGTGGTGCATTAGTTTAATTCATGTTGTAATCAGTTAACTCAATTAAGTGAGTCAAAGTCAGTTGTGCTAGTTGTAACTATTTGATACACTAGTGAGAGATCAAGTGAATTAGATATTATTTAATTCACAATCAGTGACCTCACATGAAACTAATGATTTACTGTTATTATATGCATGCATGTTAGTTCCAGTGGAGATCTAGTTCAGATTAACGTGAAAGGGAGTTTAACTATCAGTTGTGATTATAGAAAAATGTGCATGTGCAGTTTAAATCACCACAAGATGCCCATGATACTCAACGCAGTGTAGGAAGTTTGGAATTCCTTGTGAATAGATATTGCATTCCTCATGAACTCTGTGAGCAAGGAAGGCTGAAGACAGGCTGAGAATTGGCTAGGTGTTGGCACGATTTTGTCTGAATCGGTGTGAGATGATAGGCAGATTGCAGGGGATTCTCGTGAGAAGAATTGCATTGTAATTGTTTCATGATTCCATGTGGAATATACAACATATGATAGAGGGTTTTTGAGCAGTAATATTTCCCCGGGAAATTATTTGTGTTGTGGTTTGATTTGATTCTTTCTTTGCTTCATGTCATTGGCGATTGTGTTTAATTTTTGCAATTGATTTGTAGAAACGATTCAGTATCTGGCTTTAGTACATTGTTAGATTGGTTTGAATCCATGATATAAATATATGTTGTATAATTTATACATGGTATCAAAGAACAATATATTAATGCAGTAAATAAGAAGTTGATTTTTTGACTGAATAGAATTTTAATTTGCAGAAGACTTTCTTGGTGTTGCAGGTGATTCAAGATCAAAATGGATTTCAATGGCTTGAGATTGGAGTATGCACTCGAGGGAATCTCTAACTATATTTCTTGGAAATATAGGATGGAGGCAGTACTCGAAGACAATGGCTTGAAGGAATTCATTGACAATGACATTCCCTATCCCATTGTGACAAATGTTGCAAATCTTGATGCTTGGAAAAATAAGGTTGCAAAGGTGAGGAGGATCCTACTAGAGGGAGTACAAGACCACGTTTTCTCAAGCCTCCATGGAAAATTGACTCCATATGTGATGTGGAAGGCTTTGACGGATCTATTTCAGAGCAGCAGTGACCATAGGAAATTGGCATTGAAAGACAAGCTCACGAAGATCAAAATGGAGAAAGGTGACACTATTCTAGTACACTTCGCCAAGTTTTTCCATTATCGAGATGAGATTGGGAGTGTAGGAATTATTTTTGCTGATGATGACTTGGTGAGCCTAGCTCTAGGACTTCCCAAGAGTTGGCACAGTTATGAGGACTCTTTCAATGGAAGGGAAAATTTTCCAGATTGGGAACGACTGTGGTGCAAGAGGAGTTTAGATGGAATACCAAAGATGGATATTTATCTAAGGGAAATGATGAAGAAAATTGTGCTTTGGCTTCTAAGGCAAAGAAACGAAAAGGAAAGAAATCATATTCTGAGACCAGTGAAGAAGGCAAGGAGCACGACATGTCTAAAGTGAAGGGGTTTCGTTGTCACAAGCACATACATTATGCCACAAATTGTCCATAAAATAAGAAGAACAATAAGGCTTTAGGATATGCATCTGGTGAGGCTTTGGCCTCACAATTTGAGCTTGACTTATCACTTATTGCATGCATGGTGTCAAGTGAAATGAGTTTGGTGTGGTACTTGGATAGTGGTGCATCTTTCCACATGACGGGAGAAAGAGAAATTTTCAGTAGCTTGGAGGAGAAGGACCTCCAGATGCATTTCGAAATGGGTGATGACAGAAGGTATAGCACTAACAGGATTGGTACAGTTGCTTTCTAGATTAAGTAAGGTAAACCCTTCTTTTTAAAAGATGTAATGCATGTACCAGGCTTAAATAAAAATTTAGTTTCAGTCGCAATGTTGGAAGATAGAGGCTATGATGTGGTCTTTAGTGAAGGGAAATCATTCCTTCAGCATAAATCCATAAGACAAGTCAAGTATATTGGGATTTGTGTGAAGAATCTCTACATACTTGATGTGGAACTTCCAACCATGGGGAAGTGTGAGAAATCCATGCAATCGTCCCTTGAGATGGAGCTGAATTTTCATGCAGGCAAGGAACTCTTGGTTCCAAAGAATGAACCTCAAAATGTGGAGAAACCACATGCAGAGGATCATGGAGTGGCATAAAACACTCACAAAGAGAAATTTTGAGCTAGATGGGCAGAGGGAGTACATGCAGCTATACCTCTAGGTGTGAGGTGGGGCGATGTGCAGATATAATCCTGAGAAGAAATTTCGGCAGGATTCATTAAGATGGTGTGTGTCTCATGAATCAAACTTGGCTACAAGGAGCCCATAGTAAAACAGTAGAAGGATCAGTTAGATTGATGTATTCAGATGTCAGGAGGACATGAAAACAAAGTGACAGTGTCAGATATTAGAGCACAGATCAAATTTGGCAGCAGTGTAGAGAGCATCGATGCAAATGTCAGTAGTGCAGAGGATCCAATAGACATGAGAAGTAGGTACCAACAGTCAAAAGACTTTGATGACAGATGCATTATACTGATTCATTTTTTTGGAGGCTATTCAGTTTTGGAATTGTTCAGTATGAAAAGGTTGCATGTGCCAAAAACATTAGAGAAGTGTTGCATGCAAGAGGTTCATGTCACATGCAAGGAAATTCCTTTCTCGTTGAGAGGGAGTGTTGAAGTTTGCAACAAGAAACAATGAAAGTGAAATCCAGAAACAACATGATGACACACACACTAATGTGGGATCGTGGATCCAACCGATACTCACAAAGTGGTGGGACTAGGAGGTCCAAGCAGCACCTACACATGTGTGGGACTAGGAGGTCCAAGCAGCACTTGCACATGTGTGGGACCATAGGTCTTAGCAACACCTACACTGGTGTGGGCTTAATTTGGTGCATGTCTATTTTAATCATCCCTTATTAAATTGGACAATAAAAAGTAATCTTATCTCAAAATCACTTGTAATAGTTAACTGAGTGTGATAAACTCAATTAGCTCATAAATTTAGAGTTGAGGGTATTTGGTGAGGCATGCAGAGTAATTATATTTGTAACAAAGTTTAAAGTGTAGTGGTGCATTAGTTTAATGCATGTTGTAATCAGTTAACTCATTTAAGTGAGTTAAAGTGAGTTGTGCTAGTTGCAATTGTTTGATACACTAGTGAGAGATTAAATTAAATAAATATTATTTAATTCACAATCTGTGATATCACATGAAACTGATGATTTAATATTATTAGCTGCATGCATGTCAGTTCCAGTGGAGACCCAGTTGAGACTAAGGTGAAAGGGAGGTTAACTATCAGTTGTGATTATAGGAAACTGTGCAAATGCAGTTTAAAACACCACAAGATGCCCATGATACTCAGTGCAATGTAGGAAGGCTAGAATTCCTTGTGAATAGGGATTTCATTCCTCATGAACTGCGTGAGCAAGGTAGGCTGAAGACAGGCTGGGAATTGGCTAAGTATTGGACCAATTTTTTTTGGATCAGTGTGAGATGATAGGCAGATTGCAGGACATTCTTGTGAGAAGAATTGCATTGTAATTGTTTCATGATTCCTTGTGAAATATACAATATATGATAGAGGGGTTTTGAGCAGCAATTTTTCCCCAGGAAATTATCTGTGTTGTGGTTTGATTTGATTCTTTCTTTGCTTCATGTTATTGGTGATTGTGTTTAATTTCCACAATTGATTTGTAGAATTGATTCAGTGTCTAGCTTTAGTAAACTGTTAGAGCGGTTTGAATCCATGATATACATATATGTTGAATAATTTCTACATCGTACGCCCTTCCCCTACAACCATATTCCAAGGTTATATAGCACTCCATGTGACTTGGGTTGGGCTAGTCAAGCACGCTCTCCATCCCAATCCTCCCCCCAACAGTGGAAAAACTTAAATATAATCGCCACCAGTATGTTTAATAAGTGGTACCCATGGCGTAGTGGTAAGGCGTTATGTTACACATTGTGAGGTCATGGAGTCGATCCCTATAAATAATCCTCTAATCCATAACCATTATTTTCCTCATCTAGAGTGCCACATGGCATCTTGTGACTGGGCCACGTGTCACTCTATGATTGGCCCAAACCAAATCACCACCAACTAATCAAATCACACCATTTTCCTCTATAAAACTGAGCCACATGTCATGTCCTGATTGGATCTATACTTCATAGTCACCCTACTGGCACCAGCACTAGGTTAGTGTACAGACTGCCACATGGCATCCACACACTTCCCAATCAACCCTTGTTACACAACATTTTGTCACCGTCCCTGCAATCCCTCATCCTGTACATTGGAGGACTATTCGCGTGACTTGTGAATAGTAAAATGTCCTCAAAACACCTTGATGGCATCCTTCTGCATAAGGACAAGAATTCTCCTCAAGAACATTTCCTCTAGAAAACCCTAAAAATCCATGTTTTTGCATTGGCGCAGGTAGCCAGTTAATCCCTTGCGCCAATGGGGAAAATGCACACTAGTGGGCACGCCAATTGGTGCTCTGTCCCTGTGTTGTGCCTGTGCCAAGCCTATTAAGGAATTTTTTTTAACAATAGAAGGTGGAAGTTTGATTCTAACAACTTCAAAATGGATCATCAAGAAGGGGTTGGGTTGTTTGCCTCTGGATCTCCCTGTTTAGGAAGTGGTTTTCCACCTCTCATTGAACCTTCCTAAGAGATAAGACTCTCCCCCATGATTATAGGGAGCCTAACCTCTCCTTCTCCCTCTATAAAAGCCTACCCTCTCCATTTGCTAGCTAGCTGAACTTTGGGGAAGGAAATTATAGCTGAGTGACAATCAAGAGCAGAGCTAAGGAGAACCCTATGAGAGAGAGAGAGTTCTGTCAAACCCCTGACGAGCTTTGTGAGACATGTCCCACTGGAACCCTATCAAAGGAAGATCGCGACGTCATCGGTTTGAGTTTTGATTGTGTTTGTTTGAGTTGAGTGAACTTGTTTTGTTTCAGATCTCTCTTTATCGTTCTCAAATTGATGTTTTCATTAGTTTTTCATTTATTTAGTGCATTTTCTCTAATATGTTGAAAAATACAAAAAACAAAATCTTTTGCATTTTGATTGGCATAGTGGAAATTGAAAACGTTTTCGCATTACTAACATTGTATAATTCTAGAGAAAAGTTTTCTAGTTCCATTAGCTTGCATTAAAAATAGTAGTGGATGTTTTTGTGTGTTCATTTTGCTGTCATTTGAAAGCTCTCAACTCTCCCATAGATAGCTCTTCATTGAACAAAATGATATTTTGTGGCATCTAGTTTGCATCTAGAGGTTTTATGAGATCCAACATTCGATAGGGCCTTGAAATTGAAACGTAAATTGAAGATCAAATTTAAAATTTACTGAATTAACCTAAGGCAGCATTGAAACTTAACGAAACATCTAGTAGTCTAAGGTAGAGACGTGTTCTGGCATCTTTAAGCATAGTAGTTGTCGCTCGCCATCTGGCTACAGATAGCACTAGTACAGACTTGTGCTCCCTGTATCGTCGTGTATATAAAGGGAGACCCCATTAGGTTGCAAATCCTTTATCCATAGGAAGCTGAGTCTGCCGCCTTTAACCCATGATACACCGGACACAGCATTCAGAGAGATTACCTACACGTACATTAAGTCCTTGGTTGATTTCTTTTTCATTTTTACCAAGGTGTATATGGAAGTTCACGGATATGTGGTACACCCATTTACCTAGATTACCAGAGCAGTCATTTTGATCTTTACGGACTCTCTAAATTTGAAAAGATCATCAAGCGCTTGTCCTTTCACGCTTGTTTCCAAACTAAAAGTGATAGAGTCATCTTTTACTCATTTCTAGATTCTTAAAACATGAAACAGTAAAATTTCTAGTTTCAATGTGGTAAAATTAATCACCTACGATCACACGCCCCTTTAGAGATTGATTTTTCAACCTGTTTTTGTTTACCTTGGTTTTTGCCCACGTATCTTTGTTTTTTATCTCTTCCTCTTTTTTCTATAGTCACAGTGGTGGAACCATTAGTTTTTTATACTGGTAGTCCTTATACAGAAGATTCATCAAAGGTCTCTTAGTCCTCTACTAAGCATCAGTAACCCGTTGCATCCGAGTTTCCCCTTGGGGGACCAGTTATATCTGAACTTCCCTTTGGAGGACTAGTTGAGTTCAATTGGCCCTTGTCCAACGCTTGGTTTGGATTTGGAGTTGGGGAACACTTCCCTCCTCTTACATCGAGATCACCATTTTTGGCTGTTGTCGTACCTCCTAGTCCCCATCATCTTTTAGAAGATCTTATGGCAAGGTCAGATATGGACTCATCGAGTCCTACTCCTAGTGAGGGAATTCCTACTTCTGGTGAAGACTACCAGCTTTTTCCCGAAGACATCCCTAAACCATATTTTCTGTCTTCACTTGGTCCATCGCTCCCAGCTGGATATAGGTCTTTAAGTCAGTTCATGGCCACTATTGCCTCTATGGGAATATCGACTCCGTCCACGAAACCGACCATTCCTGTAGAAATTTGCTGAATAATGATTAATTATCCACCGAGACTATCCAGGCCACATACTATTTTAACTTCATACACAACACATAATCTCTTCCACTCAGATCAACTAAGATCATCACACATGCGGAAATAAAATCAAGCGATAACACATCAAATCATCATACACATTAACACAGTATGTATGGGGAAAGCTTATAGCTGAAAACCCCGCAGCTATTTTGTATATTATAATGGAGAAATCATGTAACAACTCAGTACAATACTCCTCACAAGTACTCAGTACTTTCTCATAAAGTTACACACAATCTAGCTCAGTTTTGAACAGGTTACTGGTTCAAAACTCACCGCCAATTGCCTTGCCTCTATTACGTGTTTCAATGCTATGGGATGGCCTCTTTATATAGATAAACCACCAACCTGAACTGCGCAATCCTCATGGGCTTACTCCAACTATCTGTGTGTTTCAAATAGCAACAGTATAGTCACAACTGATAGCTAACTCCACCCTTTCATCTACCTCTTTCACTGGTCTCCACTGAACTGATCATGCACTGTAGTGAACTGATGTGTTCTTGAGTTGAATAATGAGTTACTAATTAATGAATTAAATAATATTTAATTCACTCAACTCATAACTAATTGATTAGCTAGTTAAACTAATCTCAACTAGTTCAACTAAAATAAACAGAACACAACTCCACTATCTGTCTATTAACTCCTCCAAACTTCTGCCACTGAAGTCCTAACTGAAGTCAACCATGCATGATGCCATCAAACCCTTGGGAACCACGTGATTCCTCTGTCAGATGCATGAGCCACTTCTGTAGCTCGAACTGAAGTGCTCCAAGAGATTAAACTACTGTTTAGAGTCCAAATATTATTAAAGGTAAATAATATTTGACTTCCCTATTTTTAGGAGAGGCAGTCTAAAAATAGCCTTCGACCTCTTCGACCTAAAAAATAGAGTCTCATATATTTTTACCAACATGACCAATGCTCCAAGAATCTCAAACTGGAATCCCCGAACCATGCTCCATATGTCTAAAAATAGACATAGTCTAAAAATAGACTTTGCGCCAGAATTTGCCTGCGGGCCCACTTAGTGAAAGCGACTTCATTTCACTAAGCTCCATCATCTTGCTGCATTTTCAACACTCCCTCTCAGCAAGATATGGATTATCTGCAACCCCTATCCTGCCTCTGTGGAATTCGAACTTGCTCTGGGTGAGCGCCTTCGTCAGGATGTCGGCATCCTGATCCTCCGTGGGAATATATGAAAGCATCATGATTCTCCGCTGAACACAATCTCTGATATGA
This sequence comes from Pinus albicaulis, assembly GCA_034641835.2. Classification (NCBI taxonomy): domain Eukaryota; kingdom Viridiplantae; phylum Streptophyta; class Pinopsida; order Pinales; family Pinaceae; genus Pinus; species Pinus albicaulis. Next base: position 1,174,169,598 of record CM076579.1, on the reverse strand, counting down.
TGGTACCTAATGTCGATGTGTTTGGACCTATCATGAAATACTGGATTAGCCGAGAGTTTAATGCAACTCTGGTTATCACAGTAGATCACTGTAGGCTCCAAATGCAACCTGAACAAACCTGCGAGGATCTTCCTCATCCAAATAGGCTCGCATGCAGCCAAGCTAGCTGCCATGTACTCGGCCTCTGCTGAACTGAGTGCCACGGATCTCTGCTTCCTGCTGTACCAGGAAACTACTGTCGACCCAATGCTGAAAACTCCTCCAGAAGTGCTCTTCCGGTCCATTGGACTCCCTGCCCAATCTGCATCAGTGAAGCCAGAAAGCTTCGCTCCATCCTCCTGTCTGTACCATAGACCATATCCTGATGTGCCTCTAATATAGCGCAATACATGCTTGCCTGCCTTCCAAAAGAGCTTGGTAGGCTTAACCATAGCTTGCGAAAGCTGGTTAACCGCATAGCATATATCGGGTCGTGTATTGACCAGATACATAAGCGACCCCACCAACTGTCGATAGACAGTGGCATCCACTACCTCCGCTGAAGTAGCATCCTCCTTCCTCCAACCACCAGGAAGAGGAGTGTCAACAAGCTTGTAGCCTTGCATGTTGAACCTCTCCAGAATCTCCCGGGCATACTTGCCCTGAGAAACAAACAGTCCTCCGCTGCGCTGCCAAATCTCCAATCCCAGGAAATAATGAAGGATGCCCAAGTCTTTCATCTCAAACTCTCGTGCAAGATCCTCCTTGCATGAAAGTATCAACTGCTCATCGCCAGTCAAAATCAGATCATCTACATACAGTACGATGATCAACAGCTTCCCCTCCACCACAATCTGGCACAGGTTAGGATCCACCTCAATCTTGGAGAATCCAAGCCCTTGCGAAAGCTGGTTAACCGCATAGCATATATCGGGTCGAGTATTGACCAGATACATCAACGACCCCACCAACTGTCGATAGACAGTGGCATCCACTACCTCCTCCGAAGTAGCATCTCCCTTCCTCCAACCTCCAGGAAGAGGGGTATCAACAGGCTTGCAGCCTTGCATGTTGAACCTCTCAAGAATCTCCCGGGCATACTTGCCCTGAGAAACAAACAGTCCTCCACTGCGCTGCCAAATCTCCAATCCCAGGAAATAATGAAGGATGCCCAGGTCCTTCATCTCAAACTCTCGTGCCAGATCCTCCTTGCATGAAAGTATCAACTGCTCGTCGCCAGTCAAAATCAGATCATCTACATACAGTACGATGATCAACAGCTTCCCCTCCACCACAATCTGGTACAGGTTTGGATTCGCCTCACTCTTGGAGAATCCAAGCCCGGTGAAGTAGCTGTCTATCCGAGTGTACCAAGCACGAGGTGCTTGCTTCAGCCCATACAGTGCTCTCTTGAGTCGGCACACATGCGACTCATTGCTGAAGATCTCAAAA